>CM031571.1:8260591-8680181 GCA_018467065.1 Ephestia elutella | reverse complement strand
TTTTGTATTTTTGTGCATGTCAGATGCAGTTAGTAGTTTAGGTTCAAGTCCTGCTCGCATGGAATTTTTTCACCCTATCTAATTTCTATATGAGAGTACTTGAGATGGACTACTAAACGATAGACTTTGTTTTTTTATATATTTCAGCGGTACTGCTGAAGGGACCTACTTGATTTTCAACCGTTAAAACATAACTTTTATCCCCAATTAGCTAAGGAAAAGACCCACAAAGTCAAGTACAATAAAAGTTGCAATGATATCAAAGTATCAAAGACCTTGATTCCCTGGGCTCTATAAAATGCATCAACACGCATAGCGCAGTTCATTGAAGAATGTTTACCACATTATGCTAATACGCACGTCGCACATGCATGGGGTATGCGAATATCAAATTATCTTACTCTTGTTATTGAAGTACATTGAAATCTTACACCTACATGTTGAGTTCTGGCCTACCTCGCCACATTGCAACTTGTTTTGATAGAAATACCATTACACTAACAAGGCAAAGACATACCTATATAAATTTTATTAGATGCTAAAAGCATGTTGCTTAAGATTACAAAGTACCTGATAGATTTGTGTAGATAAATGTACAGAAATCGGAAATTTGTCTTTATTCGTAATTCTGTAGATGTATGGTTTGAGATGATCATCAGCACATACATAGCTACAAAGCTGTAAAACATTATTCATAAAAATGACAACAAGTAGACATGTAATGTATTCAAAATCATGACCATTTTTAATGTAACGAATAGAAAACTAATTAGTACTTCAAAAATACAAGTGGCAAGTTGATTTGATCGAACTTTTTAAAATAAAAGTAGAGACCTTCGAGGGCAAGTTGCGCAGGCGGTGAGCGTCGGATGCACGTGCGCCGCAATGGACTAGCGTGCTGAAGCGCGCTTGCACTTCCGACTCGCATTCATTCCCGCGCCATTCATACAACTGCGTCATTCAAGTTCATAACGAGAGCACGTGGGAGGGGCCCGCTCCGACACATCCGCGCTTCCACCACGCACACGCCACTATCCAAATCTTAATACTGATAAAGATAAACGCAACCAATTCCACGATTATCCAGAAAAAGCCCATAAAATAAATCGGAGCGTTCAAGTTTTGAAACCGCATTTATCGTTTCTCGTTATTCACATGAGCGCTTTAAATTCTCCACGGCGCGCAATATTTCACGGGTCCTTAAATGTAAACTTCTAATTAAATGCAGGCAGACACCTCTCCGACATCGGACGTGGTCCTCAGGAGCGCGGACAGTTACAAAATGGTCGAATTTAATCGAGATGCGGTGTAGGTGCGAGACGACGGCGGCGGCGGCGGCCGTTCGTGGCGCCGAGATGGTATCGCGCGGGCGGACCATCCCACCGTGCCATACTTTTCTAACTTTTTGGATTGCCCGGTCGCGCGGGGGCGTATTGTGTGCAATTGAAGCACGCGAGGGCACCTCCGGCCGACGACCTGCCGTCGCTCGCCTCACATAATCCGACAGCGTTATGGTCGGCCCGGCGCCTTTGTTGGCTACCGGCTTAATGAGGACCCGTGGGTGGCTTATGACACGTCAGGATATGATCATAAAGGTGCCAAAAATTCTACCTGCCCGAGGTTGCGCCGACGACATTCCTATCTCGCCTTTGAAAATTAATGCCTATTGTCTGCTCGTACCGCGGGAGGCGTCAGGGATTACGAATGACACCATCGTTCCACGGAATTGTGATTAAACTGGTATTATGTTGATATAAAGGCGTTATAAGAACGTTTAGATCTGACGCCTGTGTGCGACGTTTGTGCCGTCCAGTTTAATTGAGATGTATGCACTCAAATTCTTTGACCCCAATTGATTTCGTGGAAGCGAGGCGGTTGGGAATTAATTAAGTGCGCTAATATTTGGCGAGAGCAGTGAACAGCAGCATCTTCGTACGGGGTGCTCGCAACATTTGTTATCAAAGTAAACTACGTGTATCTGACTGATTACCAGTGTGTAAATACCATGAGTGTTATATAGAGTGTATTGTGATCAAGTTTTTACAAGTAGTTATATTTGTTTGATTTAGTGTAAAATTATACAAAATAAACTTATTACACTCTCCTTAAACTCTAGAACATCCTAGCGGAAGCATAGAAAACACCCCAAATCGCTTTCTCGTCGCAATATTGTACCTCATTTGATCTCCATCTGCAATTCATTCCCTCTGTGCTTATTCTACTTTAAGCTACCTTACAATGTTTTAAGTAGTCGTAAAACCGCGTCACACCTGGATCGGAGACAACACGCGTAATGCAATTTAAGTGCATTACATATGACGTGACGTCACTTTGCGACTCGCAAGCTCAGTGCATTGAACCAGAAGTTAAAATGGACATAAAGGATCTGTTATAAATATTTTCAGGGTTTTTGAAAGTACGTTTTTTTCGGCTATTTGGTGGAACCCTAAAATGTCACGAGAGAATGTAAATCACGTTGACAACCTCTGCGGACTTGACATTTGACAATGACGTATTGAGTGCTATGTCATCTGATACGTTAAAATCAACAGTCGTATAATAATCAAATCTTATCTATCTACACAGTGTACTCATACCGTACGTTGGGTACATACACTTCTAGTGAAATAACTGCTTTATCAGAATCAACATCTAGATTTGGCGTAAAAACATGTTTACTTTTTAATTTTTTATCTAAAAAAATAAAAAAAATATCAACTCGGATACCTATAGTCATCAGGATATTATGTAGTATACGTATTATGTGTAATTACTTTTTAAATTTAGTAAATAGTAAGTATAGTTATATTTATACAATTCTACAATATTAGATACAAAATAAATGCGTCTCTACAATATTGAGTGTATACTAGTCACTAGTATACACTCAATATTGTAGATTCATATTATGTAAATGGAATTTATCCATACTTATACCTACTTAAATAATCCTAATCCTAACTAATATTATAAATGCGAAAGTGAGTTTGTTGGTTTGTTTATTTGTTTGTTTGTTTGTTACCTCTTCACGCTTCATCTACTGAACAAATCTTCCTGAAATTTCGCATACACATAGTTAGAAGTACGGAGAAGGACATAGGGTACCTTTCATCCCGGGAAAAGGCACGGTTCCCGTGGGAAATTCACGCGGGCGAAGCCGCGGGCGAAAGCTAGTAATAAATCAGTGCCTAATATAAATAATACAAATTTGTTTGTCCTTCTTGTGTGGAGCTAGAGCTAGGTTTCTAGCTTAAACTTGCTTAAAGGTAGAGTTAATTAACTTCTTGTGACGCAATGGATAAGTCCTATAAGAGCTTTTAGAGCTTTACATGAAAAAGTAAAAAATATATGTTGGAATCTGACAAAATGACTACCTGTTGAAGTTTGTTTTCTTTATTTTGTAACACTACTTTTTAAGAATTGGTGAATGGTTTTCATTCACATATTAAAGATACCTACTTCTGTATTTCCCTTATATGTATACTTTATGTCGAACTTTCCTGCACAAACATTCTTATACAATCCCTGCATACATTTGCGTTCCACTAACGTCTGTTATATTACAATAACTCGAACATTTTATAATCCCCGACTTTCAAGACCAATAAGATCCCTATCTAGGTGCCACAACTCGATCTTGACGACTAACTTAACAGTAAGTAATGTGAACACCTAAAAGTACTTAGAATTTAAATTAAGTTGCATTTAATTTTTTGCCGATCTGCGGTATGCAAAATGCTGCATTTTATTACTCGTTGCTACGAGCTGTGCCATAATATTTTTGATGGCATATTGACGGAACGAATGAGAGTGACAGGACGATACTACTTTTGAATATTTTTATATAATACAATAATTTTATATAAAAAATAAAAAAGACAAATTGTTATCCATCGCTCTTTCTGGACTCTGAAGCTCGATATGATAAATAGTAGAGCTTGGCTTAGTTTACTATAGGACAGGAAAAACGAGTCTTTTATTAATTTCCATAGAAGTTGTAAATAAAAACCTTTTTTTATCAAAAAATGTACCAAAACAGAATGAAAAAAAGAACGGAAACTATGTACGGAAAGCGTCAAGAAGTACGAATCGCCAGCAGATTGTCAATTAGTAACATTTCGTACTTAAATGAAGATTACGAAATAGTCCAAAAATACACGCGTGTCATGTAATTAGAATTGACACGATTACATAAAAAGTTTTAAAAATAAACTTGACCAAGATAAAGTGACTACTTCCTATCTATGTTTTGTTTAAAACCCGATACACTGCCGCCGTCGGCTAATAAAATTACAATGATAAGCGATATATAATGATGATTTAATGATTAAGGCAAACATTTGTATTTTTTATTTTTATTCATAAGTTTTATTCTTGATAACCTATCCAGGGAGCGTGTTCAATTGTAACGCATTTATACACGCTTAATCTATTAATAACAATAAGATAACAATTTGATTTATGAAGTAAGCTATTATTAATACCTACCTTATTTAGGCAGTATATCTCGTAAGTGCAATTAGTGTAAGGATCACAAGAAATTAGCCCATTGAGGTACGAAATATTTTAAACTTTGGATATTAGAATGAAGCCTGGAGGTGTTTAAATTATTTCAGTCTTTCAATTCGCTGCATCATGGAAGTTTACATCAGTCTAAAACTAGAACAATCTCACTACTGGAAAGTGCTCCTATTTCGCATCTAAATAAATACTAGCCTACATTTTAAAATCATTGGACTCGTGCATTTTTATCTGTGACATTAATATTACGCCATCCTCACATTAGTTTCGATATAAAATATGAATCTTTAAATATCTAAGAATTCACAAAAGTTAATTTAGAAGTTTAGCAGATGAATTAAAAAAAAAAACACTTTGATCGAGAGCTGATGCAAATTAAAATAAAGTATTTAAGTCTTATTCTATCTGTGCATTCGGAACAATGCATCACGCTTTCTAGTATGTAGTTATGCTTCTTCGCTTGACCCTAGGAGTGATGCGCAAGTGACGTGTCACAAGGTGGGTGGAAGTTGGCTGAAAGGGCGCGCTAAATTCAGCGAACTCTTGCGCAACAGTAGTACACACGACAACAACGCGGAACGTAAAGGTTGCCGCGTTCAGTCCAGCCATAATGTCTCGGAAAAGGCATGAATGAATTTATAGATTATTAAACGAATTGTGCTGAAGACAATAAGTATATTGTTTAGATATAAAAAATATGTGCATTGTACTTGACTGTCGTTTGAAAATATGTAAGGTAATATACCTAACTTTATATTGATGTTTGTAAATAATTTAGATAGCTGCTTTTCAAAATTTTCCGTAAAATTGATTGTCTTCACTCATCGTTTTTACTTACTAGCTCGACGACCCGAAGAAGATTTTGGCCTCCGATACAAGAAGCTTCCACTCCTTCCTGTTCTACGCCATTTCCTGCCAATAGGCTCTTTAAAGTTCTCAAATGTTCTACTTTTCAAAATACGTTTTCACGCCATTTTAATTAGACCGAATCCCTAGGAAAAAGTATTGTATTCTAAACACAGCTCTCTTCATGGAATCGTCTACAATTTCTTAGATTTACCTACTTAGCTAGTTTACAACGCAAACTCATGGTACGCCATCACGTTCCGCGGCCTCATTTTCAATAATGTAAGTTTACCATGTCACGTCGAGACTCGTCTGTCTAGTCTAGACGACGTGAAGGCAACTTTTTTCTGTTCTCGGTAATACACATTTTGGCAGACTCCTTCAGATAATCTTGGCAAACATTATCTTTCATACGGAGCGGAAAATGAATGGATACTGGAAAGTGACTCATTGCTGATCTACAAAAGTCCTTGATAAAAAAAAGTAAAATTATAGATTTTTACTGCCTTGGCTTATAATATTACGCGTTATTTAGAGAATTAAATAATGGCACATTGACAGTAAATTTTAGTATAAAGCTTTTTATAATAGACATAAACGCACATCGTTATTCATCCTCTGGCCAGGATGGTCATCCTTGGATTATTTCATCTCAAATATTAATGAATAAGGAAATAAATAAGTTTCACATTTTTTACAACGATGTTCTTTTCATATTATTTAATACGAGCTTTTGCCCGCGGCTTCGCCCGCGTTAATTTCCCACGGGAACCGTGTTTATTCCCGGGATGAAAGGTACCCTGTCCTTCTCCGTACTTCCAGCTATGTGTATGCGAAATTTCAGGAAGATTGGTTCAGTAGATAAAGCGTGAAGAGGTAACAAACAAATAAACAAACTCACTTTCGCATTTATAATATTAGTTAGGATTCTTCTGGTAGGTAAATTGTGATTATCTTTAATTTACTTGAAACTCGATTAAATCAATTTTCAAATAACTTTAATAGGTATTCAAAAGTATATTTACCTGCATAGAACGTCGATTATCTTTAATTTACTTGAAACTCGATTTAATCAATTTACAAATAACCTAAATGTTTAAAATTATGTTTACCTAGGTACTTAGAGCGTCGAGTTCATTCTTTGCGACTACGGTTATATTGTCATTAATTTCAATCTTTATACGTATTTATTTACCTACATTAATCTCATTTTTGTTAAAAAATTAAGTAACCACGTTAATTTTATCTTAGTTTTAATTATTGTTTTCAGTTAGAATACAATAATTTGAATAGAGCTATTCGCTACCTTTTTATATAATATCTAGCTTTTTATATAATATCTAGCTTTTTATATAATATCATTATTACATTAAATAAAGAAATCAATAATTTCAGGGAGGTAAAAAATTTATCTGTAACAGTTAATGTAAAGTGATGTTCTATTGGCTTTTTTCTTTCATATGTGGTGATCATCTCTACATTCACCCATTTATGATATATCGCTACCTGTTTACTTTATAGGTAAGTATTTTATTTCTGGACTGATTTTAAACATTAATTGAATTACGCATAGAAAGTCAGTCTTTCAGCCCGTTTTGAACATAATAATATATCAGAAGCGGTGGTGGCCGAGTGGTAGGGCGCCCGCCATTGGCTGCAAAGGTCCCAGGTTCGAATCCTGCCCGTGCTGCATGAGTTCGTATACCAATCTGACTATCTCCTATGTTAGTTTTCGTCGACCACTACTTGCTTCCGGTGAAAGAAAACATCGTGCAAGAATCTGCACTCTGATTGATGATTATCAGCTAGTGTGTGAAATGGAGAAGGCAATGGCAAACCATTCCATTAAAATTGCCAAGAGATCATTGTGTGTGTTTCATTCCATATAACGATCACGACCCTCAGTCATGAGGGATACGACTAAAGAGAAAGATATATCAGAGTATAACCCAACATTACTTAGCATTGTGGATGTTTTAGCTTGACGATTTATGCATGGATTAGTATAGTCAAGGACGGGTGAAAACCACATGGTTTATTTATAAGTTATAATGTAAATTCATCATGTAAGTAACGTTGACTCGCACCGCAAACATATCCGTCAATATTAGCATGTTATCTGTTACATTGACATACGTTTATCGCTTTTCTGAAAGGCCCAAAATCTTTCGGACTAAAGCAATTGTATATCATACATCGAAGATAAGATTACTATATCGTACGATATTGATATTTAAAACGTATCCCACTGAAATGTCAAACGAAAACGTTATGTAGGCAGGCACTTGCTAGTATTTGCAGTCGTTGGTTACGTCATACATTTTATTTTGTTATTTTATTCGTTTATAATGTTTTTAGCAGGAAATTTTCCATATGTTTACTTACAGCTAGGATTACTTGTGACTACAATTTTTGTCTGCAATTGTACATTGCTGAGGCAATTGCCTTGAGTGACATCAAGTTAGTTTTGCCTAAATTAAAATTTACAACTCTTCAAGCCTATGAGTAGAGTTCCACAATTGTAACAAAATGTGTAGCCATAAAAATGTGTTAAATTAATTTAATATTTCTTAGCCGAAATATATTTCCATATATGTTAATTTTACGACACAGTTTGATTAATTGGTAACGAACTTCAAAATTTTCTTTAGACTCTACATTTTTAAAATTATTAAATATCGGTCAAATAAGTCCGACTTGTAAGTAAATATAATATCTTACGTATTTTATTATTTGCTTAAGGTACACATGTTCAACTTCATGACATATAGTATATTTGTTAGCAGTCGCGGTAAGTCACATGCCGTGTTTACATAATTTACCTCAGCAAGGTGCTTTGTCCGATAACGCGATTAGCACTGTATCATTCTTCGAGAATAGATCTCTCGATATTCCTCTTCATCATCTCAAGTGATCGAGAGACGAATTGTCGTTCTCACGTGGTATTGTTTTTATTATCCACACCTACCTGATATCGCTAGTTGATAACGATAGTCTTATTGATAAACACATATAACGCAAGTAAAGCAACATATTGCCGCGTTCGTGGCGAGTCAGTCGCATGCATTAATTGATCTAGTCACTAGAGCAGCGCAGAAACCCTCGGAATGCAATTATTTACATAAACACACGTGTTCTGCCGACCGCGGCCGTATGCGGCGCGCGTTCCAAATCGCAGCCGCATTCGTCGAAATGTAGATGCGGATGCGCCGACTATGCACCGGCAGCGATAGATCGATGCGCCTTTAATTGCAGTGGGAGTGTCGGATGATATAGTTGGCAGCGGACTCACCGGCGGGGCGGATAGTGCGTCTTGCGGGTTCGTCCTCGCGCAAGCTGGGCGCGTGGCGGCGCGCCGCAGCGGGGGCCATCGGCGCCGCCAGCGCCAGCAGCACCAGCGGCAGCAGCATGGCGAAGCACTAGTTACCGCACCGGGTGATTCCCGGCCTCACTGTATCGCCGCGCGCGCACGAGAGCTTCGAGTGGAGTCGCGAGAGCGCACGAACGTCGTATTAGCGCGACGGCAGAGCCGAACTGAGGCGAGCGGCGCGATTTCCCAGCTGCGCGCGAGGGGGCCGGCGCGCCCCTCGCGGAAAACGCCGACGGCCCACGAGGTGCGGGCGGGGAAAATCGCAGCCGGCCGCCGCCCGCCCGCCGCTCGTCGCGCTCGCCACCAGCTTAGATACAGTAGCTGTGCTTCTTATCTTCTCTCTCTCTCTTCTCTCAGCCGAAAGACGTCCACTGCTGGACAAAGGCCTCCCCCAAGGATATCGTGCTTCTTATCTACTTAAACATTATTCAAAAGTACCTATTACGTTACAAAAATATAGGTGTAAATTGAAGAATAGAACAATTAAAAAAATCACTGTTTAGTTGTACTTTAGTACAACAGTAAAATAAATAGGGGTGTATTTTTCAGTTTACACCAATATTTTTTGTTTTGTAAATATTTCTTATCGACTTTTTATTTGTCTCTACATTTGTAAAATTGAGAAAATGTCCGTAATTTGATTTAAAGTCTCTCAAGCAACTCAAGTTTAAGTTAGCAAACTCACTCCTACGTCTAAATAAGAAACATTCATAAACATAAAGAAAAAATTAGTTACTGCCACGCGCCAACCAACTTAACGCACTGTTCTATCTCTCGATATTGTTTTTAAAGGGTTTAGTTATTTTTTGCTTACATTACATATGTTTTTATAATAATTTTTTTTGTAAAGACTTTTTTCATTGTTTTAAAACAATTCACTATTTCCTAAAAATCTGGTGAGGATTATTCGGAAATAGTAAATTGTTTTTTTAACTCTACCATTAGATAAAGGAGTGAAATGTTTTAGAATTAACAAAATATATGTGAATTGTCTAATTTATTACCTTAAACCCGATTTCAATTTAAAGGAAGAACAGTGTGAAAATTAGTAATTTTCACACTTTTTCTTCAGTAAAAGAATTTGATCAAAAAACGTTAGACTAAAAAAAAACTTCGCTATGTCATACTATAATAATAAAGCTTATAAGAATCAAAATCAAAAATTCTTTATTGAAACCTGGCCTTCAAAGAAGGCTCTTTTTCACGTCAAAAACTAATAAATACGCATATTTGTTTGTTTTAATGCGCAAATATCTGAAAATCTGGAACTTTATATAGCTAGTAATATATAAAATTACTTAATAGATTTGTGTGAAGAGAAGAAAATCTTCAGTTTGATTTGTTTATGTCATCGAAAACATATGTAAAGTCGGAAAAAGTATTTAATAACTTAGGACTTTTTAAATTTATCATTATTTAATGCTCACATACCGCAGGAATGAGTAGTACCTACGACTATAAATAGCACTTTGTAATAAAATGTATTTATTATTTACGAATATACATTCCAGTTCCGTTCGTAATTTTCAGGAAAATAATATAGATAATCCGGCGACAGAGAAACAAATACAAATAAGTGTTTGTTTATTCCAAGCAATCCCGTTTGTGCAGAGCAACTACGCTCTGCTGCCAGAAAATGTGGCAGAGAGAATCCGGACAAACGAAGCGGCGGGAAGAATTCTGTACCGGAACTTTACCGGGAAAAAATCTACCGGTAAAATTAAGTACCGGGAAAAAATCTCCACGCGACACCACGCTTGTCCGACTAGAATCTAACTTAAGCTATACGCAGTCTGCTACCACCGTAGCTTATGAAGGGAGCTACAGGGCCCTATATGATAACCTAACCTATAAATTAAATACAATTGAACACTTACCAAATTAAATCTTCTTTCTCTTCGGATCCAAACTTGAGTGTCTTCGGGAAGGGGGAATTCCTAATCACCCTACCTAACCCTTGAGATCTCAATTCCCCATAACAACTAAATAGATTTCTTCCCGTAGTTTCCCTCGGGAACAGCCAGATGTGAACAGCCAGCCACGTTTCACCTCTCACAAGAAAAAGTCACAATAACAGAGTTTTTCACAAACACAAATTCAATAGTTATTTGACAAACAGGAAATTCACAATTATCACTCAAACTAAACAACAAGCAAAAGACGCGAGACCGCTCCGCGTATTAAAATCAAACCGATATCGCCCTGGACAATGCAATGGCGGCCGTCCGCGCGACGCCATCCACGCTAGCAGTGTGAAAACCCCGAACGCCCTCTGGCGGCAGCAATGCGAAACGCCTGCGTTTAGTTTTACCCAATATATTACAAACATCCCCCCGTCCCGGTCTGAGAAGCAGACCGCTAGCTTACTCTACGGGAAGGCGGGCGAGAGAGGTCACACCTCTCCTTAAAATCGAACCGTCGACCAACACCTCAGCCACACGCGGAGTGCCATCTCCGCCAAGAATCAAACGTAATATGCGAGCTCGTCGCCAAAGCAATGAGGGCAAATTCGCCTCTTTTAACAATACTAAATCACCCTCCCTGGGAGGCTCAGTCCTGTCTGTCCACTTCACTCTTTGCTGCAGCAAATGCAAATATTCAAGCGACCAGCGACGCCAAAAGTCCTGGCTCATTTGCTGCAACATTTGAAAACGCGACAACCGATATACGCGTTCATCCTTCCACGGGTATTCGGGCAGGGCATTCAACGGCCCTCCCACCAAAAAATGACCAGGGGTGAGAGCTTCCAAGTCATTTGGATCTGGAGATAGCGGACAGAGAGGACGAGAGTTGAGGACCGCCTCAACTTTACAAAACACTGTGGCCAGCTCTTCAAAAGTTAGAGCCGTTTCTCCGATAATGCGGCGGAGGTGGGTCTTTGCGGATTTCACAGCCGCTTCAAAAATCCCTCCCCAATGGGGGCAACTTGGGGGACTAAACTTCCAGGTTATTCCCCTTTGGGCAGCAATTTGACTTAAACTAGTACAATTTTTATCAATAAACACAGAAACATCCTTAAGATAATTTACAGTTCCTTTATAGTTTGTGCCATTGTCAGACCTAATAAGGGAAGGTAGACCTCGACGCGAAACAAAGCGATCCAACGCGGCGACGAAGGCCTCCGTAGTCAGAGCCGATACCACCTCCAAATGGACAGCCTTGGTGGCCAAACAAACAAATACACACAAATAGCCCTTCACAATACGGGCATTACGAAAGGGAGAAGCCTTGATCGAAAAGGGACCGGCAAAATCGGTTCCAACGCCGTCAAACGGTCTCGAAGGTCGGATTCGATCAGCGGGCAAATCACCCATCTGTGGTTGCATCGTGGATGCCTTCAACCTATAACATGCAATACATCGAAACAGGACACTACGGATTGCTCTTCGGGCAGACAAAATCCAAAACTCGCGTTGCAAAATAGCCAACAAAGCATTGCACCCAGCATGGGCGTTACGAATGTGTCGATCAGACACCAAAAGCTGCACCAAGGGTCCGCCCTTGGGCAACAACAGAGGATGGCGAGTCTCATATGGAAGATCCGCCTTCCGGAGCCTGCCTCCAACCCGAAGAAGCCCATCCGAGTCGATGTACGGGTTCAAACGAGCGACCGCGCCCTTCAACTTAGCGCGTCCGTCGCGCAAAATACGAAGCTCTGACTCAAACCGTCCGGTCTGCACGACACGGACCCAATGCAACAATGCGCTCCGGCGCTCTTCTGCACCTGCAATCGGCTCCAACCGCTTTGCCTGTGGGTTTCTACAATTATGTATGAAACGCTTAATCCAACTGGTAACACCCAGAAGCTTATCCAAGCTACTATACCGAGCAAGTAGCCAATCCGGCTCCGACGTCGTCTCAGCGACTACAGCATGTACACGGAGCCCAGTCAAACTCAAAGAAGTAACATCTGTCTGACAGACAGGCCAAGATGTTTCTGATCCCATCAGCCACTCTGGACCCCACCAGAGCGGGTGTGACACCAATTCTGGTGCCGTACAACCTCGGGAAGCACAGTCCGCTGGGTTAAGCTCTCCCGGCACATGTCTCCATGTTATATCAATTCCAATATTTTGAATTTGGGAAACCCTGTTTCCAACAAAAACCTCCAAGGTATGTGGGGCCGCGCGCAACCATGCAAGCGCGACCTGGCTATCCGACCAGGCGAAGATGTCTCGTATCTCGACCGTGGCCGCCAGCTCACTGGCAACGTGATGCAACAATTTAGAGAGAAGGTGAGCTCCACTCAACTCAAGCTTGGGAATAGTCAGCCTAGTCCTGATGGGGGCGACCTTGCTCTTCCCTAACAAAAGCGAGACATTGACCCGGCCATCGGCGTCAACCGTCCGCATATAGACTGACGCGGCGTAGCCTCGCTCCGACGCGTCACAAAAGCCATGCAGGCTGGCTCGATATTTCCCGGGGGCAATATTCGACGAGGCAAGGCAATCCGATTGACTTCCTTAATCGATGAAAACAACTCGAGCCAATCATCCAATGGAGGACCAAACAGCGGCTCGTCCCACGAGACGCCCAAAGTCCAAAGTCTCTGAAGAAGACACTTCGCAGAGAATATCACTGGACTGATCCAACCGCTTGGATCAAACATACGGGCTATTACGGACAACACCGTTCTCTTAGTCCAGACCTTTGGTATTTCCAAGTCCACTTGGAATGTAAAAATATCGGTTAGCGGCTGGTACTGCATGCCCAGCACCGCTATCCTGTTGGGATCATCCACATCCTCAAACAGGTGAGGGTTCTGTTGGTGATCCTCCGGGATCCCTTCTAGAACTCTAGGCTCATTGGACAACCACTTACGTAGCTCGTAGCCACCCGTCTTCAATATTTCGATCAATTCATCCCGCAGTAGGAGGGCCTCCTCAATACTTTGGGCTCCGGTGCACACGTCATCTACATACAAGTCACGTGACAGCACGGAAGCCCCACGGGGAAAGCGGATCCGTTCCCGCTCTGCCAATTCAAGCAATGATCTGATGGCGATATAGGGACTAGATTTCAAACCATACGTGTTTGTGTTGAGTTCATACACCGTCACAGGATCCTCAGGGCGCTCACGCCATAGTATCAACTGGAATCGCCTGTCCTCAGGATGTATGACTGTCTGGCGGAACATCATCCGGATGTCCGCACCAAAAACCACTTGATGTCTTCTAAAGTTCAAGATGATGTCAATTATGTCCCTATGCAATTTGGGACCTGAATGCAAACACAGATTCAACGAAACCCCGTTCGAAGTGGGTGCGGACCCATCAAAGACAGTCCGCAACTTGCCCGTTGAGGCCTTCACCACCGCGTGGTGGGGCAAAAAATAATGCTCAGTTGAGCTCCAATCAACTCGAGCCGGAGACATGTGACCCAAATCCTCGTACTCGCGCATAAATTCAATATATTTATCGCGAAGTACGTGGTCACGCTGCATGCGTCGCTCCATGGACAGCAGTCGTTTCTCCGCAAGCGCCCTACTTTGCCCTAGGCTAGGACGAGAGGCAACAAAAGGTAACCTAGTTACAAACCGACCGGAGGGCAACCTCTCCGTGGTCGATCGAAAAAGGGCTTCGCACTCAGCGTGTTCCGGATCCATCCTGGAACTCATAGGTGGCTCCTCCACCTCCCAAAACCTTTGCATGGTCTTGGCCAAGGACGCAGATGCGACAACCGGTGGCTCCTCCGCGGTGCCATTATCAAACACAGGGCCCATCAGGGCGAAACCAAAGATAGTAGACACCGCCATCAGTGAAGACGAACCCAGAGCTTTCTGGGTACCCAACAAAATCCAACCCAATACGTCCGAGCCCAGGAGCAAGTCCACTGGGCCGGGATGAAAGACAAAGGGGTCGGCCAAATCCAGACCCGAAACCAAAGACAACACACCCGGCGGTATGTCTGTCGAGGGGTGCCAACCCGCAATGGTATCCATTACCATAGCCGAAGTCGTGATCCTCATTGTGGAGGACTTCAGCGAAGAAAAGGTGACAAGTGTCTGGCCCGTCAGACACTTCACTTGTATGCCACCAACTCCAAGAAGTGGCACAGGCGAGTCTTCCACGACTAAACCTAACTGGCGTGCCACTCGAGTGGTAACCAAACTGCTTTGAGCCCCTGAGTCCAACAGAGCTCTCAAATTAATGGCTTCCCCCACGACCCCATACGCGGACCACCGCGGTAGGGAGCAGAACCGTCCGCGGCTCTGTCCCAGCAAGGGAGCAAGCTAGTTACGGGCTCCCCACTCTCTCCAAACCAGGGGCGCGCCACTGACCCGGATAATATGTCGGGCGAGTGCACATCCCCATCTGAGGGGGGGCATAACCCGCGGCCCGGCCATACCTATGGTACGGCGGGTGGTACTCCAGCCGTGGGTACTCGTGCAGCGGCGGAGAAAACCACTGCGGCTGCATGTGTTGGGTATTGGTAACCCGCGTGGAGTGGGGTGTCCCCACTCTCACGTCCGATCTAGGGCCCCCGCCCATGGGGGCCCTATCCGGGGCCTGGCCAGCTACATACTGGCCATGACCTTGGGGCGCGTGGTCCCGGTCCGCCAAGACCCGCGCAGGTACGCGACCCCCTCCCGAGGGGGGTGCGACGAGCGAAGCCGCGTCCTCCGTCCGGTGGTGGAGGGCTTCGCGCAGGAGCGCCCCCGCCCATAGGGGACCCCTGCCTCAACATCCGGGTGCCATCCCCGTTGCGGTTCATGCAAAGCATCGCGTGGTGCCGCCCACGGCATGCACTGCATGGTATGGCACTGGGACAGTCACGTGCATAGTGACCGCCCAAACAATAAAAGCAAAGTTCATGCCGCTTTGCCATGCGGCGCCTATCTTGTACTGGCAGTCTCTGCCAGTCCCTGCATTGCAGCAGGCTGTGGCCCATCCGGCCACATTGCAGGCAGTCCGCGTCCCCCGCGACTGCTGCCGTGTGTGCAACCCGCACACCAGCTCCACGCGGTGGCGGTTGCCGTCCCTGTGGGGGCTTCCCTCGCCATGAGGGTTCCAAGGGCCTACGTTCAGGCGCTCTGGATGGCGCTGAGTCCGTCATGGTATTCTCAGCAGCCCGTGCCTCAAACTCCAAAAACTTCACCAAGTCAGTGAATGTTGGTAGGGTGGTGCTATCCCGCTCCGCATTTTCGCGCTCAAACCGCGAGCGGATGTCATTGGGCAATTTGCCCAATACAATGTGCACCAACAAAAAAGACCATTGGTCCACCGGCAGCCCCAGTGTGCGGAGCGCGTTACAGGCCACTGTAACGGGCGTGAGCAACTGCAGGCGCAACTGTGCCCTGTTGGCCACCTTGGGCAGGGCCATCAACTGTGCGGCGTGCGCATCCGCTAACAAACGTAAGTTTTGGTAGCGGGAGTTCAATAACTCCCAAGCCGTATCGTACTGGTCGTCCTCCACCCGGAGGTGCTGGATGAGCGACCGCGCTTCATCCTCAAGAGTGGAGAGGAGGTAGGCCATCTTCTGGGCCTTCGACAAATCCTGTCGTGCTACGACCAGGGACTCAAACATATTTTTATATGCTACCCACTCCTCCATCCTACCCCCAAAGTGGGACAGCTGAAGGGTGGGGAGCCGACCAGTAACCGCTGGTCCTTCCTGTCTAACAGGTGTGCGAGGGCTGGTCCGCCAGCCTGTCTCGCCCTTATTGCGGTCACCGCCTCCGCGATATCATCGTGCAGACTCAGGATCTGGTCCATGTCCGCCATGTGACCTGCGTAGGCCTCCGGGGTAAGATCGGCTTCGGTAAGCGCCGCCATGGCCGCTTCCGCGCTAATCAATCGTGAGTGGAGGTGATCCGCTCTTAGCAGTATGGCGCCCTCCCTGTCCTTCCGGGACAGGAGTCCTCCGGCCGTCACAAACCATCTCAATTCGTTGGCGAGTGTCGCCCTAGCATTGGAGGCCTTCGCCATCGCGTCAAGTCACAAACAAAAAATAACAAAAGGTAAATAAAAAACAACAAAATCAAGCAACTACACGAAGAACCGCGGTAGGTATGAGAATGGCACAAACCCGGAACGCACGGTACAAACCGCAAACAAATACAAAAAAGGTTACAAATATTCTTATACAAACAAACTAAGAAAAATCTAATAATTTTTACAAACAATTAATTATTTTTTACAAACGAACAAATAGAGGGTAGATAAACTACGCTCTGCTACCAGAAAATGTGCAGAGCAACTACGCTCTGCTGCCAGAAAATGTGGCAGAGAGAATCCGGACAAACGAAGCGGCGGGAAGAATTCTGTACCGGAACTTTACCGGGAAAAAATCTACCGGTAAAATTAAGTACCGGGACAAAATCTCCACGCGACACCACGCTTGTCCGACTAGAATCTAACTTAAGCTATACGCAGTCTGCTACCACCGTAGCTTATGAAGGGAGCTACAGGGCCCTATATGATAACCTAACCTATAAATTAAATACAATTGAACACTTACCAAATTAAATCTTCTTTCTCTTCGGATCCAAACTTGAGTGTCTTCGGGAAGGGGGAATTCCTAATCACCCTACCTAACCCTTGAGATCTCAATTCCCCATAACAACTAAATAGATTTCTTCCCGTAGTTTCCCTCGGGAACAGCCAGATGTGAACAGCCAGCCACGTTTCACCTCTCACAAGAAAAAGTCACAATAACAGAGTTTTTCACAAACACAAATTCAATAGTTATTTGACAAACAGGAAATTCACAATTATCACTCAAACTAAACAACAAGCAAAAGACGCGAGACCGCTCCGCGTATTAAAATCAAACCGATATCGCCCTGGACAATGCAATGGCGGCCGTCCGCGCGACGCCATCCACGCTAGCAGTGTGAAAACCCCGAACGCCCTCTGGCGGCAGCAATGCGAAACGCCTGCGTTTAGTTTTACCCAATATATTACAAACACCGTTTTATCTCTAGAACAACTCCCAGCGCGCATACTGAAGACATTCATAATAATTTACTGAATTATATCTGGTGCAAAACTCGATTTGGCAAACTGCCGGCCGGTCATACATTTTATACATCATATCTTCATCCAATACACTTATAAACTGAATATCAAATGGTATATTGAGCTCGTAACGAAGAAATTTTATTAGATTTTCGAACCAAAATGACATTGCAACACGTTTCTAGATATCCAAGGTGGATCTTTACTAAATGCAGTGCAATAAATACTAGACCAAAAGGTTAGCGTCGCCTTTATTACAGCATATTATTTATTCCCATTTTATGGTCTTCAAGCAGATGCTATGTGGCAAAGATATTGATTTCAGAGCTTGGGCTTATCCGAAGGTTGATCACTTGTCAATAAATTAATTTATTAAAGTAAGTATTATTTGGAAAGACTTACTTAAAACAATCATTTCATAATTTGAATACCTTACTTCCCAACTGTACTACAGGCAAGAAACGCTTAATGTGTACCTACCTATATAGATATCTGTGAAATTATACTATGTAATTTATTTAAAACAGAAGGTTCAGTATTTTTCCGTATTTATTATGAGGGTTCCGTACCTCAAAATTTAGTATATAAAATATTTTTCCAATAATTTCAATCCAACGAGTACCTATAGAGCAGCATGCTTTTGTTTTAGTACCTACACAATTATGACTTCGATAATGATCATACGAGTAGCATAAGAAGACGTGGTTTAAAAACGTGCCTTCAGAAACGCGGAAATCATCTTTGGCTGCATACAATCCTAACCAAACCACAAATATCAAAATAAGTAGTAATAGTAAGTACCTATGGATATTCGAACCTACAACTACAACCTCCGAAACAATAAAGCGCCGCCTAGACCGCTGCTGGGTCACGAAGACAGGTAAGTATAAACATAAATTGATCAAACGTTTCTCGCAATTCATTAATTTGATTTTATGACTACCTATCGTTACGAAAAAATCTGTGGCGTCATATTGGTCCTCACAAATATGACTGGCTAAGTCAAAATGCTTAGAAGTTTCTCAAGGATAAAATTACTGTCTATTGTACCCATGCCCAGTATGCCCACCTACTGCGCGATGACTACTGCATCGTTAATTGAAGGTGACACGCAAATCTCTCATAAATTAAGTGTATATTGATAACCCTTTTCAACTTAACATTCCACTAAAAACCGGAAATGACAACTATATTCGTGAAATAATACCTAATATCATATCAGGTAGGTATAATAATATGTGCTTGCAGCGATCTCTAGTTACTTATGTTACAATATAATTTTGTTATAATAAACCGCACCCACAAAAATTTAAAAAAACTGTGATCGAACCAGATTTTTTTATTAAAGAAAAGTTTAAGGTTGAAAAATCTGTACAAACCAGGAATGGATAGTAAAGCTCCTCTATCATCCGAGTCGCATCACTAAACCCATTTACTAAATTAGAGGTGTCCGAAGCAAAAAAGGAGGAATTTTCATGCATTGTTTGTCTTTTGTTTCAGTTCTACGAGCGCTACGAGATGAGCCGAGAAAAGATTTTCGTAGCTGCTACGGGCGCGGCTCGTAGCTCCGCAACTACATACAATATGTTAACGTTACGGTTAGAGTAAAGGGTATAGAAAAATAGGACGATAGAATACAAATTCTGTAGTTATTAACTAAGTATATTAACGGGACTTAGCAACAATCTTTTTTATTTGTTGTAGGCGTTGTAGCTAACGTTTCGTGCGATTTCGCTGAGACCACGGCAACCGTAACGATCGCATGAAACGTATCTACAACAAATAAATAAAAAAGGGTTCGTGCCAAGTCCCGTTAATTTTAGAGTGTGTTTATGTTGCCGCCGAAGCCTGGCAACACCGCCGGACCGGATGCGGGCAGACGTGGCGGCGCCGGCGGCAGCGGTGGAAGGAAACTGACATTCAGCCATCTTGACTCGTCTTGTCCGTCTCGCCTAGGAGCCATTCTTCCTCTCACACGAAAAACTTGTAAATACAGTTAAATAAAGATCTTCTCTAAAATCAGCGCATTTTACAGTCCACAAAATACATCGAATTCCCAGGCCTCAGCGCCAACAGTTTATTTATTTATTTTAATCGGAGAACTTACAGTATAATAGTAGTGTAAGTAGCTTATAGCGCGAAATTTAGGAAATACTACTAACTTCCTTATTACTAACTATACCTACCAATATACAATAGTACAAACGGAATTGGTAGAGGTAGAGTACTAAAATATTGAAACATATAGCTAGGTACCATCGCGGGCTAGTTACTCTACCACTTGCCTTCCCGTAACCTGCGGCTGCGTCCACTCTACCATCTGTGACTCTACCGCATACTTTACCGACTACCTAATCGACCAATGTAAATTTGCAGTAAAGGCTTTTAAAGTTTACTCAAAAAAATATAATTTAAAAAAATGTATTCACGTGTAGGTACCTAAACACTTACATACTTATGTACTACTTTACACCACGACTTTACACCGACATCCCAGCTGACGATTATAATAATTTTGGCGCAGATAAACTAGATAGACACATTCATTTAGCTACGTAGGTATGTGAAAGTTTGCTATTTGCAATAGGTCTGAGTACCATGCTTACTTAAACGCGTGTACGAAATAAGGAAAAGATTGGTACCTATGTAGTTATCAGTAGAAAAAACTTATTCCCTTATTATTGGTAACTACGGTACCTACTGATAGAAAACGAAAGCACTGTATGAGACACACATTGAGTATGGGTGTTTTGCTTGAAGATCCAAGTCGAGCTATTGGTCCGCGACAACGCCCACGTAATTCACGATTATGTAGAAGGGAGGCGTTTGAATCATACGGGGATTGAATGGACATGGCTCAGACCACTCTTACAGGTTACTTATACTTAGGTACTGACTGCTTTAGGCTTAAAAAGGTTCGGCGGTCTTTCGTGGGTCAAAGTGTAAAAATGTTCAACAAGCTCCCTGACGAGGCTATAAATTTACCTATGCAAAAATTTAAAACATATCTTAAAAATACTTTGATGAATAAAGCGTATTACACAATAAGTGATTATTTGAACGATAAAAAAGCTTGGTCTCTCTCTACAACTTCGCCACTCCACACTTGATTGCATTCTTTTGTTATTGTGAATAATAACCTTTCCTTTTTTTTAAAATTTTACATTGACTTACATAATTACATTGACATTTAATTGTTAAACATGTACGTGTATTGTGATCTTCAAGTGACTGAAAGTATTTATTTTTCTAAAATGTTTAAACTGTTGACGGCGTCGTGGGCCGGGTCGTGAGGTTCCCTCTATTATGGTTGAGCTTTGCGATGGCTGACCCTCGCGTCAACTCGTGAACGGGTGTTGCCAGGGGGATGCTTCGATCCTGATTCGAATTTTATTTTTATTTTTTGTTCTTAACTAATTTATTGTGGTTACCTGATCACAAACATAACATGTTTTATTATATTATTATTTTTTTCTTATATTTTATTTTTGACTGTACACAATCTAGTGTATGTATAAAGTTAATAAATAGCCCCTCTGGCATATTAGGCGACCAAGACTGTTTCATGAGTTTCTTTCGGCATTTCTTCTCAGCAGTGGTCGTTCCGAAATGCTAGTAGTTTGTAGCTTTGAGACATTATATATTATGATTAAATAATTAGTTATCGACGTGAAAAAGAGCCTTCTTTGAAGGCCAAGTTTCAATAAAAAAATTTGACTTTGACTTTGACTTTTGACACCTCTAAACAAGTCAATGTAATGCGTTTATACTGCAAACTGTTGCAATATGGTTTTTTATAATTTTTATCAAACTTGATTCTACGCTCGGATCGATAGATTTTATTCTTAACAACACAAAAGTACCTGTATAGTATAATCTCTTATCAAAATCTACTATCGAGATTTGATACGGAGATATATTATATGCTATGCGTACTACGTTCAGAATAAAATTATACATTGTTTTTACAACGCCGACGTTAAAACCTACTTGTACTTGTACGCGATGACCACGACTAATAAGCCCGGTACTATTCCCGGGGGTTATCCGTTATTCTACTTACTTCTGAGTATAGACATCGTAGTGATCATATTCTCTTTGGTATAGACCACGCACTCGATCGGTCGACCATGTGACCGCCCACACTCGAAGGCTCGATCCGCGTGTTGACTGTAGCTCTCATCGCAACAAAGTAGAAAGTCTGTTCCTCGCCCAATATTCTGTTCACAAGTATACTCGTCTCTCGTTCTAGATTTAGCATGAACATATACAGCAATTCCCGACAAATCTACGCGCAACACGGTCTTCCGCGCGGTAGTCTGTATGTTCTATTTGTACTATTATGTATTCTGTGGTTCTATGCAAGTTCCGACAAATACCTACGTTCTTTCTTACGCTACATTCTCTAGTTTACTTGTTTTCACCGTAAATTGAGTTTGGTTTAAGATTTCTATTTTTTTAAAGTCCTGTTTTTGTTAGTAGACTCGTTGTTTCCACTGGATATCGGCGAAGGGGGCATTATTGTTTATCTGGGACGAAAATCAGTGGGATTATCGAAGAACAAACCAAGACTCTCCCCGTCTTGGTTTGTTCTTCAATAAGCCCATGATATGAGCTACATTTCAAAAGTTATCGTTAGATTTAAAAGTAAAAAGAATCCTAGAGGTCTTTATGTAGTCAGATGTGAGAAACCTGACCCCCTGAAATAGGATTCTGTAAGATAGTGGGGTCAAGTTTCTCTGCACTCTCTACTTATGTTATTATCCGCAATAATATTTTTTTCTCAACTATTCGTTCCAGGCTCGTTCAAACAAGTTCATAATAGTTAATGCATACTACAAAAAAGGAGTGTAAACTTTTTCCGGGTTTTTGTAGATAGAAAGAGTTCATTCCACCATAACTGTAAGTTGTGTGAGGTATCGTTAGAAACCTAACATTATACCCGTTAACATAGTCATTTCAAAAGTGTAAAATTCAGAGTTTATTTCTTTTTAATTAGATATTTATCGACACCACATCAAAAGTAGCCCTTTAATTTTTTTTTGTAATAATTACGTAAAGGATAAATTTTCAAAGCAAAAATCAAATATTTGTGAGGATATTTTATTCCATAATACAGCATAAGACAAACCGGAATGTCACATTTCGCATTTTCATTATTTTCATCTTCATAAAATTAAAAAATCTATCCACCACACTCGCCACATAACTCGTCCTTGGAAATGTGATTTAACAATTTCTTCTAAATTATTATAAAAATGCTAAGTTATAATTAATTGTGTAGAGCAAAGTACCGCTGCGAATTCTGAGCACTGTTTCCCTGTACGCGGAAACACTTCTCAAAATGACACCGTTTTTATCTATTACATATTACACCTAAATATTACAAGTTAATCTCGGTTCGTCATGAGAAGTAGACTTTAAATGCAGGTTTTCGTCATAACGAGCCGTTGCCAAGGGGGCCGTCTATCGGAACAGAATCGTTTCCAATGTCAATACATAACAGCTTACCTATAACTTTCATAAAAATAAACTATCATCATACAATAAGTCGCTCAGGTTTTGAGTGGAATATGCACATAGTCGATGACAGTTTGGAAAACATTAGTATAATAGAGTCCAAAATCACATAGCGATGTGTTTAGGCAGCGATGAAGCGATGTCGTGGGCTCTCTGCTTCAACACGCGTCCCCGTCTATAGCCTGCATAGGATAGGCAACTTCTACTAACAAATTAAAGTCAAAGGAAGTGAATTAACTTTAAATACTTTATTACGACAACTTATTCCACATTATAGTATACATATAAAACATGTTATGCTGTGATTCACTTTATCACGTGTCAGCTACATACCTATCCACATCACAATGCGCGATCACTCAACAGTGTACTCCGTGTCTCCCTTCGTTTACTGATAATTATAAACAAAATTGTAATTTTGCGTTAAATTTACACACTATATTTTGTTCAACATCAACTGGGATCGAACAAACAACGCAGCTCGAACGTGGACGCTACCACATCACTCAAGGCGACCCGTGGTGTTGTACTTGTCCAGATGAGCGGGAACTCGGCGCAGGCGAGTGGTTCCGAGAATGCGATGCTGCTCGGTCACGGGTGACGCATCAGTAATACATTTATGATTCCGCACATAATACATTGTATTTAGCAAATAAAGTTAACATATCTTAAACCATAGTCTCTTTCAGTAATCAGATTAGTCTGTAGTGGGCGTCGCATTAGCGGTTGGCGTTCTTGAGCTGGTTGGAAAGCCAGTCCAGCCCCTCGTAGAGGCCGTCGCCGGAGGTGGCGCACGTGGCCTGGATGTACCACAGCCGGTTGCGCAGCGAGTGCAGCCCCAGCTTGTCCGTGATCTCCGCCGCGTTCATGGCGTTCGGCAGGTCCTGTGTGGCACAAACACAACCTGATATACTCTCTTTGGTCGTATTTCTCATGACTGAGGGTCGTGATAATCATAGATAGATAGATCAACACTTTATTGCACCACTTACAGAAAAGAACATAAAAAAGTAAATACAAAAATGAGCGCAAAGGCGGGCATATCGCAAATGGAATTTCTTCCAGCCAACCTTTGGGTGGAAGGAAATATACATGAAAAAAAATGTAGGGTGTAATTATATTTATTTTATTTTTATTTTTTTATTATACATGGATTTGCTCTTGACCACGATCTTGCCCAAGGACAGAGATGAGGTCTATGGTGTAGATCTCATCTCGATGGATATGCTTAGGAACGCAGGCGCAGGCAGGGATATGGAATGAACACACACAACAACTCTCTTTGCAATTTTTGTGGAGTGGTTTGCCATTGCCTTCTCCATTTCACACGCTAGCTGATGATAATCATCAACCAGAGTGCAGGTTTCCTCACGATGGTTTCCTTCACCAAGAAGCAAATGGTGGTTGATGAAAACTAACATAGGTACATGAGTCAGATTGGTGGTATACAAACTCATGTATCACGGGCTGGATTCGAACCTGGGACCTTTGCAGCCACAGGCGGGCGCCCTCCTACTCGGCCACCACTGATTCACTACTATATAACTACTCATTTTTATACTCTTTAAATTATGTAATTACTCATCGACGCTATCGAATCTAAACATATAGAACCCTACATAAACGATATTCCCTAGTATGGCTGGGCAAATCGTCAAACGATCATCGAGCGATATGGCCGGTGTAGAATGGCCAGATCATAAAGTATCTCGCTGTGCCCGGGCATATCACGATCTGGCCAATACAACGATCGGGCGACGACATAGACATTTTGCATATTTAATATCCAAATACTGTCCCTACTTCCCTGTTTTTAATATAAAAGCGAAAATTTGTATGTATGTTTTTGCAACAAAACAGCTGATTCATTGCCGATTTGATGAATATTAGCAGAGAGATAGACTTTGGACACTAACATAGGCTACCGATTGTTGCGAAAAAGAAACTTGAAAGAATCAAAATAAGAGGTGAAAGTTACATGGGAAGGTTCGCGCAGACGAAATTGTAGGCACGCACTGGTATAATGTCTACCTATTATTTTTAAGCCTTAACTAGTTGTACGGAAAAGGGTACAAAATGCATTTTACCCTGAAAAGCCATGCCCCGCTGCAAAATATTTGTTGTCAGGAAATTCCGACTAGAAAACTGAACAAATGTGCAGATTTCATGAGGTTTTTTTCTTCAACAAAAGGAATAAAATCAAGAGGTACATGTCGGTCCTGAGATTCAAACCAACTCCTTCAGACGCGAGTCGAGCGCCTAGCGAAATGAGCCACCACCACCCCTTCTAATATCTACAAATGCGAAAATTTGGATGTGACTTTGTATGTTACTCAATCACCCAAATCTACTACATGGATTTCAATGAAATTCGGCACACAGCAAAATACCAGGAATAGGGTACCCTATCTATGGATGTGAATGAATGAATGATATCACTTTTTATCCCATAGGCATAGGGTACTAAGTACCCTATGCCTATGGGATAAAAATCACATTGGCGCCCAACTAAAAAACCTACTGTGGGGTTGTTTACATAAATTATCCCAAGTCGGGAGAGCCTGAGGGTAGAAAAAGGGAGTAAATATCATATAAAATAATCCGTTATCCGAAATTAAATAAGAATCGTGAACCGTTCCGTAGTCAACTTAGGGTTAGGAGTAAGATAATCGACATGCCAACGTCCCGGGTGTACAAATTGAAGAAAGAAGACCTGGTAAAAGAACTGGAAGAGAGGGGTGTGTAGAGCCGATAAAACCGTGGAGGAACTCAGAAAAATCCTTTCTCAAATAATTAAAGAAGAAGAAGTTAAACAAACGTCCGGGGAAAAATCCGAGGAAGACTGCCCGTTAGAAGAGGACTTCGAGGAGGCGGAAAAAACAAAAATGGCGGACACAAAAGAACTCAGAAACATTGAAAAAATATTTTCAAAATGGAACACCACCTTCGACACATCAGGGGACGCGGTGGAATTTCTGGAAAGAATCGAAGAATTGATTCATACCATTTCAAGGGACAAGAACGAATTGCTACAATTCGTACCTAAACTACTAAAAGGGAAAGCCTTATTATGGCACCGGAATAATAGTCAAAGTTGGAAGTCATGGAAGGACTTCGAAGATGATTTCAAATTATTTTATTTCCCGAGGAATTATGAAGCCAATTTTCTCAGCCGCATAGCAGCAAGAAAACAATGGCCGAATGAAAAATTCACTGATTATATAACACAAATGCAGACACTTATACGTAGACATGGAAAGATGAGTGAAAAAGAATCTACAGAAATAATATATAATAACATGAATCCGAAATATAAATTATACGTAAAAAGACACGACTTTACAAAAATTAAGGACTTAAGAGCCATGGCGGGCGATTTTGAAAATATATCCTATGAAGAAAATAAGACAAGAAGCTATCCAAGAAGGGATTTTAATAGCTATAACAAACCGGATCAAGGCAGAGTGCCAAATAGAGAGAAAAATTCAAACCAGCAAACCAGATACACGAGTAAGCAGTATAAGTCAAACGAAACACAACAAGGCAGAAAAATACACCCTAATTTCGATGAAAAGACACACTGCTGGAACTGCGGAAAACCAAACCATAACTCCAAAGAATGCAGAGGACAGAAGCAGATCTTTTGCAGTAAATGCGGGAAAATGGGAAAATTAAGCAAAAATTGCTGTAGAAGGTCGAGACAGAAAGCATGCACTTAAATAAACCAGAAAACGATAACAGAACGTATGTCAACGTGAAAGTGAATTGCAAGACATATGAAGCGTTAGTAGACACAGGTTCAACATGTACATATATTAACAAGAAAATATGGGACAACTGTAAAACGGCGGAGGAAGCAGTCGACAACCAAGAAAACACGGCAGTGATACTGGCAGATGGTTCAGAAGTGAAAATTAATCGAAGTAAGTTGGTACACTTAGAACTCATGGGATACAAATTGAAACAAACAGTTTTCCTCCTGCCGTCAACGTCAAGTATCATACTAGGCATGGATGTATTACAGCAGTGCGGATACACATGCGTATGGAAAAAAAAGGATCAGGAATTAGACAGAGAGAAAACGGAGGAATCCAAAAAGCTTCAGACAGCTGAACAAAAAGAAGAAAAAACGAAGGAATCCAAAGAAATTCTGTCAGCTGAACAACAAGCAAAATTAAAGAAAATCCTGGAAGAAAAACCCACCGTAAAAGAACCTACAGGAAGATTGGCATTAGAACCACAACAATACGATTTCGAAATATTATATCGAAGCGGAAAACAAAATGTTATAGCCGATGAACTGTCAAGGAAACCCGTGAACACGATGATGATGGGATGATGCATATTAATAACAGTAAAATCCCCTCGGAAGTTATATCAGTCGACCTGATTGGACCCCTACCCAGATCCCGTAGAAAACCCGTTGGTCCGAAAAAAAAGAATCAGACCAAAAATCCCACCAACCCCTACCGAAAAACATTGTGCCGCAATACAACAACCACCTCATCACATTGGCTCGTGGAAATAATTTGGGTTCAAGGATTTTTGCAGGTGTCCTTATCTTGCATCAACTATTTTCAATCAACCCATTTCGTTTACTCGCAATCGCAACCACGGCGGCGTTAAGAGTAAGGTATTACAGCTTGAATTTTAGGACGAAAATAGTTATAAACGCAGTATGCCTACCAACTGCGTTATAATCAAGCATTGCATTAAAATTTCAAAATATTTGTAATAAATATAATACAGTAGAGAGATCTGCTGCATTTATAATTAGTATTTTATTTTACAAATAGTATTGATTGCTTGAGATAAAAATCGTAAACATACCTACGACGTTCACGTTAAGTGCTTGATTTATATAAGGTACTGCCTTCTCATAACTGCTAGCAGTACGGGCACGTACTGCATTTACGACTACTAAGTACTAGTAGTTAAAATAATGAACTGCGTTATGACTTATCAATTTGCATCCTTCTAAAAAAGATAGAAAAATATGGATCTTTGTTTCTGGTAGATCTGTCCACAAAACTTTACAATATGTTAAAAAAAAAAAAAACAATTTTTTGGCGTACTGCATTTTAAATTTGCGCGGCAGACTTATTATCCCGAAATTCCCACGAAAGTGATGCCCCGGCGCAGCTAATGAAGATACTAATAGGAAAAATACTTAATCCACTTACGGCTACGATGTTTTTCGATAACAATTGTTTAACAATAAATGCAATGCCCAATAAGGCATCTTCGATGTTTTTCGATAACAATTATTTAACAATAAATGCAATGCCCAATAAGGCATCTTCGTTGTTGACGGATTATATGAACCATACCCCTACTACTTTGTGTGCAAAAATTTACGTATATAGGTACCTATTTCACATGCATATGTAATCAGTGTTTTTGATGTGACTCATTCTCGAGGTATTGCCATTATCGCCGTGCTTGATCTGAAGTTTGGCGTGCAAGCAACATCATGACGTAATTTATTCGTTATTTTTAATATAATGATATTCAATAAAGGGTGAATTAAAAATAATTACCAAAATTTATACTGGTAAAAGTAGTAAGCAATTTTTAGAATGGGACTGACTCTCATATCTCAAAAAAAATCTGCTGTTGTTCCATACATTTTGGATGAATAGGTGTTGTAAAATAGTAAGGGACATCTGTTTTTTGAGATTTCATAGTGGGACCCATACAAAAAGTTGCTTATATTCACAAGTACTTTCACCAGTAGAAAGGCCAATGATTTTGAATTCATCCATATAAATATCACGTATATACTATACAGTTATCCCTATGTATATAATACAATGTCTCACCTGTTTGTTTGCAAAGATCAAAAGTACTGCATCTCGTAACTCGTCTTCGCTTAACATTCGCATGAGCTCCTCGCGCGCCTCCCCGATACGCTCTCGGTCGTTACTGTCTACTACAAAGATGAGACCCTGTAATTTCAAGTTATGAAATTTAATCATAATGTTTAATATAAGTCAAACTAAAAATACTGATATAAAAAGGTGCCTCCCTAAAAATGTATAAAATATCACGATATTCGAACATGTTGCACAAGTAAACTTGCTCAATACAGTAAAAACATATCTCCAAAAATTTTTTAAAAGTATTTTTACTCACATTTTTATGTGTCGACATCTACTTTACTATTTTTTTAGCATACGTACGTTGTACATGTAATGTCTGGCAAATAAATATTTTTTTACATTTGAAGATGAATTTGAGGTCTGTACCTAAATTTATACATGCATTTAACCATTGAGGAGTTCCCTTGTTAAGAACCGATCCTGGGGGTCTGAAATGACCACATCGACGAATCAGAATATGATCCATTTCCTAAATATTTAAAAATGAACCTTACAACGTCTCATTAAAGGTTCATCTGATTCGTTAATGTGGCCATTTTATTTGATCCAAGGGGGATCATGCATTGTCATCAGAACTGAAGCCACATACATTTTAATGCACACGTACATAGTTCTATTTTAGTTTGCAAGATTTGACCCGGACTGGATATGCTAACTAACAAGGCAAGCAAAATAAAGCCTGTAATAAAAAATACAAAATCGTGACTGACCTGTGTATTCTGGAAATAATGCCTCCACAGTGGCCTAATTTTGTCTTGACCGCCAACATCCCACACAGTGAAACTGATGTTTTTGTATTCTACAGTCTCCACATTAAATCCTGGAATTTTTTTATAAACACTGTATGAGATTTATATTCACTGGCTTTTTTTGAGGTAGATATATTTGACTATTAATGACTTGTAAGCCATTTTAAGAAATTCAGAATGTAAAAGGTAAATGAAATGAAAATTAGAACAAAAAATTCATTCAGGAAGATAATGCGCAAGAGGTTACAAACAAAAAATAAGAAAAACTCTTTATTATTCGCATTTATAATATTAGTGGGGATGTAATCTCTCCAAAATTAGTTATTGTATTTAGATTAGTCTTTTACTACATATTATAATTAATCTAGTAAGTTTCAACTGTGTTTTGATAACCGACCCGATCAACCGATGGGTTGATATGGTCACAAAAATATAATACAAACACAAGAAAATTTCTCAATTTTATATGGTTAACACTTTACCGGACAGTAAACGAGACACAATAGAAGTTTAATTGTTTTACTGCTATAGCAGTTTACCGTCCAGTAAAGTGTAAGTCATTTTTTCTACAATCTGTCCAAGGTAAAGGCCCCCCAATATAAATAAGAAGTAAAAGAGTTATCTTATCACTCTTTATTATGAATCCACTGGCTTTTAGTAACTCTTTGGTATTAAACGTATCTAATATTGTGCATATTGTAGGTATGTGTGTATGTTATCAAAAGCTAACAATATATATATTTATATTTGTGATTATTTTTCAGTATTTTAATTTAAATTTGAGAAAGGTTCATATGATGCCAGCAAAAGGGGTTGCTTTAGAATAGATTAAACTGATTTTCGTCGCTTCACTCCTCGCAACCTATACTACCTTTTTCAGCAAGGTCACTTTTGAGTTTAATCCATTCTAAAGCCAACCCCAGCAAAATACAATTAATTTAAAAAGAAACTGCTATGAAGAATATACAAGCTTTACCAAGTAATAGACAAGATTTCCATTGGAGGATATGTATTGTTAGCACAAACAGACAAATAAGTTTATATGTTCACATCAGCATAATGGGTATCTTTGGAACCCTATTTTTTTGTCTATTAATGCAAAAAAAAAACAAAAACAGTACTTAATATGTAATTTACTTCAAGTACTGGACTTAAAAGCTTCTTTGTCTGTCTGTAAACAGGGGTAGGGTAAAATCTTAGAAGCAAGTCGTGTGCGCAGTTTGTGGATACAAAAACAGATAGTTAAATGACTATGTAACTTATAAAAATGCTATATATGCACAAATCTCAAATTAGGCTCTAATAGCTATTGACGATATGTAACATATGATAAGTATTGTACATGTAAATATGTCCTTTATGCTATGAATAAAATTTTACTAAATTAATATGCTAGTTTGACAAAGTTAATTAATGTGTAAAAACTCACCAATAGTGGGAATTGTCGTTACAATTTCTCCTAATTTAAGTTTATATAGAATTGTGGTTTTACCAGCAGCATCCAAACCAACCATCAATATTCTCATTTCCTTTTTGCCAAATAGGCCTTTAAATAAATTTGCAAACATATTCCCCATTTTGCTGCTTATTTGATAGTCTGAAATAATACAAAATTATTAGAACATCGCTCTGAGTCATCCACCCAGCCTGCATATAACTTCAATCAATGATAATGACATGGCAAGTCGTTGTTGGCACTTTATTCGTACATTTGGAAAAATGTATTGGCATAGCACAAAAAATGGGGGGAGTGTTAATTAAATGATAAAATTTACATCGCAAATGTAGAAACTGGCCAGCTTAAACATGTGGTCAAATTTTAACACTAAACCGACACCGCTGTAGGTCTCCTCTTGGCTACGGTCACCACCCTCTGTTGTAATTGTATTATTACGTAAATATCCACATACAATTCACATTTTTATTAACCAAACCACCAGGCTGAATCTCAGATTATATATTACTTACATTTTCAGGAGGAAATTACTTTATTCAACAAGAAAAACGCTTCACTTCACTGAATTCTTTACAATTCGCTCGCTGGATGTCAAAATGGCGGCGAACGTGGAAGTTGTTCGTGCCTATGCCACGTCTCGATAAAAAGTGGCCAGTAACAAAAAAATATAATATGGCTGATTTCTAGATGATAATGAAAAATAAATTCCAAAAAAAACCGGCCAAGGCGAGTCAAACTCGCGCACCGGGGGTTCCGTACAGGCAAAGCATCTCACATTAAAGCTCTAACTAAAAGACCAACTACTTTCAAAAACAAACCTTGCAGTTCGATCCCTAAGATTCATACTGAATCCAGCGCAAAAATAAGTTTGTAAAACTTTTTTTCAGACTTCCAACAACATATTTACAACTTTCAGATTGATTTCTGTATAAGTACTGTTAGACCTTGCTTTTTGCCAAATTTCATAATTTTAGATCAACGGGAAGTACCCCATAGGTTTTAATTGCTGCCTAAAATCGCAAAATATGCGAAAATTCGCAACAGTTATTGTAATATCTCTCGATCGCGTGGACGTATAATTTTAATTATTTTTTTGCAGAAAGAGACTGTGGATTCGAGTATTCAATATTAATTTCAACTTGATACCTTTAAGCGTTCCTGAGAAAAAAAAGTTTAACAAACAGACGGACAGACGGACCGACGCACGGTGGATCGAAATCAGATTTGACGGACTTAGGACAACTTAAAAAATTACTTTTAAAATTACGAAATATGTTTATGGAAATGAATACTACTTATAAAAAGAAACATTTTTTATTGATTGGAATTTTTTTATAACTTCATTATTTTAAGAGATATTGAGAATAATATTATTTTTTTCTATGGAGAGAAAATAAAAAATGTAAATTTTTCAAAACGCTCAAAAACGCTCAAAATATTTTTACTATATCCTTTTAGTAGACTATATAAGCTATTTATACATACCAATTTGGTGCTTCGGAAATCCTCGGAACAGCGCCGTTCTTAACTTTGAAGTATTATCGATTTCAATATGGTTTTTCTGAAGTTCTAGATGAAAAAACAAACTTGTTTATACATTAAAATTGATGACGTAATTTGTTTTGCACACCAATCTCTAGTGATTGTCATTGTTATTTTTTTTTCTTAGAAATTTCTTAATTGTTAAAATGTTCTTATATGTAAAAATGTTCACTCGTGAATTTATTAAGAGTTCAACTTTGACAGGTAACAATGGTATGCAACTAACAACGCGGATCGATCACAACGCATGAAAACTACCCTCATTATCGAATATCCACCCACTTCAGAGTTTCTCGGATCTGTTTGTTTTTTTGTATTAGCTATTACAGACGTGTAACATGGACGGAAATGAATACTACGCATAAAAATATTGTATTGTTAGGTACTTATACACGATCCAAAACGCTAAACAAGAATGTTATCCTGCAAAAGAGTACATTGAGGTAACAGACTTCTCAGCGCAAATAAAATTACAGTCACTTTTAGATATAACAACTGAGAGGCTCCTAAAAATTGTGGAACTAGGAGAAGGTCTCCAAAATTTGGAATTGATTAGTAAATGGGGATTTGACGGTGCATCAAATCAATCTAATTATAAACAAAAAAGCAATGAAGACTTAGATGACTCCAGTATATTAATGGGCAGTATTGTACCCATCAAACTTATTTCCGGGGAACAAATTATATGGGAAAATAAATTTGCCAACTCAGTTTTCTTTTGCCGTCCATTATTCTTTAAGTTTATAAAAGAAACTCAAGAATCCATCACAAATGAGATGAATAGAGTTGAATCCGAAATTAACAGCTTAAATAAAAAAAACAGTAGTAAAAGGATACTCAATTTCTCATAAGTTGCTCTTAACAATGATTGATGGATCTGTAATAAGCGGAACTTCTACACAATGTTGCGATATTTGCAAGGCAACCCCCAAAGAGATGAATGAGCTCGATCACTCATCTAAAAAAACATAAATACAAATGTACAAATTTAGCATATTATCTTTACACGCTTGGATAAGATTCATGAAACGTATCCTGCATATCTCATACAGTCTTGAGTTCCAATCTTGGAGAGCATCAGGCGATAACAAGCCCAAATTAGAAATTTAAAAAAAGCAGTACAAGAAGCTTTTAAAAATAGAACTGGATTGCTCATTGACATAGTCAAACAGGGTCATGGTACTACTAATGATGGTAACATATCCTGCAGGTTTGCAGATACAGCTACTACAGGAGTTGATGAACGTTTGATTAAAAGGTTTTCTAACATTTTGGAGGTTATTTCTTCTGGATGTTTTATAGATATAGCAAAATTTGGGGCGTATACTGACTATCATATGTCGAATTATATAAATGGTTTCCTATGCCAGCAAGTACCTATACACAAAATATTAGCTCATGGCAAAGATATGATAGCAAGCTTTGGACCTATTCCTATCGGAAAATTATCGGAAGAAGCTTCTGAATCAAGGAATAAAGATTTTCGTCGATACCGAGAACACTATTCTAGAAAATTTTGCAGGAAAACCACAAATGAAGATATTTTACACAATTTGTTACTATCTTCTGATCTGCTTATTTCCACATTGATACAGAAGTTCTCTAGGAAACATAAATGCCAATGCCAAAAGAAGCCCAACATTTGTTGATTATAGATGAATGAACAGGAAGAAGAAGAAAGCGATGGAGAAAATGTTGCTTTTATTGATAATGGTATTATTAGCGATGTAGAAGGTAATAAAAATTACTAAATTACGGACTTTTTGATTTGTTTTTATTACAGTTATGCTAAGATTTATTAATGACTTTGTATAACCACTTTGTTTATGATTTGAAATCTTCCTATGTGGGTTAGGCCTACCGGGGAAACCACTAGAAAAAAAGCGCACCTTGTTCTTAACCTCTGGGTTGGTGTGGAATAAAGAACTAATGTCATTATACATTAAGATCGACTCAAATTATCGAAATTTATTCTGTAATTAGCGAAAAAGTGATCTATTTTTTAAGAATTTTCAAAACTCTGTAAATATTACATTTTCAAAAAAATACCAAAGAACATAAAAGGCTTATATAATATAATAGAACACGTTTCTGGACTTAGATTCCCATATGTCCCAAAAAATTGATTTCGATCCACCGTGCGACGGACAGACGGACAACAAAGTGATTTTATAAGGGTTCCGTTTTTACCTTTTGAGGTACGGAACCCAAAAAATTAATGACATGACAAGATAGTGTACAATTTTTGTCGAATCTATCGATACTATTGCTCTCAGCCATGGAAGTAATAAGTACCTTTGTACAAAGTACTTACTACTTCCATGCTCTCAGCTCAGTCAGAGAACTTATGATCAAAGAAGTCTAGAACCCAAATAGAACCAGTTATACACAGCAATGAGCGATTTTTCTGACAGCTAATTAAGAAAAAAAAATCAGTATAAAAAAGTCTCAACAGATGGCGTTTTATGAAAGCCGAGTCGTAATAATGGCTGAACCTATATAGTGCGCTTTTTCTTGTCAACCAGATGCAGAAAAAAAAACCACATAACAGTTTGACAGTTGCACAAATCACAATATAGATACTTTTTAGTTGTTTTTTTTACTAAGTTTTATTTTTTTTAAATGCCAATCCCGTGAATTTTTTGCTTTTTATATGGAACTTTTTCTCTCGCCTTTTACTAAGCGTCATCTATGAAGTCATCTGGAACTATTTCTTTTTTTAATTTGTGTCACGGAAAATCCCTCATAGTATCGATAGTATCGAAACTAAAGAATTTATTTATTTATTTATTTCATTTTATACAGCGTGATACTATTGATACTAGAAGTATCGCGCTTCAATACAAAATCGAATACTATCGATAGTTTGCGTCCTAGTTCTACGTTGCGTTCTATCTAGAACTAGGTACTATATTTTTGTATATAGATAGATGGTATATAGAGCAACAAGGACTGCGCGACATGGAGTCCGTTGCTCTATGGGTATAGGATAGAACTTCTATAAAACAACACTGCTGTACCGCTTCTGTCAATGCTGTACAGCAAGTCTTGCGGCACAGGGCACAGAATACATAATAGTACTTTGTACAGAAGGAACACTCCGAAAAATCAATTAAAGGAATAGCGACTCTCGTCACGATACAATTAAGTGCAATTCAGATCGCACAACGCTAATAACCTACCGTTATATTCACCTACACGTTCCATCTCTTTCTATCGCGTTGAGCGTCATTATCGCTTACCTTCTCTGACCTACTGAATAGCCACGCCGCCGGCGGCGGCGGGGCCGCCGTACGTACTTGCGTTTTTAATACCTACCGCGGAGTGTGACAATGACAAGCCTGCCGCAAATCCTTGGCTGGCTTGGCAAGCGTGTAATACCCGTCGTATAGCGTGTAATACCCTAGATTATCGAATAGCTCGGGCATTTTCAAAATCCGTTACGGGACGGAAGTGACAAAATACATTTGCGATATACGTAGAATTCAAAAATATATACAGTACAGGTTGTTTGGGTAAACACCTGCAATCTCTCTAGGGGCAAATGCTTGTATGGGACGTTTAACTCTGAAATCTCAAAAAAAAAATCAGCTGTTCTATACATTTTTGGCTAGTAGGTAGGTATTGTAAAATGTATGGAACAGCTGATTTTTTTTGTTGTTTATTATCAGAGGAAGAAGAAAATCAAATGCCAACAAGAGTTAAAAAAAAGTTCGGCCGGCCAATGGATGCGAATGACGTCACCTGCGCCGCACTGTGGATCGTTTCATACACGCTAGACGTCGGAAATGCATTACTTAATTACGCTTTTTTAAATAGTCTTAATGATTTCTAGATAACCAGGGACCTCATAACCACTATTACTCATGACTTACCCCCACCCGATTATCACTTATGAGGGTAGAAACATTTATAAGGTAAGTAACACAAAAAATCTATTATATTTGCAGTTTTTGCGTCTCTGTCTTGTGATTGATTTTTACGAGTTCTAAGTTTCTGGCAGTGAAAAAAATATTGGAGAATATAATTGAAGGTATGTTATTTTTACTGATATTATGTGTAAATATGTAAGACCTTTCTTCTTGATGAAAAAAAAATTTGAATTTAACATATTTTATACGTCAAAAAATTCCTAATTCTTAACTTTAACAGAGAATCTAAACATGAGTATACCTTTGTAACTCTGTGGAACCTAGTTCATTTTAAAGCTACAACCCTCTTAATTTAAAATCAATTATTGGTTGACTTCGCACGAGTTTGCATCACACTTTTTTTTTGTTTTGGGATAAGTAGTATCTATTTCCCTGACTGAACTTTTTGAAGTTTGGAGTTCTGTAAGCAAACCGGAACGAAATGAAAGAGTTCTGCAGTTTGTAATGACTAAATCGACTAAAACAAGATGTGAAGACTGCACTGTAAAACGACTGAAATCAAAAATAAAACTTTTTTCTGCGAAAATTGAAAAAAAATGGATGTCAGCGGGATCCCGTAATGAAAGATGATTAAGCTTTATATTGTATTACTTATATGTTTATACATTTATCTACTTGCAAATTTAATGTTCAGTACTTAGTTCTTTTGAAAATTAGAACTGATTTTTAGATATGACTTCGCATTTATAATTTATATTTTCTTTTACCAGGTTTCTACTCAAATATAAAGACTGGCTTGAAACAGAATGTTTCAAGTTTGACTTTTTGGGAGACAATAATGAGTCCTGCGCTTCGGAAGACGAGGAAACAACAGGCGCTACACCCGGAAGGCCGCAAAAGGTTTTTCACGAATGCAGTGAGGGTAAAACGCCAAAAAGTCAAGGATCTCCTGGAAGCACACGAACCTTCTCAATTTGTTTTTCGATTGTAGAATATTTAGTTTAGATAGTTTCTTTTTTAGTTTTAAGATAATTTAATGTAAGACAATTTAATTTATAAGATTATAAATTAATGTAAATTAGGAAATTGTTCTACCAATAAATATAGTTCAAAACAACTGTCATGTTAAAATTGTAAATAAAGCTAGTTGTAAGTATTTTCTAAATATTTTTTCATTTATTAATTTCGTGTTTATATTTACACAATTTTTGTTGAATATTTCTTATTTTTTCAAATAAATATAATATTTACTTAAAATATTTTTTATTTCTTATAATAATCCTCATTAAAACCCAATTTAAAATTATCTGAGAAGCAATAATTACATGGTAATTAGACTATCTATCTCTAATTTCACCTAAATGCTGTAGCATTATTAGCTAATGAACCCTAATGGACTGAATTATATTCAGGTACGCATTACGTACGTATGAAAATCACTTCTACTGATTTAAGTTACATAAATATGCAGGAAATAATTAAATAAATATAATTAAAACAAAATTAGAATTTCCGACGTCTACGTTGTATGGAACGATCCACTGTGCGCCGCATCGGCAATGTCTAGAGATGGGCATTTACCCGATAAATTTCCGAGACTCGGAAATTTATCCATTTATACCCATATTTTCCCAGGAATTTTTAATTTATACCGGGAAAAAATTAAAATCAATTAAAATGTTTGTAATTATGATATTTTACAATATATCGTTAAGATTTATTATGAAATAAGCACATATTTAGTTTTTAAATTAAGTACTGTGTATAAAAGTACTTATAAAGTGTACAATTTACGTTTTGGTTACAAAAAGACCTGACAAGATATAGGTATCTTTATTCTGACTCATTCGCAGCCAACTGGTTTTAGACGATAAATGTTATGCCGGGGCGACGAACAAGTTTGCCAATTGAAGTTTGCCAAGTTCTATTGAATGGCTAGGCGATCATCGAATCGTAAGGCCCGCCTTACACGAATGTCAGCCAACTTAATTACACTCTCTCTCTCTCTGTCAGAGGAAAGACGTCCACTGCTGGACAAAGGCCTCCCCCAAGGATTTCCATAACGACCGGATGCGGGCAGCGCAGGACCGGTCGTTATGGAACTTAATTACTAACTCTCTCAAAAACACGCTTGCATATAATTTTCTCGATAGAAAAATATTGCGAAGTTACCTCCAAATCCTAACTAATATTATAAATGTGAAAGTGAGTTTGTTTGTTACCTCTTCACGCTTTATCTACTCAACCAATCTTCCTATTTCACATACACATAGTTAGAAGTACTGAGAAGGCCATAGGATACTTTTCATCCCGGGAAAAAGCACTGTTCCCGAAGGAAATTCACGCGGGCGAAGCTGCGGGCAAAAGTTAGTCTATAATACAACTGAAGATGTTTTGATTTTCTACTTTAAACAGCCATATACTAAAAATGCATCATTATTTTCAAAATATTATTTGAATACATATGATTTTAAATCTGTTGTTTATGTTTTTTTAATATTTGAACCGAAAACAACTAGTTATTTATCTTCCTTATAATCAAAACACACCTAATATTTATACTTTAATTATTATTTTATCGGTATTAAAGAAAATAAGGATAATTTACTTTCATTTTAATTTCTTCCCGGTATAAATAAAAAATATCGGGTATAAATGGGTATAAATTAATTTTTACCAATTCTACCCATTCTTTCCCATTTTTACCTTCCGGAAATTTATCCAAGCGCCCATCTCTAGCAATGTCCGATGTCGACATCTGCGGCTTGGGAAATTCGGCCGTTTCAGGTACTGCGGCGTCTGCGGCCCGGGTAGGTATGCGAGGTTACAATACATACAACTTCATATAAAGAAATCAAATGCGGCGACTGCGGCGCGTGTGGTGCGGTTCACCTTAAGGGAGCGATTCCATATTTAGGGATTTGGCCGATATTATCCCTCTATTACTAAGGGACACCTCGATCGAAGCTCTATGGTAGTAAGTGTGGCATCTTGTTTATAATTTTTTGCTCACGCAAAAAAACAATAAGATTTGGCTGAGGGATTTGGCCTGCCTGTAATATCACTCTAGTAGAGTCATTGAGTTTCGAATTCCTCCTTACTACTAGAGTAATTGTATAGATAGGCCAAATCCTATTGTTTTCTGCGTGAGCAGAAAATTCATAAACAAGATAGAAACAAATGACAAGATAGATAGTGATTGGCACAGCCGACACTCGCACATAAATATATCATAATCAATAGATTAATTTAAATATGGAGTTCATTTGTTACATGTAAATAGTTTAAAGTAATGTATAAAGTTCATAACACAAAAAAAAATGCAAACAGGCCGCAAATATTTTATTTATCTTCTATTTTATTATAATCGAAATTAAATACTTAAAAATAACAGCATGATTAATGTAATGAATGATTGAAAAGTTTACTTACATGTCTTATCACTATCGAATTTAACTGTCAAAAGATGCACCACGCGATGCACCGACGTGTCACGCACTCACGCACGATTTGCGAATTAAAGGCTTGATCTATACTAAGAAACGATTCAATAATCTAGGAGTAGAGTACCTTAGTAAGGAATTTTTGAAACTCAATAATAATATCAAATCAATCAATCTGACAGAAATATTAAATTAATCATATTTTCATTTAATTTCAAGTTTAGTTTACATTAATTGTTTACATTTTAATTTACAAACAACATCTACCTACTTCTTTTCCTTTCAAGCACAATGAAGAACATAAACGATTGGATAGCTAAACCCCCAAAATACACCACTTTTAGAATTAATATTCTCAGAAAATTTGATCATGAACTACTGGATAAGTTTTTACTGGAGGTGAGAGGAACTTTTTGTTATCAATGTAAGGCAAAGTAACGCATCGAATGTAAAGACATATGGTCATCAAACTCTCTGAAATTAAAATATTTCTTTGTTATAGCAAAGTAAGGAATTGAGTTGTGCTCATATCCCCAATTTTTATCTGCTAAAACCAGACTGCCTTGTAATTGAACAGTGGCCTGATAATGTAAAGGTAGAGAAGGGAGGCAAAGATATTGTAGTTGATGCTTTATGTGCTGCTGCCGTATTGAGGGGTGCACATGTATTTGCACCCGCAGTTATGGGGCTTCCTTCAGGTACCTATTGTAGTATTACTGACATGTACCTAAGCTTTGTAAATTTGTGAAAATTTATGTCATACCTACTTCTTTTTTGTAGGTTGCCGAAAAGGTGATAAAATAGATATTTACGGTGATATGGCAGGACAATGTAAACGGGGCCTGAAAACTTGCTACGATGGTAAGAAAAAGTATGTGGGCACAGGCTATTTAAAGATGACAAGAAATGAATTATTTGAAAATGGAGTAAAACCAAGGTGAATATATGTATTTGTATAGCACTGAAAATTAATAAAATCTATTTATGAAGTTGGTTAAAAACCAACATATTTTTTGTCTGAAAATTTCAGGTATAAAGTTAAAGCATTCTAGAAGTATAATTATTTTATCTAGATATTCTGTTGTGTTACAATTTTAGTGGTATAGCTGTCCATACTTTATTACCAGCATCCCGGCTTCCTGTAATTAATGAAACTTTGTATCCAAAAGGGGCAATCTTATTACAAAATCTCCCATCAATAGTTTGTGGATGGGTAGTGAATGCTCACCCTAATGAAGTTATCCTGGATATGTGTGCAGCTCCAGGAAATAAAACAACACATTTAGCTGAAATGTCTAATAATCAAGTGAGTGTCAATAGTTTCGTTATTTTAATGCTTTGACAAAATATTTTTTTTATTGATCTTTTTTATTTTTAGGCAGTCATAATAGCTTTGGACAAAACACCACAAAAGGTAGCAACTATAAATAAAAACTGTGAAAGTCATGGCATCACCTGCATAAATGCTTACGCATTTGACTCAACAAAATGCTTTTCTGAGAAAAGTAATGGAATCGATCAGGGACCTCCTTTTCCTTCTAACAGTTTTGATAAAATCCTCCTGGATGCTCCATGCAGTGGACTAGGGCAGAGACCTTTACTTATTAACAAGATGACACCAAAAATGCTACAGTCATACAGATTTGTACAGAGAAATTTACTAAAATCTGTAAGTACCTCTTCTTCTTCTTCCTTGCCTGTTCCCTTTATTCGGGGTCGGCCCTCCTCGTTCTTAGGCGCCAGGACGTTCTGTTCTGGGTTGTCTGTGTACTGAGCTTTGCCCGTTCCATGTCTTTGGTAACGGTTGTCCACCACGTGGCCGGCGGTCTGCCTTTGCCCCTCTTCTTCTCTGGGATAGCCAGTGCCTTTTTGACAGCGTAGTCCTCGTCTCTCCTCATGACATGCCCGAACCATCGCATACGACTCTCTGTCATTTTCTCATTCAAATTCATCAAAATCTGTAAGTACCTATTTGAAGAAAATACATTAAATTATTTATTTCATTTTATTAAAAGAAATTGACCTGTCTTAATTTTTCATTTATAGGCAGTTGAAGTACTCAAAGTGGATGGTAAACTAACATACAGTACTTGCACAGTAACTGAAGATGAGAATGAAGGCATTGTATCCTGGGCACTAGAAATGTTCCCATGTTTATCACTGGTTCCAGCTGAACCCCTTCTTGGCGGTCCAGGTTTACCCAATTGTGGTCTAAATGATCAGCAAAGGTAGATTTTTTAAATTGCTTCATATGGTCACTATATACTTTTAAATATATAAACTGCACATGCTGTTTCCCTGCTTATTATTTAGAATATGTATCAAAAATCAGGTGTGTGCATCTTATTCTGTGTAAGCTAAATATATAAATTATACTTCCATAATAGTTTATTATGAATTTATTATATGTATTGATTAATCAAGAAGTCAATAAGAATAACATCATTTTTTTTATGCTACGTACATTTTTATAATATATATTACATATTTCAGAGCTATGGTGCAACGATTCAGTCCAACAGATGATAGCTTGAGAATTGTGGATCCCATTTATAAGGACACAATAGGATTCTTTATTGCACAATTTATTAAAATAAATCCTCTCTTAAAAGAAGATTTATGAGTCCATCTAAAATGTGATACCTACACTTTGTGATTGTGAGGTGAAGATTATCTTGAAAATAAAAAAAATATCATTTGGTTTTCGTCTTTACATTTTTATTTCACCAGTCACCAGCTAATCCAGAAAAAATATTTGAAAAAGGTAAAAAAATGAAGAGTGCCAGACATCGACGTAAAGGACATAGGTCATAGGGCAATGTAAGGGCTCCGTCCCAACCCACCAACACAAATAGGACTGATGCCAAAGAAGCGTTCCTAAAATGTCTATTATTTCATTAAAATACTTTTTTTTTCATAAATCAGTGGGGTTAATTAAAAAAAAAAGTTTTGTAAAAATACATTGTGCTCCATATAAAAAATGTATGGGATATACTAACACAAATGAAACTTATGCCAGTGTTCCTAAAGTATCTACTATTTTATTAAACCTATTTTTCTTTCATAAATCAGTGGGGTTAATTAAAAAAACAACATTTTTTTTAAATATTTGGGCTCCATATAAAAATGTATGGGATAAATATTTGTAAAACGTTCGATACCATGAAAACCCCATGCATTTGGGCAACGACCCCATAGTAAAAAAATATCAGCTTGCCATATGTCGATTGACCTGTTTCATTTCTGTTGGTGGGTGGGGATGATTCCGCCCATAGTCCTTTATATGTCTGGGTAGTTCGAGCAATAAAATATAATGTTTAACCCATGGGACCATAGAGTTCTAAGTCTACGGTTTAACCATTGGCACAGAATTAACATAAGTAGGGTAAAGCACCCAGTAGCAAAAGCAGCCTTTTAGTGAAAATCTGAATTTGATACAATCATATTTCAAAAAATAAAAGTGTTCAATAAAAACAAATGCTTTTATCATAAAGCTTGTTTATTAAATTTTCTAAAGAGATAACATAAATGTTAAAATTATATTATAATTATAGAAAAAATCATCATTAAACAAAATATGGCACTTTTCACCAGTCAGCCTCATTTATCCACAAGTCAGCCATGTCTTACCCTCAGTTCTGTATTCTGAAGTCTTACCCTATAGTCAGCCTCTTACTTATCCTCTCAATAGTTGCGCCTCGCGTGATATCAGCAAGATAAAAAGTACCCTTTGTGCTATTTGTTGTATTTTTCTACCCGTGTGCCGAATTTAATCGAAATCCGTGCAGTAAATTTTGCGTGATGAGTAACAAACATCCAAAACAAACAATTACATCCAACTTTGGCATTTTAGTAGTAGCCGCAGTAGAATTTCAGGATAAAAAGTACCCTATATCCTTCTTAGTACTTCTAACTATGTGTATACGAAATTAAAGAAGAATGATTTCGTAGATAAAGCGTGAAGATATTACAAACTCACTTTCGATTTTTTTAAAATACCGCTCTGGGGCGGAGCTCGTCCAATAGAAATAGCGGCCGACTACTGAGGTTAGTATGTAGTATTGGAAAAGTCCATTAGTCGGCCATCAACACGCCTTACTTTTATACACTGCTGACTTGACTACCTACTGGTAAAATGAACTCTTTGTCTTCTAGGAGTTAATTTCAATCCAAAGCTTAAAATTGGAACTATCTAAGAAAATCGTTAAAAAACCAGGAGTCAGGCCCATAAGGCTGGGTAATGGATCAACCTCAAAAAATCAGGACCCACTAGTCGGCCCCCTTAATATAAACGCAATAAACAGATAAAATGCCTCTATTGCTTAATTTTAGCAAAGAATAAACCTTATATAACATCGTAACATAAGAATTCAATAGAAGTTACAACAGATTCATTGAAAAACTGACCGAACTCTCGAACGCGTATCCTCGGGAAAAAATAGCAAAAGTGACGCATCCTGTCTTGTCGTTGGAGGCAGTGAAAATTAACGAGTACAGCTCAAAATCCTATCATGCTATTGGTTCGAAGGTGAGTGTATTAACCAATAAGGGAACATAGATTCAGTCAAACGTTATTTCATTACAAGTTTTAACACTATTTATACCATATTGAAACCTCTAAAGGCTGAGCACTGGAGCGGGGCTGACTACCGGAGGTTTTACCCTACTACGTACAGAAAGGAAGCTCCCTCCCTGCCTCTCCCGCAATATGGCGTACCCCGCACTTCTACCCCGCCCGATTGAGTCGAGGGACACTATGAAACGGGGTTAGCAGCTGCGACTGCAAAGCGTATCTCAAGCTACTCTTACGTTTCGCTTTTATAGATAGAGAAACGTCGTTTCATTGAAATTAACTATGGTAAGGTACTGCGCAGTTAACCTTTGTTTATCTAGTACAAACCAAGAAGGACGTAAATTTTATAAATTTCCGAAGAATGAATACAGGTAAGCAATGTAATTAACAATATTTCACATCATTAGATATTCATTTTTCGTTATATGCCATTTTGTGGGTAAATGGGAGCAACATATGAGATTTAAATGTTATTTTCGTGTCTTTGTCGTCGGCTTATCATCCATCTGCCTTTCTGAATAAAAGTTGAGTAAAGTTATTATCCAGTAAGAGGCTGATGTCAAACAGCATGGCAGACATAATGGAACGAAACGAACGAACGGATTAGTTGTCACTTTCAATTCAACCATTGAATTTCGAATTTTTTACTACTTACTAGAGTGATTGTTTAAGCCAAATCCTATTGTTTTCTGCGTGGAGCAGAAAATTCATAAACAAAATAGAAACAAATGACAAGATAGATGTATTAGTGATTGGCACAGCCTACACTCGCACATAAATATATCATAATCAATAGATTCATTTAAATATGGAGTTCATTTGTTACATGTAAATAATTTAAAGTAATGTATAAAGTTCATATTACAAAATAAAAATGCTAACAGGCCTCAAATATTTTATTTATCTTCTATTTTATCGTAATCGAAATTAAATACTTAAAAAAAACAGCATGATTAATGATTGAAAAGTTTACATGTCTCATCACTATCGAATTTAACTGTCAGAAGATGCACCACGCGATGCACTGACGTGTCACGATTTGCGAATTATTTAAAGGCTTGGTTTATACTAAGGCTTTCAACATACAACATTGTCGCGGCGTCTTTTTGTACAATATATTTTTATAAGTTTTCTATGCTTGTATTGTATATTTGTTAGGCACGAAACATAACAAGCGCCCGGGGCGCGGCGCCCGGCGCGCGTTTGCCGCGATCTGAAAATGGCCTTTATTTCTATTTCATATATGAATTTTTCTATCGTCCGCTTACTATGTCGTCGTCCAATGAGGGATTTTCCGAGACCCAAATTAAAAAAAAAATAGTTCCAGATGACTTCATAGATGGCGCTTAAGCAAAGGCGAGAGAAAAAAATCCATACAAAAAGCAAAATTTCATTTAAAAAAAAATTAATATAAGAAAAACATCTAAAAAGTGATAAACTAATATTGTGATTTGTGCAACTGTCGAACTGTTAGGTGATTTTTTTTTCTGCCTCTGGCTGCCAATAAAAAGCGTACAATATAGGTACAGCCATTATTACAACTCGGCTTTCAATAAAACTCCATTTGTTGAGATTTTTTCATACTGATTTTTTTTTCTTAATTAGCTGTCAGAAAAATCGCTCATTGAATCCTGTACAAACTTGCATACGAGCGTCTCGGGCTCAAGAAGGACGCTCGCCGGGCGCGCGTTTCTTTCTTCTTTCTATGTTTCGTTACATACTAATCCATACAATTTAACTTAGCGCCCCGGGCGCTTGCTATGTTTCGTGCCTTAGTTGACTCGAAACCCAAAGGGGTTATGTGTTCCACGGCTATGTTTATTATGTATGTATTTATGTTCATACATTCCCTCGTATCTTAGAAGATACGTGCTTGCAAAGTTCTTATTAATGCATTTTGGAAAGGATAAAGTTACATAATATTCTTTAAACATTATATAAATCGCGATTTCAGATGTCAACAATGGATTCGAGCAGCAGGGCGTGATGATCTGCAGTCGAAAAATATAGAAACAATAAGCAAACATTACTTCGTATGTGACTTACATTTTAAGGAGTCTGATCGCTTTAAAAAAAGGCTTAAATGTAATGCAGTTCCGTCCCTGAACTTAAATTCACCTTTAAATCTAACTACGGTCAATAAATGTACCCAGACAGATACGATTACTAACTTAACAAAAGATTTTTCATGTCAAGTAAACTTGTGTCAAGTAAATTTGGACATTTCAACTACACAACTTTCACAGTCAACACAAAGTGGGTCGATGCTCTCTTCGAACTCACCAAGAAAACGGAAATTGAAACAAGAATTGCAGGTAGAGTATACAAAAAGGAAATAACTAGAAAACCGTACGGAACTAGTAAATATTTCCAGAAATGCGCAAACTCATTGATATGCAAAATCGATTGAGACGGAATTGGCAGGGAAATAGAAATAGCAATGAGCTAAAATTATTTGCTATGAATATATACTTTGCTAGCCCTCTGGCTTGCAGAGTCTTGACAAAAACATTGTATTGTCCCTTCCAAGTCAAAGAACTTTGCGGAAAACCAATATACAAATTGGCACTAAACTTCAGAGTAAAAATTACAAGGAATTTGCAAGGAATTAAATGATTGGCTAGATAGATGATGTTATTTCAGAAATGATTGATATCGGTTTTAATGTAGTAGCTTTTGTGAGTGATCAAGGTTCAAACTTTTTAAGTTTGGCCAGCGGACGAGGTGTTTCTGTCGATAAACCCTTTTATTTTAATAATTAAAAAAAATATTTTATATTTTTGATGTGCCCTATTTGTTTGCCATGCCATTGGTTTTAAATTTTGACCCCACTGCAAAGGAAAAATTATGTTTTTAGCGCGTATCTTGTGTATGTAAATATTCTTTATTACCGCATATCTCTCGAATGGCTGGATGGATTTCGATAATTATCATAAAGGTATCGATAGACCAAGTGTTCTTAGGTAAGTGCCGTTAAAAATGAACCCACAAAGCGGCTGCTAGGTGTTACTATTATAATACCGGCTAGGTATTGGAATTACTATTAGATACGCGCGAAAAACATAACCCTTCCTTTGCAGTCGGGTAAAACTTAAAAATGTCTGGTTTTTTTTCTGGAAGTGTAAAAAAAAATAAGTCGCAAGCAAAAGTGCCTTTCATCAAATCTGTGGATGAAACGCAGAGTGCGCTCTAGTATTAATTTTTTTTTTTAAAGAAAACAACGAATTTTTTTTGTATTAGGTGGTATGGTGCGCCTGCAAATGTAATGCAGACGATTTCTAGATAGAAGATTCGTCAAGATTCGTGCGTGCATTGAGTTTCGAATTCCTTACTTACCAGATAGTATAGGCCAAATCCTATTGTTTTCTGCGTGAGCAGAAAATTCATAAACAAGATTGAAACAAATGACAAGATAGATGTATTAGTGATTGGCACAGCCGACACTCGTACATAAATATATAACCAATAGATTCATTTAAATATTAAATATCATTTGTTACATGTAAATAATTTAAAGTAATGTATGAAGTTTATAACAAAAAATAAAAATGCAAACAGGTCTCAAATATTTTATTTACTTATCTTCTATTTTATTATAATCGAAATTGAATACTTAAAAAAAACAGCAGGATTAATGATTGAAAAGTTTACATGTCTTATCACTATCGAATTTAACTGTCAAAAGATGCACACCACGCGATGCACCGACGTGTCACGATTTGCTAATCATAGTATAAGCTTGGTCTTATACTAGGGAACGATTCAATAGTCTAGGCGTGCGTGCGTGCATCTTTTATTTTGACATTGATCGATCTACAATAGTAACTTTTTCGAGACTCTTACCGTGTTAGTCCACCGACGCGTTCGCCGGCGAAAGCGAATCGCTGCGAAACGCTGGCGATAGCGAATCGCCTGCGGAACGTTAGTACACTGCAGGTTTTTATATGGCATGACGCGTTGCGAAGCGAAATATGACATTTGAGCAAAACAGTAGCTGATAAGGATGCAACTATACAAATCTCGCTTAGTTTGAGCGAGACACAGCATAAGCAAAACGCTCTCATACAACTGACAAGTTTTTTGAAGTTACGTCGCCGCCAGCGAACTCGTCGGTGGACTAACGCCTTTACCGTGTTAGTCCACCGACGCGTTCGCCGGCGAAAGCGAATTGCTGCGAAACGCTGGCGATAGCGAATCGCCTGCGGAACGTTAGTACACTGCAGGCGTCTGCCATATAAAAATATATGGCATGTCGCATGACGCGTTGCGAAGCGAAATATGACGTTTGCGCCAGCGTCCGTATAACAGCCATTTCGCCGCTACGAGCGAAACAGTAGCCGATAAGGATGCAACTATACAAATCTCGCTTAGTTTGAGCGAGACACAGCACAAGCAAAACGCTCTCATACAACTGACAAGTTTTTTGAAGTTTCGTCGCCGCCAGCGAACGCGTCGGTGGACTAAAGGCGTTAGTTTTTTTACGCTCGTTTTCGCTCGTAGCGGCGAAATGACTGTTACACCGACGCTGGCGATTCGCAAATGTCAAATTTCGCTTCGCAACGCGTCATGTCATATAAAAACGTGCAGTGTACTAACATTCCGCAGGTGATTCGCTATCGCCAGCGTTTCGCAGCGATCCGCTTTCGCCGGCGAACGCGTCAGTGGACTAACACGGTAAAGGCGTGAGACCATAGAGCAACACGGACTCTTCTGGGCCGCGCGCGGAAGTCCTTGTTGCTCGAAGCGTGAGACTCACATGGAAGTAATAAGTACCTTTGTACAACTATTACTTCCATGGAGACTCATTCTTTAGACGGGTATGACACGCATAGTGGTGTCAGTCTGGTCCACACTTCGAGCAACAAGGACTTCCGCGCGCGGCCCGGAGTCCGTGTTGCTCTATGGGTCCACAGAAATATATATATATATTTTTTAACTATTATTATATGTCTGTGGTCTGGTCACATATAGACTGATGGGAAACTGATGACTTTCGGACGATATTACACGCTCAGTCAGTTACCGCTAAAAACGCCGCCGTCCATAGAGCAACACACGGACTCCTTACGGAGGGAGAAGCCATAGCGACATGTTTCCATTCAAATCTTTCTGGCATTTTTTTGGGGGAGGGAAATTCACGCAAGCGCTGTTTGGTACACACATACATAATGAAAATCAGTAATCAGTCACCACATATGAAAAATAAAACAATACATTGACAAATCTGTCACCACCCGTCAGATTTTTGTGTACGAATATAAGACAGATCACACATTAACATATTTTTGACTTTGTTTTCAATAGTGAATGGCAAAAATGTAATTCTGCATTATCGATGAATTATAAATTATCGAATTTCTCGGGCCTTCAACTATATAATAAATAGAAATAAAAATATTTATTTGTTAAAATCAATAGCTTTAATAAAATCTGTGGAGTAGTTTAGCCGTGAGTATAACAGTATTACTTTGCATTTATAATATTTATTGCTAAGGAGGTATGAAAATATGGATACGTTCTTATGAATGACACCCGAGGCTCTAGCAGTAATTTGCATTTTTTATATACTAGTGGTTCTATATGTGGGTCTGACGAAGAATGTGCACTTCGCAAAACGTGCACTAGAACAAAAGGTGGATTTCGCAATTGGTGCACTTCGCAGCATTAGCATAATCCTAACTATCCATACTAATATTATAAATGCGAAAGTTTGGATGTGAGTTTGTGAGTTTGTGAATTTGTGAGTTTGTGAGTTTGTGAGGATGTTTGTTACTCAATCACGCAAAATCTACTGGACGGATTTCGATGAAATTTGGTACAGAGGTAGATAATGACCTGGAATAGCACATAGGCTACTTTTTATCCCGGGAAAAAGCACTGTTCCCGTGGGAAATTCACGCGGGCGAAGCCGCGGGCAAAAGCTAGTATATTATAAATGCGAAAGTGAGTGTGTTTGTTTGTTCCTTTTGACACTTTATCTACTGAAACAATCTTCTTGAATTTTCGCATACACATAGCTGGAAATACGGAGAAGGACATAGGGTACCTTTCATTCCGGGAAAGAGCACTGTTCCTGTGGGAAATCCACGCGGGCGAAGCCGCTGGCGAAAGCTAGTAATAAATAAAATCACAGTTGCAAAGTTATCACGTTTATTAGACACGTACCACAAAGACAAGAAAGGAATACTTATAAAATTTAAATTATCTAAATATAACTTAACTATTTCTAGTAATTTTCTCTGACACATCACTGTCTGTTCATCCGAGCTGACTTACACCATTCGTGGAAATCAGATGCCCTATAATGAGCTACACAAACGGGACTTGTCTTTCTGGCATCCCAGGTTTGCTAGTTGTTGCACAAGTTTTTCCATACACACATCTCTAAGTAGGTATTTTAGGTAAACTGTAAAAAAATAAGAAAATACACGTTACAACATACAACAATTTAAAACTATACCTATCGCAGTTTATCGATACAGGACTACAACACACAATGTAAGCAAATTAACATCACTAAATCTAGATGTTGGACGGAATTATCACTCGACAAATCCGTGTTTCTATAGGCGACCGGACTGATGTTGGTAAACAAATCCAACAATGACATTATAATAAAATGTATGAATTTTTGTTAAATTTATAATCATATGATAAGATTTTACTTACTAGAGAAATGTAACATCATCTTTCTGTAAAATAGATGTCCCAGACCTCTTTTTGCAGCACAAAATTAAACAATTCGGATTTTTTTGTATTGCGGCCTATGTGTCATTCACACTGACTGATGGATTCTGTCTAGCGAAAAGTCCGAGTGCAAACAGTTTTTATAAACGCTCAAGTCCACCTGGACCTAAGCTTTGCCAGAGGGGAAAGACATCAATGGCGCCCTTCGAGCAACAAGGACTTCCGCGCGCTGCCCGGAAGGGAGGCGCCATAGATGTCTTTCCCCTCTGGCAAAGCTTAGGTCCAGGTGGACTTGAGCGTTTATAAAAACTGTTTGCATTCGGACTTTTCGCTAGACAGAATCCATCAGTCAGTGTGAATGACACATAGGCCGCAATACAAAAAAATCCGAATTGTTCAATTTTGTGCTGCAAAAAGAGGTCTGGGACATCTATTTTACAGAAAGATGGTGTTACATTTCTCTAGTAAGTAAATTCTTATCATATGATTATAAATTAAACAAAAATTCATACATTTTATTATAATGTCATTGTTGGATTTGTTTACCAACATCAGTCCAGTCGCCTATAGAAACACGGATTTGTCGAGTGATAATTCCGTCCAACATCTAGATTTAGTGATGTTACTTTGCTTACATTGTGTGTTGTAATCCTGTATCGATAAACTGCGATAGGTATAGTTTTAAATTGTTGTATGTTGTAACGTGTATTTTCTTATTTTTTTACAGCTTTCCTAAAAATACCTACTTAGAGATGTGTGTATGGAAAAACTAGTGCAACAACTAGCAAACCTGGGAAAAAGACAAGTCCCGTTTGTTTAGCTCATTATAAGGCATCTGATTTCCACGAATGGTGTTAGTCAGCTCGGATGAACAAGACTAAATTGAACAAGAGAAAATTATTAGAAATAGTTAAAGTTATATTTAGATAATTTAAATTTTATAAGTATTCCTTTCTTGTCTTTGTGGTACTTAACTAATAAACGTGATAACTTTGCAACTGTGATTTTATTTATTACTAGCTTTCGCCCGCGGCTTCGCCCGCGTGGATTTCCCACGGGAACAGTGCTTTTTCCCGGGATGAAAGGTACCCTATGTCCTTTTCCGTATTTCCAGCTATGTGTATGCGCAAATTCAAAAAGATTGTTTCAGTAGATAAAGTGTCAAAAGGAACAAACAAACAAACTCACTTTCGCATTTATAATATGTATATAGTTAGGATTATGCTAATTCTGCGAAGTGCACACTCTGCGAAGTGCACCACTTGCGAAAACCACCTTTTGTTCGAGTGTACGTTTTGCGAAGTGCATATTCTACGTCAGACCTACAGATAGAATCACTAGTATATAAAAAATGCAAATAACTGCAAGAGCCCCGGGTATGTCATTCATAAGAACGTATCCATATTTCCATACCTCCTTAGCAATAAATATTATAAATGCGAAGTAATACTGTTATACTCACGGCTAAACCACTCCACAGATTTTATTAAAGCTATTGATTTTAACAAATAAATATTTCTATTTCTATTGATTATATAGTTTAAGGCCCGAGAAATTCGATAATTTATAATTCATCGATAATGCAGAATTACATTTTTGCCATTCACTATTGAAAACAAAGTCAAAAATATGTTAATGTGTGTTCTGTCTTATATTCGTACACAAAAATCTGACGGGTGGTGACAGATTTGTCAATGTATTGTTTTATTTTTCATATGTGGTGTCGTAATTTGTCGTAATTACAGATTTTCATTATGTATGTGTGTACCGAACAGCGCTTGCGTGAATTTCCCTCCCCCCGCAAAAAATGCCAGAAAGATTTGAATTTAAACATGTCGCTATGGCTTCTCCCTCCGTAAGGAGTCCGTGTTGCTCTATGATGGCGCCTCCCTTCCGGGCCGCGCGCGGAAGTCCTTGTTGCTCGAAGCCGCCGTCCGATAACACGCCAACCAAAAAATGGACAATCGAAAAAAAACTTGTTTTGTTATAATAATAGCTGTAACTGCAAAAAAGCGTGTTAAAGCCTGACCAGAAATATAAAATCCCTGAATGAGGGATTTTCCGTGACACAAATTAAAAAAAGAAATAGTTCCAAATGACTTCATAGATGGCGCTTAGTAAAAGCCGAGAGAAAACATTCCATACAAAAAGCAAAAAATCCACGGGATTGGCATTAAAAAAAAATAAAACTTAGTAAAAAAAAAAAACTAAAAAGTATCTATATTGTGATTTGTGCAACTGTCAAACTGTTATGTGATTTTTTTTCTGCCTCTGGTTGAAAAGTAAAAGCGCACAATATAGGTTCAGCCATTATTACTACTCGGCTTTCATAAAACGTTATCTGTTGAGACTTTTTTGTACTGATTTTTTTTTCTTAATTAGCTGTCAGAAAAATTGCTCATTAGAGGTGGCACTTATGCGTTTAATATTGCAACATTATTGTCATAAGTGGAAGCACGGGGGTACGTGCCCCCCCCCCCCCATCCCCCCACATTCCCGACTACTATTTTGTGTACATATGTACTGTGTGTGAGGCAAGTTCCATAACAATACATATCAAATTAAGATTCGAGTTGTTACTTTCAAAAATAGGGCTCCAGATTGAGCGTGTAACATCCTTCTTAGAATGTATCTTGAGTAGAGATGGGCATTTACCCGATAAATTTCCGAGACTCGGAAATTTATCCATTTATACCCATTTTTTCCCAGGAATTTTTAATTTATACCGGGTAAGAATTAAAATCAATTAACATGTTCGTAATTACGATATTTTATAATATATCGTAAGATTTATTATGAAATAAAGTGTTTAAGCACATATTTAGTTTTTAAATTAAGTACTGTGTAAAAAGTACTTATAAAGTGTACAATTTACGTTTTGGTTACAAAAAGACCTGACAAGATATAGGTATCTTTATTCTGACTCATTCGCAGCCAACTGGTTTTAGACAATAAATGTTATGCCGGGGCGACGAACAAGTTTGCCAAATGCCGGAATTCTATTGAACGGCTAGGCGATCATCGAATCGTAAGGCCCGCCGTACACGAATGTCAGCCAACTTAATTACTAACTCTCTCAAAAACACGCTTGCATAAAATTTTCTTGATAGAAAAATATTGCGAAGTTACCTCCAAATCCTAACTAATATTATAAATGTGAAAGTGAGTTTGTTTGATGTTGTTCTCTTCACGCTTTATCTACTCAACCAATCTTCCTATTTCACATACACATAGTTAGAAGTACTGAGAAGGACATAGGATACTTTTCATCCCAGGAAAAAGCACTGTTCCCGTGGGAAATTCACGCGGGCGAAGCCGCGGGCAAAAGTTAGTCTATAATACAATTGAAGATGTTTTATTTTTTTTGTTAATTCTACTTTAAACAGCCACATACTAAATATGCATCATTATTTTCAAAATATTATTTGAATTCATATGATTTTAAATCTGTTGTTTTTTTAATATTTGAACCGAAAACAACTAGTTATTTATCTTCCTTATAATCAAAACACACCTAATATTTTACTTTAATTATTATTTTATCAGTATTAAAGAAAATAAGGATAATTACTTACATTTTAATTTCTTCCCGGTATAAATAAAAAATATCGGGTAGAAATGGGTATAAATTAATTTTTACCCATTCTACCCATTCTTTCCCATTTTTACCTTCCCGAAATTTATCCAAGCGCCCATCTCTAATCTTGAGCGATTTTCTGACAGCTAAAATAAGAAAAAAAAATCAGTACAAAAAAGTCGTAAATAATGGCTGAACCTATCTACCTTTTACAAAGTACTTATTACTTCCATGGGCTGAACCTATATGGTGCGCTTTTTCTTGTCAACTAGGGGCAGAAAAAAATCACCTTACCGTTTGACAGTTGCACAAATCACAATATTTATACTTTTTAGATTTTTTTATTAAGTTTTATTTTTAAAACATGCTAATGCCGTGAATTTTTCCTTTTTGTATGGACTCGCCTTTTATTTAGCGCCATCTATGAAGTCACCTGGAACTATTTTTTTTTTAATCTGGTTCTTGGAAAATCCCTCAATTCCCTCATGATTGTAATTTAGTACTTTACTTTATTCTTTTGCCAGTCTCGAAAAACACGAATCTTGATCTTGACGACTGGCAGTGTGACCGTTTTTGGTATTTTCAGTACTAATTTAGTATAATTGGGGCATTTCAGAATGATGTTAGTATAATTTTAGTACTTAACCTTAGTATAATATTGGTAGAATTTTAACTGTTTTGTCTATTTTGGTTTTTTTTTGGTATTTCGTGTTTTCTCTTTTACGAGATACACCTAGACAATTTCTTCCTTAGAAAATTTCGGAATTCCTCGGGTTTTCGTGGAAATTAATTTTCCGTTCTCGTGAATATTTCCAAGAAAGTTTTCGCTTGTTCTTTGAAACACATGACTACCCGTACGCTTACTATTTTTGCTCCTCCATACAAATGTCCCGTACGCGACCTTTTTTTTTTTTGCTCGTCCGGTAAAATTATGAGACGATTATTCGGATTTGTTATTGAAATGTGTGTTAAATAAATAAAAAATACTAATATTATAAATGTGAAAGTTTGGATGTGAGTTTGTGAATTTGTGAGTTTGTGAGGATGTTTGTTACTCAATCACGCAAAATCTACTGGACGGATTTCGATGAAATTTGGTACAGAGGTAGATAATGACCTGGAATAGCACATAGGCTACTTTTTATCCCGGAAAAAAAGGTTCCCGTGGGCATGGGATATGTACCAATTATAGTAACGCCATCTATTATTTGACAAAATAGACGTCATGTCAAAATGACGTTACGACAACGTCAAAGTGACGTTACGACAGCCTCCCCACTACTTCTATATAAAACGGGCCGTAGCACCGGCCGGCAGTATGCCCGGATACGTCGAGGTGTGCGGACCGCTGCTGAGTGCACGGACTAATGGCACTCTGCTCAAACTTCTATATATTATGTGTGTGAAGGAACATCAGTGAGTTGGTTGTGATGTACATTGCGTGCAGAGGCGGGGCGCGCAACATAGCCGTATGAGCTACACTACATTTTTTCCATTTCATCTAATTTGTTACTAGATGGCGCTTTAATTAAACACTTGCCTTTAGTCCTCACGGCCTGCCACGAGATGGCACTTTACCGCGGACAACTTCTTTCAATATTTTTTCGCGAAGAATGTTCTTTCGAGTAATATTTTTATAAATGTTTATACAGGATGTTTTTTAAATCATTGGCATCCTTTCTACTGGTGAAAGTACTCATGAACATGAGCAACTTTTTGTATGGGACCGACTCAATCCGATGGAAAAAAAAATCAGCTGTTCCATACATTTCGGGTAGGTATTGGAAAATAGTATGGAACAGCAGATTTTTTTTTCCATCGGATTGAATCGGTCCCATACAAAAAGTTGCTCATGTTCATGAGTACTTTCACCAGTAGAAAGGATGCCAATGATTTAAAAAACACCCTGTATACCATATAGTGTAGCGAAAACAGTAGCGCCACAGATTAGTAAGTAGTACTAACGTACATATCGGTCACTCACCGCCCCGCACTCATTTCAAATACCGCACCCCACCCCGCCCAACACTTCGCTGTAGACATCACTGACACGGTTCGGTTTAGGCGCGATTGTTCCAAAAAAGGTCCAATTCGCGGTTGGTTTAATTTGCAGTTGGTTCAATTCGCGGTTGGTCTAAAAATAAACAATGTTTCCGAAATTGTACATTTTTTGAGTGTTATCGTTAAACTTTGTATATTGAGAAGCTAAGATCATATAGTAGTAGTTAGGTTTAGGTTATTTTTTTAAGACCGCCCGGAAAGACTTTGTGGGCGGAAACGAAGTTAGGTTCAGGTTATTTTTTTTATTACTGCCCGGAAAGACTTGAAGGCAGAAAATAAGTCTTAGTTAGGTTCAGGTTACTCTTTATGACCACCCGGAAAGACTTTGAGGGCGGAAAAGAAGTTAGGTTCAGGTTATTTTTTTTATTACCGCCCGGAAAGACTTGAGTGCAAAAAATAAATTAGGTTCAGGTTACTTTTTATGACCTGTTGGTACGTTTTTTATTATTTTAAATCTTTATCAATATATCTATATATGCGCGGTCGGTAACGATGAAATTTTCGCGCCATTTTGATTGAAAATCACGACACGCACGCAAGCAGCCTTACTAAATTTCATGCACACATATATATGCGAGTGTATAAACGGTATTTGCCTATGAATTTGTAATTTTGCCTATTTGCTATTTTACCTATTTTTCAACTCACTCCATCGTGAATAAAGTGCTAACTCGCTCTCAAGCAACAGTTTCACAGGGGCGGGATAACGATTAATCCTTTTTTGCCGCGGGCGAAGCCTGCCTATTTGCTATTTTACCTATTTTTCAACTCGCTCCATCGTGAATAAAGTGCTAACTCGCTCTCAAGCAACAGTTTCACAGGGGCGGGATAATGATTAATCCTTTTTTGCTGCGGGCGAAGCCGCGGGTAACAGCTAGTGTAGCATATTTCCGAAAAAAAAATGTTAGTACAATTTTGGTATTTTTTAATTTTGCTTTTTAGTATTTTTTTGTACTGACAGCACAACTTTTTGGTATTTTGTCAAATTATAAAACGGTCACACTGCGACTGACAGATATGACACTGACAGATAATACGGTCGAGCTGTCGAGCGACAAATTATCAAATAAATAATAAATTAAAATTAAATTAATATTGTTGACTCGGTGCACACACAGCACTCGGTGATAACAGTGACAACATTTTATAGTTCTTATTTAATTTTTAAAATGGGTAAAACGTCAAAGGATAAAAGGGACATCTACTATAGGCTAGCTAAAGAAGAAGGTTGGCGTGCTAGAAGTGCATTTAAACTTTTACAAATAAATGAAGAGTACAATATATTTAAAGGCGTTCTTCGCGCTGTAGACCTTTGTGCAGCACCAGGAAGTTGGAGTCAAGTATTAACCAAAAAATTAAGACAAAATACTACAGAAGAAGATAAGGTTAAGATAGTGGCTGTTGATTTGCAGGCCATGGCAGCATTGCCTGGGGTTAAACAAATACAAGGTGACATCACAAAGTTATCTACAGCGAATGAAATTATCAAAGAATTTGAAGGGTTAAAAGCTGATTTAGTGGTATGCGATGGCGCCCCCGATGTAACAGGGCTTCACGATATCGACGAATATGTACAGTCTCAGCTTCTATTGGCGGCCTTGAATATAACCACACATGTGCTTAAAGTTGGTGGCATATTTGTAGCCAAAATTTTCAGAGGAAAGGATGTTACACTGTTATATTCACAGCTAAAACAATTTTTTGAATATGTTACAGTCTCAAAGCCTAGGAGCTCAAGGAACTCGAGTATTGAAGCTTTTGTAATTTGCCAGAACTATCAGCCACCAAAAGGATACATACCAACTATGGTTAACCCATTGTTAGACCATAAATATTGTGATTTCAATCAATTTACTGGTCCAAACAGATTTATTGTTCCATTTAATGCTTGTGGTGATCTAAGTGCATATGACTCTGACACTTCGTATCCTTTACTTTTAGAAGGACAAACTAGTTATGAATATAAAGACCCAGTGCAGTCTCCAATAAACCCTCCATACAAGGAAATACTAGAGAAAACTAAAAATATGCAGTTGTCGAAATAAAAGTCCTTTTTAAGTTCAAGTATCCTTCTTCTTCTTCTTATTTAAGAGCCGCGCTCTTGTTGGTGGAGTATATGCCATACTTCTCAGTTCTTGGCTTTACGTTTAAGGTCTTGATACGACATAACACGACGTTCAAGTGTCCAAGATCCAATAATCCAAAAGATGATTATATTTTAACCATTAAATAACATTAACTTTCTGATTTTGTATGGTCTAGGGTAGAAATTTATTGAGTAATTTAACACATTATATGTATAGGTACATATGTAAATAATATTTTTTTTATTTCATAAGCTAATTGATAAGTACTTGTATACATTACACAACACATTATATTGACCCAATATAGAAAGATGTTTCAATGATGCCTTTTATTGCCTTTAAATCATAGTAACTGGGTGACCTTCTGTTCCAGTCTGAATGACTGCTTATATTTTATTTAATCAAGACACATAGGGTAAAGCACCCAGTAGTCAGCCTTTTAGTGAAAATCTGAATTTGATTCAACCATATTTCAAAATATAAAAGTTTTAAATAAAAACAAATACTTTTATCATAAAACTTGTTTATTAAATTTTCTAAAGAGATAACCTAAATCTTAAAATTATATTATAATTATAGAAAAAATGATTATTAAACAAAATATAGCACTTTTCACCAGTACTCAGCCTCATTTCTCCACAAGTCAGCCATGTCTTACCCTATAGTCAGCCTCTTACTTATCCTTGTAATAGTTGCGCCCCGCGTGATATCATCAAGATAATAAGTACCCTTTGTGGTATTTTTCTACCCGTGTGCTGAATTTCATCAAAATCCGTCCAGTAAATTTTGTGTGATTGAGTAACAAACATCCAAAACAAACTCACTTACATCCAACTTTAGCATTTTAGTAGTAGCTGCAGTAGAATTTCAGTATAAAAAGTATCCTATATCCTTCTCAGTACTTCTAACTATGTGTATGCGAAATTTTAGGAAGAATGATTCCGTAGATAAAGCGTGAAGAGATTACAAACAAACGTGTGCGTTACCCTGGCAGGAAAGTGTGTCCTGGAGTTAAGTGAATGGAACCAAAACGTTGTGCGTAGTCTAGTGTACATGTGCCGGGAATAAAACTTTTGTGCGTCTTGTAGTTTAGGAAAAAAACGGAAATCTAGGATTCTGCTAGGGTAACGTCGTTCTAGCAGGAAAGTTCTAAACGAATGATCGGAGAGAGAAATATTCTGAGGGGGCAGAGAGCTTAGAGCTGTGCATTGACTTGGGCCGAAAAGATCATTTGTGCGTCTTCAGGTTTTCGGGATATTGCATTTCCTGCTAGAGTAACGTTTTGCAAAATCGTGGATCTCCTAGATCCATCGTATGTGCGCCTGTAAGATAAATATACATGAGTAGCTATTCATTTGTGCCCATCTGTGCCATAATTAGATTTAAGAAAATATTTATAATTTTTAAGTAATCGCGTTGTCTTTGAAATCACGAAAAAAAATCATAGCGCCTAAATGAAAAGACGTGTAAGCTCGCTGAAAACTGTATTCGATTCTTCTATACACCTATAATAACCACAAAAAGTTTCTGAAGTGCACATGTATTCATTATTGAATAATATTACAAAAAGACAAAATTAGGTGACTTAACTTTGACGTCAACATACAAGAAACCGGCTCAACCCAATAAGTGTGCGTGTGAACCAAAGATTAGTGTGTTTAGTCATATATTATCGTGGAAATTTTCAGTTCAAAATGTTAAGGATATAAGTAAATAAACACAAATCCAAAAACATATGAACAACGGCAGATTATCCGGCCAAATTAGAATGACTACAAAAAAGCAACGGTTTCATACATATCGATGACCTTCTCTATTGAACGTATTATACCTGAGCTGTTGGCCGTACAGTCGCTATCAAACGTCTGTCGGCAATTCCCAACTGGAAATTCCCGACAAAGTTTGAGGAAATAATTAAAAAATCCTAACTATCCTATCCTAACTAATATTATTAATGCGAAAGTGAGTTTTTTTGTTTATTTACTTGTTTGTTTGGTACCTCTTCATGCTTTCCAGTAGTCAAAGTAGTCAAAGCATAAAATATGGGTACTTTATATATCTACCAAGCATATTTTGCGAAAAGGATTTCCAGTCTTATTGGGATATTGCATTTTCAAATCAACTGCTTAGCCGAAAACAAAAATGACTCAATGACTTTGGACTGCACTTTTAGCTGTGGGTCTCGAACAATAAAATAATATTTACTTACTGCTAAAGAAAACCAAATGCCTTCCTTTCTAACCATTGGTAACTTAAATATTTACTTACCATTGCAGATTATTCCATTCCAGCTTCATAAACTTTTAACCAACATCTAATTAGTAAACAAACGCAACTGCGCAACAGGATCTCCATAGCGTCATGTCATAACATACAACATGCACGCGTGATGCACGCAACGCACCAAACTGTTTACCAAGAGAAAAGATGACTCACTTCTAGTAAAAAGCAAAATACATCGCATTATTGAAAATAGAATGACGATTATATATCTATCTCTGTCCCACTTATACCATTTTGCTTACTAGTTATCTCACTTTCTTCACGCTAGCTAGACAAAGCGACTCCCTCCCTATTGTTTTTGTTATCCGTAGACAGAAAACTAATCCAACGTCATCGGGTGCCGCGCGCGGCGCGGAGGAAGGAAACATCGGTCGGTGTGCAGAATTGTACGACTCGACATGGAAGAAGAAATAGTAGCCATAGCCATGTAGCTAGTTCATAATAGTGGTACCTAAATAAACTTTCACATTTAAAAAACACATTTTGTATTTTTATAGAAGGTACCTAATCTACCTATTTCGACAAATAAGGAACACGACCTTAACTTTTATACAAATCCCTATTTAACAACAATACATATTTTTTAATTACTTCCACTATTTCCCACAAATAAAGTTACAGGTTGGCATTTGCTAATAAACGTTTGAATGCGACTGTACGAACAGCTTAGGTATAATACGTTCAATAGAGAAGGGTATCGATATGTATGAAACCGTCGCTTTTTTGTAGTCATTCTAATTTGGCCGGATAATCTGCCGTTGTTCATATGTTTTTGGATTTGTGTTTATTTACTTATATCCTTAACATTTTGAGCTGAAAATTTCCACGATAACTTATGACTGAACACACTAATCTTTGGTTCACACGCACACTTATTGGGTTGAGCCGGTTTCTTGTATGTTGACGTCAAAGTTAAGTCACCTAATTTTGTCTTTTAGTAATATTATTCAATAATGAATACATGTGCACTTCAGAAACTTTTTGTGGTTATTATAGGTGTATAGAAGAATCGAATACAGTTTTCAGCGAGCTTACACGTCTTTTCATTTTTTTTTTTTTTTTTATAACATAGGGCGGCAAACGAGCAAGCGGGTCACCTAATGGTAAGCGATCACCGCTGCCCATGGACTACTGCAACACCAGGGGTATCACAAGAGTGTTGCCGGCCTTTCAAGAAGATGTAGACTCGTTTTTTGAAGGTTCCAATGTCGTATCGGTTCGGGAATACCGCCGCAGGAAGTTGGTTCCACAGTTTGGTCGTACGTGGCACGAAGTGTCTTTTAAAACGTACGGTGGTTGACAGCCAGTCATCCAGATGGTATGGATGAAACTTCAGCCTGTGACGGATGGTACGGTGGTGAAATTCTGCGGCAGGTATTACGTCGAACAATTCATCAGAGCACTCCCCATGATACATTCGGTAAAGAATGCACAAGGATGCGACATCCCTACGTAGAGCCATAGGATCGAGACGGCTGACGAGATTCACGTCATCGACGATGCGAATCGCACGACGTTGAACGCGGTCTAAAGGGAGAAGTTGGTATTGAGGTGCCCCAGCCCACAGATGGGAACAGTATTCCATATGCGGCCTAACTTGTGCCTTGTATAGCTGAAGGCGATGCGCCGATGTGAAATACTGCCTTGCTCTGCCTATTTAGGCGCTATGATTTTTTTTCGTGATTTCAAAGACAACGCGATTACTTAAAAATTATAAATATTTTCTTAAATCTAATTATGGCACAGATGGGCACAAATGAATAGCTACTCATGTATATTTATCTTACAGGCGCACATACGATGGATCTAGGAGATCCACGATTTTGCAAAACGTTACTCTAGCAGGAAATGCAATATCCCGAAAACCTGAAGACGCACAAATGATCTTTTCGGCCCAAGTCAATGCACAGCTCTAAGCTCTCTGCCCCCTCAGAATATTTCTCTCTCCGATCATTCGTTTAGAACTTTCCTGCTAGAACGACGTTACCCTAGCAGAATCCTAGATTTCCGTTTTTTTCCTAAACTACAAGACGCACAAAAGTTTTATTCGCGGCACATGTACACTAGACTACGCACAACGTTTTGGTTCCATTCACTTAACTCTAGGACACACTTTCCTGCCAGGGTAACGCACACCAAACAAACTCACTTTCATTTTTTTTTTAAATACCGCTCTGGGGCGGAGCTCGTCCAATAGAAATAGCGGCCAAAAGTCCATTAGTCGGCCCTCAACATGTATACTCTACTGACTATTGGTAAAATCAACTCTTTGTTATAAGAGTTAATTTCAATCTAAAGCTTAAAATTGGAACTATTCGCTGTGTAAATTTCAGTGAGATCTAAGAAAATCGTTAAAAAAACCAGTAGTCAGCCCCATACGGCTGGGTATTGGATCAACCTCAAAAAATCAGAACCCAAGTCGGCCCCCTAAATATAAACGTAATAAACAAATAAAATGCCTCATTGCTTAATTTTATCATAGAATAAACTGATGAAACAATATGTTATTAATATTCAATGAATAAAATAACCATGTAAATCTCTTGTAATTTTTATCACATAGGAAAGTTTACATGACAACGAACAACAACAAAACTTAGCAACATATTTTTATAATTTAAAAATTCTTAGCGGCTAGGACTAAATACAGGAGGTTTTAACACTGCCCCTTACTCGAGCAAACTATGCACACTAAAACTCTGAAACAGAACTGCAAGCATAATGCGAGAGTACAATATCAAAAGTAATCAAAAAGAAGTGCGTTATGTTAAACCTAAACACTTAACGAAATAATTGTGTTTTACCCTAGGTAAAGCTTTTGTGAAAAGGTCTGCTTCTAACTCAGAAGAGGGTTTGTAATCTAAACGAATAAGTTTCCGATCAACACATTCTCGTATGAAGTGATGATGTACGTCTATGTGTTTGGTCCTACGAAAGCATTCATTTTCCACCATTTTCAACGTACTACGATTATCATTATAAATGGTGATGACCTTTCTTGATTCTAAACATTGTTTAAAATTAAGCTCCTGCAAGAAGTTGCGGATAAATTTCGCCTCCTTCACTGCATTGCCAAGGGCATAATATTCGGCTTCTGTGCTAGAAGGCCACGTTTTGTTGCTTATGGCTATGCCAGTTTATAATGCAATTACCGAACCTACTTACAAAACCCGAATAAGATTTTCTATCAGTAATATCCCCCGCCCAATCTGCGTCGGATGAAATAATAACTTCGTTATTTCCTCTTTTGAAATTGAGTCCGTAGTCAGTTGTACCCGAAAGATATCGCAGAACTCGTTTAGCAGCGATCCAGTGAGATTCATTATAACATGTGTTATATTGACTAAGCTTACTGCACGCAAATGCTATATCAGGACGAGTGCAAACCGCGAGATACATCAAGCTTCCTATTAGTTCCTGATACGGAAACCTTGAATCCACAGTATCTGCTTTTGCAATATTAAAATTAACTTCCATTGGAGTCGCTATGCTGTGACAATCATTCATACCAAATTTAATTAAAAGGTTTTTAACGTATTCAGATTGACTTAACTTCAAGGTGCCTTGCTCTCGGTTCCTCTCCACCTTCATGCCTAATGCTTGTTTCACAGGTCCAAGTATTTTGATTTTGAAGTTGGAACTGAGTAATTTATAAAGCAGTTTCTTTTCATGTTCATTGGAACTGAATATGAAGAAGTCATCTACGTATAAGGCTATAATTACCTTATTTTTGAAGTAAACACATTTCTCAGTTTTTAGTTGTGTGAAGCCATTGCTAACTAAAACTTTGTGTACTTTTTCATTCCAGAGCTCTACTTGCTTGTTTGAGTCCATATAAGCTTTTCTTTAGTAAACAGACTTTATTCTGCCCCTCAATTACAAAACCGGTGGGTTGTTCCATATAAATACGTTCATTGAGGTCTCCATTAAGAAATGCTGTATTAACATCAACATGTTCAATGTCCATATCATTTTCAATATCTATTGCCAAAAGTAAACGTAAAGTACAATGTCTAACGACAGGTGCAAAGGTTTCTTCAAAGTCAATGCCATATTGCTGGGTAAACCCTTTTGCAACTAAACGAGCTTTGAATTTCACAAAATTACCACTCGGATCAACATTTTCTTTGAAGATCCACTTGCATTTAATTACGTTACTATCTTTTGGTCGATCTACAAGTTTCCAGACTCCATGTGATATGAGAGAATTATATTCCTCTTTCATGGCCTCTAACCATTCTCTGTTTTTATCAGACTTCATAGCTTCATTATACGTTCGAGGTTCACAGCGCCCCATCAAGCCTACTTCAGTGAAATAGTTCATTTCATAATCGTCAAAATGTTTAGGACGACCGCGTGTACGTACAGGTCTAGCGTGTTCATGTACCTCTGATTCTGATGCAAAACTCATAGGCTCAGAATCAATATTTGGAGAATTTTGAATATTATTCAATAGTGAATCAGCAGCACCTTGTTCATGAAATGGTATCATTTCTTGAACAATAGGTTCATTAATAATGGGTTCCTGAATTTCAGAATAGATAGATAAAGCATCTGGTGTAGCATATTCATCAACGTCAGATTCCATAATATTTTGTCGAGGAGTGTTCAAATTATATACCGAAACTTCAACAGTATTAACATTTGAATTCTCTTTCGACTCTATTGCTTTGCACAGAATACCTCTGACAGTTTCTATAAACTCTACTGAACGAGCTTTTATAATTTTGCTACCATCAGCTGAATCACCAAGTCTATAACCTTTTGTGTGATCACAATATCCTAACATAATGTAAGGCTTTGATTTAGGATCAAGCTTTGTACGCTGACATTGTGGTGTAAGGGCATATGCGGCACAACCAAAGACTCTAAGGTGACTGAGGTTAACTTTAGAACCAGTCCATAACTCTTCAGGAGTAGCTTTATTTAAAGCAGCAGTAGGACTACGATTCTTTAAATAACAAGCAGTGTTGACTGCTTCAGCCCAATATTTTTTATCTAAACCAGCGTCTTGCAACATTGCTCTAGCTTTTTCCATTAACGTTCTGTTAAGCCGCTCACTGACGCCATTTTGTTGGGGTGTGTATGGAACAGTTGTTTCGTGGATAATTCCGCATTGCTTAAAATAATTCACCAAACTTTTGTTATAATATTCTGTCCCGTTATCACTTCTAACACGCTTAATCTTGAGATCGGTTTGATTTTCAACAACCTTTTTGAATTCAATAAAAGTATTCAAAACAGTAGTTTGATCTTTACGATCCAAAAAATAAATAAATGATTTTCGCGTAAAATCGTCAGTAAAAGTAATAAAATAACGGCTACCGCTCCAACTATTAACAGACATAGGTCCACAAATATCTATGTGGATTAAATCTAATTTTGTCACGCTCCTATGAGCCGGACCATGAGGAAAAGTTTTACTCTTCTGTTTTCCTTCAATGCATGGAGAACAAGAATTTAATTTTCCATTTGGAAATTTAATACCGCGGGCTAAAGAATCACGAAGGACTAACATACCTTTAAAACTTAAGTGTCCTAGGCGACGATGCCATAGCTCCAATAAATTATTATTGGATACAAAAGCTTTACCTTCAGTAATCTTAGGCTCTTGGTTTAATAAAGTTGTATAACATTCCTCTTTTCCATCAACCTTGTAGATACCGCCCACATTAGTAGCTTGTAGCTCACAGGACCCAGTAATAGACACTTTATCGCTCCTGTAAATATTACATTTATTTATATCAAATATTAAAACATAACCTTTTGCTGCCACTTTGCTTACAGACAAAAGATTTGCTACTACTTGTGGTACAAATAAAGTATCAGTAATAACTTTAACTTCGTTATTACATAACGTCACATTGACATTCCCTACGCCTTCGCTTCACATTGTATCGCTATTGGCAGTAGTAATTTGTGTTTTAACATCAGAAGAGTAATTTTCCAACCAATCCTTTCGATTAGTCATATGACTAGTGCAACCTGAATCTAAAATCCAGCTATCGCGATCACAAACATCACTAACTAAGGCAGTCTCAGTTGAAAATAAAGAAGCATTAATTCCCTTTTTAGACGAAGAAGCCTCTTGAGTTGAATCGTTATTTGTATTCTTCTTTAAATTCTTCTTCAACTTAGGACATTTGGGCTTGATGTGTCCTTTTACATGACAGTTGTGACAGATAGGAACAAATTTGTTCTTTGCCATTAAAATCTTTTCGGATGGTTCCAAATATGAACTGGACGAATGTTTCTTGAACTCACTTTGAATTAATTGGCATTTAACAAAATCAGAAGTTAATTTTGTGTTTGAGGCTTCCATTGCCATGATCAGTGGATCAAACTCAGTTCGCAAGCCAATCAACATCAATTCTGCCAATTCTTCGTCATCAATAATGCATCCAATAGCAGCTAACTCTTGCGTTACAGAAATAATATTTCCAAGATAATGATCCATGCAATCATACTGTTCATATTTAATTTGAGCTAGTTTTCTCTTTAAAGAAAGTCTACGACTTATGCCAGCATTCTCATATGCAGATTTTAAGTTTTTCCATGCTTCAGAAGCTGTCTTTGCATTTTTGACATGTGGGTAGCAAATGGGTTGAATGTTCAAACAAATCTTTGCATATGCTTTTTGATCTTTCGTGGGATTCTTAGTTGCATCACCAGATCCATCAGCAAACTCCCATAAACCATTGTCTATCAATAACAACTTCATTTGGAATTTCCAAGTGGCATAATTATTTACTCCTTCTAATTTACCAATAGACATATTAGAACCGGTACTTACAATTAAATTGTTTAGTGAAACATTTTCGATTCCGATGTTTTCAACCATTTTGTAAAATATTATTTTACTATAAGTACTCACAAATAATATAATATATTAACACATACTAGGTATAGGGATTTACAGTAATCGGCCCATAACCAATGATGAAACAATATGTTATTAATATTCAATGAATAAAATAACCATGTAAATCTCTTGTAATTTTTATCACATAGGAAAGTTTACATGACAACGAACAACAACAAAACTTAGCAACATATTTTTATAATTTAAAAATTCTTAGCGGCTAGGACTAAATACAGGAGGTTTTAACATAAACATTATATAACATCATAACATAAGAATTCAATAGAAGTTACAACAGATTCATTGAAAAACTGACCGAACTCGAATGGATCTTTTTCTGTGGAACTGACTGGCCACTAAATGACCATAGGGTAGCTTTTTAGCATCCGTCTGTTAGTTGTCATTATTAATGTAGTGCCTCGCTAAAGCAAATTCGAAGTTTTTAACTATCCATGATTTTCAAAATTCTTATATGTTAAGACGAGACCCTTTGCATGAAAATGGCGTCTCGGATATTATGAAGACCAAATAAAACCAATTTATAATGAAAGGACGAGTTGAGAAATAGGGGTTTAAAATTGTGACATTTGTTACACAAATAATGATTAAACAGCAACATTCGTCTCTTTGTCTAACACGCGCAGGGTTGAGTTGGCTCGCTCAGCTTGCGCGGTAGGCAGGATAGGCGGTCATAGAGCCAAAAAGTAGGTTTCAGAGCAAGCCGTAAGGGGCCAGTCAGGCGGGTGCCTCACCAGAACCAGAGCAGGTCGTATCTTTATTGCTGACCGCTAGGGGTGCATATACTTTATAAAAATGGGGGTGTTTCAAATGCCTACAGTTCAAGAGTTCATAGATAACAAGGTAAGCATATTATTATGTGCTGACTTTTGCCTGCGGCTTCACCTGCGTGAATTTCCGAAACGGGAACAGTGCGTTTTCCCCGGTTTGAAAGGCACCCTATATCCTTCTCAGTAGGTACTTCTAACTAAAAAAACTGTTTTACGTGTATGTGAAATTTCAGGAAGATCGGTTCAGTAGATAAAGCGTGAATAGGTAACAAATAAATAAACAAACATACGAACAAACTCACTTTCACATTTATACTTAATATTAGTTAGGATTAGGATAGATACTTTACAAACATACAACTTCTTGTCATAGCTTTTAGCATTATTTTTGTATGTACATATTTTTAGTTCTTCTTCGATCCCAAGAAGTTTCCAGTATGGGTATATTTAGAAGAGGAAATGCTTGCGAACCTCGACAAAAAACCATATAATGAAAAAGTTGGAGCGTGGCTTAAGTACTTAAAAGAATTGAAATATTATCAATACTGTGAAGGTAAATGAAAAAAACATATTCACAACAATATCGACTAATTTTAAGCAAAACTAGATTTTCATAATAGTACTTAAATCAAGAGGTTTAATAAAATGCAAAACTGAGAGCTCATCGACTGAAACAGAAACTGAGAGAATCAGCGGCTAAATATATAAAATGTAGCTCAGAAACCGCTACCAATTTAGGTACCTACGTAGGTATATTATAAGGTAAGGTATTGTAAGCGGGCCTTTGCCCATCAGTGGGACACAGAACCTACAGGCTAGTACAAAAAAAAGTATATTATACTTAGACTAGTTAAATACAGCATTCCCAAAGCGCAAGCTTTGGGAATGCTGTATTCTTCAAATATTTTTAATCGTTTGCTATTTAAGTATTTCGTCGTCATATTTTTTTACATTTTTATAGGAAAAAAAGCACTGGAGAGACTTCAAATCGAAGCTGGTCCTGCATGGTTCATAGAGCTCTCCAGTTATCAAAGATTTGTTCTAGAACGTATAAAACCCAATATCCAACAAGACTTAATTGAAGGTCTTCCAAATCGGATCCGCCAATCTCTCTGTGACCTTGGTGTTACTTTGAAGTTCCCGAAGAAAATGCTACTTGGAGCCATGAGGGAGAGCGAGCAAGACGCTGGGATTTTTATATGGTGTCTTTACACCGCGTATTTCAAAATGCCACCCAGCCAGCCCAAAAAAAGTCAGTATTTAAAAATTGTTGGTGAAAAAATCTCCCAGAGCGTAGAATTTACTTTTCAATAGGCACTTTACAAGCACTTTTTCAAGTCAAAATTACAACATACATACAGCATTGCACATTGTATTAAGTACCTATATAATGAATATGAAAGCTACAATCTACTAGCATTTCGGAACGACCACTCTGCTGAGAAGAAATGCCGAAAGAAACTCATTAAACAGAAGTCCAAACAGGACAGGGGTAAGGCAGCCGCGCAGCGCCGACTTAGGGATGACTATATGTGGCTAAATTGACTCGATAAATAGCACTTGTACACTGTCAATCACCACATTGGATCGAATGCTGGGAGCATTCGCCGTTAATATGCGTTACAGACGATTTAGACAATAGAAACAATGCACAGATCACTTACCATGTAGGCAGGCTTCGAGCACGATTCCTCACGAATAGTTCTTCCTTTAGACACCTGGCCGGCCAGCCACACACGATTATAAAGTTCCAAAAACACTGTTGAGCACTTGAAGTTTGATTAGGATAATTGAGTAAAAAAGATGTAATGTTTGGTGCGCGCGCGCCTTCGATTCAACGTCCAGACTCAGAATGGTTTACTGGTTCTGCCACCAGCCTATGGCGCTGATCTCTCAGACACCGGTAGGATCTGCGCATGCGCCAGCGGAAGTCCGGGCGCCCCATTGGCTAAATAGCACTGCAGCACAGCGAATTGTGATGATTGATGAGTGCATCGGTAAGGCGCGCGAAATTCAAATTGAAAGGTAAACAAGATTTGCGTTGAAAACGGAACATTCCGCCCACCAAAATACCAATAGGATTTTCCCAGAGTAAGAATAAGAAACGGTAATTAACGATAAATATGTTTAAGTTATTATTCTAAACTTAAAAGCTAACAAATGATAAGTTGAAACGATTATACGGAGGGTAGAGGACATAGTTTGACCAAAGGTCTCTTAAGCGAGTGATCCCTGGCTGTTCTAACGGTTGCGACTCGAACTACCCCATCAGGGCCAGGATGCAAAGAAACAACTCGTCCTAATGCCCATTGAAGAGGAGGCCGATTGTCCTCTTTTATAAGTACGATTGAGTTTACAGTTAACGGTGTTGAGTCCGTGGTCCATTTTGCTCGCTGAGTTAACCCATGTAGATATTCATTTTTCCAGCGTTTCCAAAATTGTTGTTGAATCAGATAGTTGGTTGTGTTCAGACCGGGACGAAAATTGTTTCGATGAATAGATTCGATAACAGCTGATGTAAGAACACTCTTTTTGGGCAATAATGCGGGATACTTATGTTCGAAGTCAAGATCGGAGCGCGATAGGCGCCCGCCTACTCTGAGTATACCCTGCTCGTCCAAAAACGGATTTAGTTTACGAAAACTGCGAGGTAACTGTATCTTTGATTGTAATTTGGATATGACATCCGAAAAACAACGCTGTTGGAAATGTTTGACGATAATTAGTAACGCACGATGACGCTCAGCGTCCGTTACGAAAAAGATTATCTGATCGCGGAACAGTGTTACGCATGTTATTACAAAACCTGCGAACGTAAGCGATAATGCGACAGATTTTATCTTAAAGAAGAATATTTTTCGAATAGCCGATCAATTATAGACGTGTGATTAACGCTTTCGATTTGATCCGAAACGAGAACCGTGGTGCGACGCTGCTCAGAGAGCACCGCATTGTCGTCGTTTGAACGATTTCTCGATGTATCGATTGGCCACTCAGACTGTGGTTGAGACAACCACTCTGGGCCCGCCCACCATAGGGCATTGTTCAGCAACTCGTGAGGCAATTGCCCACGCGAACAAACATCTGCAGGATTTGTGACAGATGGTACGTGCCTCCAGCACTCGGTCGGCACGATATCTTGAATGTGACTTACGCGGTTTGCAACGAATGTCACCCAGCGAGAAGAAGGAGCTCGCAACCAGGACAAGGTAACGGTGGAATCACACCACAGATAAGTGTCATGGACAGGAATCCGCAGCGTGTCCTTGACAAATTTGATAAGGTCTGTAAGCAAAACTGCACCACACAGCTCTAAGCGAGGTAACGATTGACGTTTTAAAGGAGCTACACGAGCCTTTGCACATACGAGAAAGACGCGAACGGAGCCGTCAGACTCGATAACACGCAGGTATATAACGGCGCCATATGCTGCTTCGGAGCTGTCACAAAATCCATGCAGTTGATATGATTGAGCGCTATCGGTAGCGTATTTACGTGGAATCTTAAGATTCCTAACTTGAGGAAGCTGTTCGGAGAACTTTTCCCATAGAGAGATAATTTCCGGTGGGGGCTTATCGTCCCATGAAAGACCTAGAATCCAAAGCTTTTGAATAAAGCATTTAGCTTGAATTGTTAAAGGAGATAGAAAACCCAGAGGATCGAAAATTCTGGCAACCTCACTCAGAATCGTTCGCTTGGTGCACGGTTGATTAGATGGATTAACGGTAAAGACGAACGAATCCGAAGCAGGCTCCCACTTAAGGCCCAGAACCTTGATAGTTGTGTCTTCAGTTTCGGTAAAAGTGATTGCTTCTGAAAGACACGCCTCCGCGGGAAGATCGCTAAGTAGCTCGGGTCGGTTACTCACCCACTTTCGGAGCTCAAACGAGCCAAGACCGAAAAGAGCGATGAGTTGAGTTTTGATTTCTCTGGCGTCCTTCAGCGATGAGCTTCCGGATATGACGTCATCAACGTATATGTCGGAAGTTAAAACGGTTTTGGCCTTTGGGTACTTGTGACCCTCATCGTTGGCCAGTTGCTGAATAGAGCGGCACGCCAGGAATGGAGCGGAAGACACTCCGTACGTTACGGTATTTAATACGTACTCTTGAAGAGGCTCATCTGGGTGAGCTCGCCAGAGAATACGTTGATAATCACGATGTTGAGGAGCTAGGTTGATTTGACGGTACATTTGGCGCACGTCTGCCATGAAGACAATTGCGTGCTCACGGAAATGAAGAAGGATCTCTACGATATTTGATTGTAGCTTCGGTCCCGTCAGCAGCGAGTCGTTTAGCGATTTGGAAGTTGCATCTTTAGCCGAGGCGTCGAATACAACGCGAAGCTTCGTTGTAGCGCTGTCGGGACGTAGCACACAATGGTGCGGTATATAATACTTGCCTTGACCCATTTGCTTGGCAGGTACCAGAGTCATGTGACCACTGTCGATATAGTCAGTCATGAACTCCACGTATTGTTGGTTTAAATTGTGATCGCGATACAGACGCCTTTCAATGGCATGAAAGCGTCGTAAGGCTATCTCTCGAGAACCTTCAAAGACTGGCTCCTCGTCGTCCTTGAAGGGGAGACAAACTACATATCTACCTGTCTCGTCACGGTAGTGATTACTGAGAAAAACTATTTTCACAGCGTTGCTCTTCTGGGGTCAATCGGGAAGATTGTGGAACGTTATCGATTTCCCAGAAACGTTGAACAATTTTGTTTAAACTATCGTCTACGGTAGAAGGGGCTACTCCTAGTAGACTGGACGATGCGAGTCTGGACTTCCCAAGAAGAAGCCAGCCGAAGACTGAGTTGAAAGCTCGCGGTTGAGAGGCGTTACCCTTCAGACGTTGTTCGAGAAGTGACTCAGCAAAGACGTCGGCACCTAACAAGACGTCGATTGGACCAGGGATGTCAAAACCAGGATCAGCTAGCGGTAGTGTTTTGACCTCCTCCCATCCTTTCGTATTTAGCCTTGCTATCGGTTGATCTCCGCAAATGCTCGGTATGACGAGCATTCCCAGACGAAACTTTACGTTACAGTTGGTGCCAATGTCGCATGTAACAAAGCCACTGACTGAGGCAGGGCTGCCCCCACTATATGTTACATAAGTCGTCAATATTACATATCTAATAAAGTAAACTAAGCCGCATTTTTTTATTCTAGCTTACTGCATGAACGCTATGATTTTGATGTCGTCGTTAGTTTTTATTGACTTGGAGGAATGTTTCGACAGACTAGACAAGTTGGTTAAACTGAAGAAACCGCCTCCGCCACCGTCCGCAAAACGTATCGTATTTTTATCAGTGATTCCGACTTTGAATTATCTTATACTAGCTGTTGCCCGCAGCTCCACCTGCGGAAATAGTAGATTTTACAACAAGTGCACAAAACGAATCATTTTTATCCGAGACTTTTAGCAGCCCGAGCCGAAGGCGAGGGCTGATAGTAATGTCGAGGGTAAAAATCGTTTTGTGGACAAGTTATAAACTCTGCTTTTCACTTCGATTGCGAGGAAATAAATCAAACTGAAGAAATTAATAAACGCACGAAAAAACAAGAGCTGATTCCCGCCGCTTTATTTTTTTAAATCTTACGACTTTGGCTGCAGACCTATACAGCCTACTATTAAATTAATTTTGTAATAATATTCTTAAATTAATTAAATAACATACCGTACTTGAAATTAAATTTTAATATCTTTTATGTTTCAAAAAACACATAAGGCAAAAAAATTAAAAGTAAATATTATAAAATAACAAATTCTATCTATGAACTTTTTATCGTGTTTGGCTGTATGGCTCATTTTCTTTGCCTTAATAAAGATACATTTATGAGTAGATACGTTAATTTAATGCCCTTGTGCACAAAATTCGATTTTGTGCAGCCTATATCCTGCACAAATAAGCGCTTTCAGAGCATGAGAAGTGAAAATTGTATTTTTCATACAAACTTTCACCGCCAATTGCTGCCTATTGAAGGAGGATTTAAAAAAATTGTCTGTTTGACCTCGGGTAATCATACCAAATTTCATTAAAATCGGCCCAGCGGTTTAGTCCCGAAAGCGTAACGGACAGACAAGACTTTTGCATTTATAATATTTGTATTAAAGTATTGATTTTGCTTTATACATTTTTCATATCTTTTCCTTATTAATTTAATTTCACTTGAGAATAGCAGCGTTTTACCTGAAATAAAACGCATATTAAATACTTACCTTATTCAAAGCTTAGTATTGAGATACGCGCTTCCGTTTCCCGTCAACTTTTACCAGTTTTCGTACTCTTTTTACCCCTTCTACTAGTACTTCCGGCTCGTCACCAGGTGGTGGCGCCCTCTGTGTTTAGCTTAGCGACAGAGCGCGCCATTTTGGCTCATTGCTTCGAAATACACCAGGCAGAATTAAAATGTAAGCTTTGAATAAGGTAAGTATTTAATATGCGTTTTATTTCAGGTAAAACGCTGCTATTAAATCCTTGACCGTTATTCAAAGCTTAGTATTGAGAGATGTTTGTTATCGCCTGGTGACGATGACGATGAGGAAGTACCTATTAGGATGCCTATGTGAATAAAACAATAAGTTAAGAAAATCAGGGTTTCGTATATTTGTACTAACAAATGTTTAACAAATTTTAAACAATTTCGTAATTATGATCGCTATAAATCAGTTTGATATGAATTATGAAATCACATTCAATTATAAACTTTAATTTAAACAACAGGACTAAATAAATGAGCAACATGTGGTGATTGATTAGAAGGCATTACTTCTCGCCTGTAATATTTCTGAAATGTATTTTCAGAGCGCCAATTTCCGCGCGCTAAAATTTCTTCTACGGGGTAATTTTTAATCCAGTTCTTCGAAGCCACCGCTGATCGTACGCTACCTGGAGTACCTGCAATATTAGCCTCGTTTAATAAGGTCTTTAACCAGCCTGCTATTACTGTTCGAGTCGCCGCTTTCGGGGCACCATTAAGCGTCACAAACAAATTAAAGGTTTTGAAGCATTCCTTCTATTATTTAATAATAATATTGTTTTTTCTACCCAAAATACAGGATCAAGTTTATAGTTGTCGTGATTGGACAATAGTTTCCAACCAGACTGCCTATAATCACTGCTATCGGTTTTAGAGCCAAATTGTGGCCAAAGTATAATATTGTTTTCAGATTTTGTATAATATTCCGGATCGACTCTGGAGTAATGTCAGGTCATGTACCCGGCGTCCTGAACATAAGAGAAGTAACATTGCTGTATGTCTTACTGTCTGGAAAGTGTTATTTATATTTACTTCATAATCAGAAATAAAAGAAACAAGTTTGCTAACATCCCATATAGGAGGTTTTGTGACTTTAGGATTTTTAAGAGAAATAGATTTAAGAATATGTTTTACTAAAACATGTGAGCTCAAATGACTAGAACTTTCTGCATTACATAAGGTTGATACCACAGATTTATGTAAAAGAATTGTGCTGTATGACAAATTATGCAATAAATGTAAATCTGCTAGGAACTGAGCTAAATTACTACCAGTGGGGTTTACAGGATCTACATTATTAGTGTGCGCCCAATCGATCCACCGCTTCCAGGCAACCCTATAGGTCTTTTGCGTAGATAGTCGCCAAGAATTTTTCAACAAGGAGCGTTGCCTATCGGTCCACTTTTCTACTACCTCAGACCACCCCCACGTTTCCATACTTCTAACGTTAATTCCTCTACCTTCGGGGATGAGAGACCTGTTGTCGTGTCCACTAGAACCCGGTGAAGGTTCCACAGTGTGAACGGGGCTTCTAGGGATCGAGCTTTGAGATCTGCTCGCCAGAATACTTTCTCCCAACGGGGAACTACTAACAGGAATATCCCTGTCGATTTGTTCAGGTGAGCTAGCACCTTGGGTATTAGAAATGGCGGTGGGAATATCCAGGCTAGAGGGTAATGCCAAGGGGTGCTGAATGCATCGTAAAACATCGCTTGAGGGTCCGTTTGATCGAGTCTCACGTAATTGCTCACCACGTGGGCTTTGCTGGACGCAAACAGGTCTATCACAGGCACACCCCATTTGGCAAATACCTTTTCTGCACCTTCTGGTAGGAGATGCCGTTCCGGTGGTAAACGATGCCTCGATAGATGGTCTGCGTGAGTGTTGTATTTGCCCGGTATGTAGTGGATTGTAAATGTTATTCGAGATTTGTCTAACAAGAGAAGAATTTGGTACACTATCTCTAGGAGTTGCGGCGACCTTGTCCCGCCTTCTTTTCTCAGATATGTTACAGCCGTTTTGTTGTCGCTCTGTATAAGAATACAACTGTGATTCATTAGGTGAGCATGAGCTTGAAGTGCCCGTAATATCGCAAGCAATTCTTTTTGATTGCTGTGTAACTTTTTCTCCGCTTGAGACCACAACCCGGACAGGGTAAGATTGTTCAGTTGGGCCCCCAAGCAATGTCCGACGCGTCCGTTGTTAAAAACAGCGTTGGCGGAGGTTGATGCAATGGAGTTGAAAGATGACTGTGGTGAACCCACCAATTCATTTCGATCTGAACACTCTGTGGTAAAGGAAACTTGCGTATGGGATCGTCGGGCAATGAGTTTATGAATATTTGCAGTTGCCGATGGTTGAGTCGCCCTCATGGCACAACAAAACTTGCAAAACTCATTAAGCCCACCAGTTTCTGTAGCTCTTTTACAGTTGCATGACCTTTTTGCAACACCTGAGTGACCTTGTTTACGATGTTGGTAACCTTCTCTGTGGGTAGACTTTTTGAATTTTGCCAAGGATTCCACAGTATTACCAAAAAAACAATGCTTTTTTGAGGGACTATTACGGACTTTTTGACATTTATCTGCCATCCCAGAAATGTTAACAAGTCGAGTGTTTTTGTCACGTGACTTTTGAGAACCTCGATATCCTGGTGAACCAGTAGAAAATCGTCTAAATATACAGCAATTCTGATATTTTGTTCCCTTAATGTCTGGGCTACCCAATTCGTGAGAATAGAGAATGTTTTGGGTGCTGTGCTTAGACCGAAGGGCAGGCACGTCATTTCCAACAGTTCTCTGTTGTATATGAGCCGAAGGAACCGCCTGTAAGACTTTGAAATTTTGAGGTGAAAGTAAGCCTGTGAAAGGTCGATTTTGCATAGCTAGTCTTGTGGCTGTAGAAAATCGGGGATCAGATACATGTTTATTAAATGGAATGTTTCGGTAATCACATATTCGTTTAGAGATTTCAAATTGAAAATGGGGCGTGCCGTCCCGTCGGATTTTGGGACAAGAAACATCGGGGAAATGTAACTTGGTGACAGTGGAACTTTCCTTAAAATCCCTTGCTCTATCATGTCGTTTATAATTTTTGTCATTTCGTTGGAAGCAGGAGTTTGAAAGGGGCACTTTTCTACATTTGGGTACACTAGTGGTGGTTTCTGATAAAAGGGTATTCGATACCCCTGAATCATTTTTAATAGGAGCTGTGGAGCCCCCATTCGTTCCCACTGGTTGTGAAAAAGTGCTAACTGACCTGCCTGAAATGTCCTCGCGTCGCGTACTGCTTCTTCGCCTCTCCTTTATAGGTAGCAGGAGATGCTGCTCGCTTATGGTGACCTCTCTGCTGTCCTCGTGCTGGCCTCGAGCCACGGGATTGAAATGACCCTCTTCTTGATGTAGACGGTTGGTCGTGATGCCAGTCCTCAGGTTGTTCTTGGTGAGAACAATGATGATTTCTGTAATCACCTCTCGAGGGTGTGTTTTTGCACTGCGAGTGTAATGGGCACGACCCGCACGGGTTTTGTTGAGCGCCACGGAATGGTGTTCCAGCTCTTTTTTGGCTCGTCCCCTGCGAGGGATGGCACAGAGCTTTATTTTGAGCTGATTGTGTAGACAGATCAGGTTTAGTTGGATAAAATGATTTCCGAATACCGCCAGCTTTTTCCAGGGCAGACGTAAATAAATCCGCATCAAAAATATGTGTAGTAGACGGGGGTATCTTTTTCAAGGCAGTTTTAACCAGAGGGTCTCGAACTTTACTTAAGATGGCATCCCTGCGTATTTCAATTGTTTCGGCTCTGTGGCCACACACTATTTGTAATAGATCTGTTGAGATTTTATGCAAGTCCCCTTTAAGAAAAATTTGCTCGGTTTTCTCAGCCAAGTCATTCAAGTTTCCGTCCGTAGATTTTGCCCAAGCGATCAGTTCACGTATTCCACTTTGTAACGCTTCTTTTTGTTTTAAGATACAAAAGGTTAATGCGGCATATGATTTTTTCTTCATTTGAGACATGACGTAAGGAGTCATATTTTTGTACCTCCTCATTTGTCTCTAAATTTACATAACCAGGGGTATGGTTGTATAGCTTCTGTGTCTCAGCATATCTAATATCTGACCAGGTCTTGTTACCCAGACGCTGAATATCATCTAGCTTTTTCAAAAAACTATCGGGAGTGTTTGGTATGGATGGCTCCTTTACTTTTGTCTCAATTTCAAAAAACGAACTCGTTATTCACAGGAATATCACCAGATTCAACTTCGTCATAAAGTTCGCCGCTAACCCCTGAATAAATAGAGACAGTATCCTGGCAAGGAGCCTCGATATTGCTATTGATATTTGAAAAATGACTACGGATCTCACCCATCTCCTTAAAAAGTTGCTCCATCATTTGCTCAGATCGCCTTTTACGCTTTTCCTTAGGCTGGCGGCGCCGTTGTGTACGTTTCCGTTTAGGACCCGAAAACGAGCTAGAGTTCGAGCTGCTCGATGAGCTGCTGCTGCTGCTCCGTGGCCGACGCCTTTTCGTCGGACGACGTTCACTCGTTCCAGCGTTTTTATCGACATTTTTACTATTATCACTCATTCTGAAAGAACAGCGCTTATTAGCAAAATATATTTAGAAACAAAAACTGGTACCTTTCAAATAATTTTTTAAAACTAAATTCGAACGGAAAATCCGTTAAAAAATTCAAATATTAAACCGTTAAATTTCAAATATTAGTATGAAAATTTTACCTTATAAATGTTTTGTGCTCACGAAATAAGCACAATAAATCTTAACGAAAATTTTTTTTTTTTTTTTAGGAAAATTTAAAATTATTTTCTATGGAAAATAATTTGAGGGTATAAAATGAATTTTGCTCACGTGTTGACGATGCGGGAAACAAAAAGCCAATGTGAGCCAAAATGGCGCGCTCTGTCGCTAAGCTAAACACAGAGGGCTTTATAATCTAAAATAATCCAGGTGGTGGAACCTGGTGACGAGCCGGAAGTACTAGTAGAAGGGGTAAAAAGAGTACGAAAACTGGTAAAAGTTGACGGGAAACGGAAGCGCGTATCTCAATACTAAGCTTTGAATAACGGTCAAGGATTTAATAAACGATACAATTTATCAGTGTACAGCGTTACACAAACCAGTTTTGAACACACGAGCATTGGAATCGTCTATCTATTAAGTACACATATTTAAATAACAATAAATTGCTTACAGTGATAAGGCCGCCTTTTGCGCATCTTCTTTTCCTTTTAGTTTAAAGTTTACTTTATGATATGACAAAATAAAACAAAAATATAAAAAAAATACAATGCTGAGCAATTTACTTTGAGAATTTCTTATCCGCGCGAGTGAAATGAAGCATCTTCAACCTGCTACAAGCATCAAACAAACACTTATTTACGAGTATGATAAATGAAAAGTGTTTCCCCCACGTACTATAAATTAGAATTTAGGAAGAAATAGATGGCGAAGATGGTGGAAAGTATTCCACCATCTTCGCAAAGCCATCAATTTTTACTAACGTAGATTACTCGGCGGTTCCCAGAATTTATAATAACAGATTCGATCTGTTTCTTGGTCTTTCTTGTTCCTGTTTTTCCGTTTTCAACTGAAAATAATACCTACGTAATTTTATACGAAAATAATACTAATATAGGGTATTACCACCCTATATTAATAAACCAATTTTATTTTCAGCGCAGCCAAAGAGACCCACTGTACCAAATTGTCGCTATGGCGTATATTTACAAAAACCTCGAGCTATACAATTATACTGTAACCATCCTTCTGGAGATGAAAAAAAACCTCAAACGCCAACACTCGATTACAAATTTCGATTACGAAGCGAAGAGGTATTGTAACAATGGAATATGGACAATTGGACATAGATGCACACTTTTGATAAGGCTTTTTATTGGTACGGGTAGGAGCAGTCTACGTCGTAGATTGGTCGTAGCCGTTCCCTACGAAACAATTACGTCATAGTTGGGTCGTAGCCGCTTGTTACTAGAGATGGGCGCTTAGATAAATTTCGGGAAGGTAAAAATGGGAAAGAATGGGTAGAATGGGTAAAAATTAATTTATACCCATTTATACCCGATATTTTTATTTATACCGGGTAGAAATTATAATGAAAGTAAATTATCCTTATTTACTTTAAACTGATAAAATAATAATTAAAGTATAAATATTAGGTATGTTTTGGTTATAAGGAAGATAAATAACTGGTTGTTTTCGGTTCAAATATTAAAAAAAGCAAAAACAACATATTTAAAATCTTATGTATTCAAATAATATTATGAAAATAATGATGCATATTCAGTATATCGATGTTTCAAGTAGTATTAACAAATAAAAAATACATCTTCCATTGTATTATAGACTAACTTTTCCCGCGACTTCGCCCGCGTGAATTTCCCACGGGAACAGTGCTTTTTCCCGGGATGAAAAGTATCCTATGTCCTTCTCAGTACTTTTAACTATGTGTATGTGAAACAGGAAGATTAAGTAGATAAAGCGTGAAGAGGTAACAAACAAACTCACTTTCGCATTTATAATATTGGTTAGGATTAGGATTTGGAGCAAACTTCGCAATATTTTTCTATTGAGAAAATTTTATGCAATCGTGTTTTTGAGAGAGTTAGTAATTAAGTTTGCTGCATTTTAATTTCAAATTCAGTTTTTCATTATTACAGACATTCGTGTAAAGCAATCTGGCCTAGTACGGCGGCGGGCCTTACGATTCGATGATCGCCTAGCCGTTCAATAGAATTCCGGCATTTAGCAAACTTGTTCGTCGCCCTGGCATAACATTTATTGTCTAAAACTAGTTGGCTGCGAACGAGTCAGAATTAAGATATATCTTGTCAGGTCTTTTTTGACCGAGCGAGCGCAGCGAGCGAAGCATCTCAGTTTCTTGAACTTACGTTGGGGCTAACTCAATCTGTGTGATTTGTCCGTATATATTATTATTATTTATATTATTTCGAGGCAAAAAAGGCAGGTTTCAGTAAATTTATTAGTGGTATTGACTCTTCTGAGCCAGGGACACTGTAAAATATCGATTATTTTGTGGAAGGGCTCGCGAGGTCTACTGTTCTCACAGAACCACTAGTGTAGCCAAAACGTAAATTGTACACTTTATAAGTATTTTTTTTACACAGTACTTAATTTAAAAACTGAATATGTGCTTAAACACTTTATTTCATAATAAATCTTAACGATATATTATAAAATATCGTAATTACAACCATTTTAATTGATTTTAATTTTTACCCGGTGTAAATTAAAAATTCCTGGGAAAAAATGGGTATAAATGGATAAATTTCCGAGTCTCGGAAATTTATCGGGTAAATGCCCATCTCTACTCGTTACGAAACATCTACGTCGTAGATTGGTCGTAGCTGTTTGCTACGAAACGTCTACGTCGTAGATTGGTCGTAGCAGTCTGATACGAAACGTCTTCGTCGTAGTTTGGTCGTAGCATTTTGCTACGAAACGTCTACGTCGTAGGTGGATCATGTCGTAGCCGTTCGCTACATACGAACCATTTCAACGTTTATTTTGAATTTTGAGAATGACGTATGAATGCAAATATTTTATTATTCACTACCTGAACCCGCGAATTGTTTTTCATAAAATTTACTATTGTTAACATCTCAGTATTTGATGAAACCTACACCAGCCAAAATATTTGTGAAAACTGCATCAAATTTTATTCAGCAGTTTTTGTGTTAGACAAAATTTTAAAAAAATAATGTTGACTTCAATTAGCCTTATTACCCCTCACTATTTTTTCTTAAATATCTCTCTTTCTTTATTACCTTTATAAATTTTAATTTCAGAGTTATACGAATTTACGCAACGATCACGGTTTTGTAAGTAAAACTAAAATAAAATTACGTAAATTAATCAAAGTGGATAATAATCCTAAAATGCGAAAGTGTGATTGTTTATTTGTCATACTTTCACGTCAAAACGGAGCAACGGATTTATTGTGTTATTTTTTTAGTGGCAATAGTTGGCATCGTTGGAGGGCTGGCGAGAGACAGGCTACGAAGCCACGGGCAGCAGCTGGTATCCAAATAACTAATATTATAAATGCGAAAGTGAGTTTGTTTGTTTGTTACCTCTTTACGCTTTATGTACTGAACCAATCTTCTTAAAACTTCGCATACACATAGTCTGAAGCACTGAGAAGGACATAGGGTACCTTTTATCCCAGGAAAAAGGACTGTTCGCGTGGGAAATTCACGCGGGCGAAACCGCGGGCAAAACTAGTTAAATATAAGTAAGTAGTAGTAAGTAAAAAATATAAGTATCCATTTACGTGGATCGAAAATGTAACGTATCATTCATTCTTTTACTGATATTTGACCTAACAAAATTTAGTAGTTTCCACGCTCACAGCCACGTCATTATTTTTTCACTTTTGCGGCGTACAACTGACCATACTGTACTATATTTTGTAAATTACATAACCTATGCTTTTCAGTTGAAAAAACGGAAAGACAGGAACAAGAAAGACAAAGAATTGGAACGAGTCTGTAATTATAAATTCTGGGAACCGCCGAGTAATCTACGTTAGTAAATTGTTTATTATTACACAGGCAGGGAATGATCCATAGTGTATCAGAAGTTTGAGGTTTCTCTGGATTTTGTAGCTTCACGGAGCAGTATTTATTGCCTTTTGAGAAAGAGCGGTGTAAATGGCTTAGCACGGTTAGGCACTGGAAGGATGTATGTACTTTGTATGGTTCCGGATATGTTATCTGATTTCGCTGATATCTACATGTAGTAGATAACCCCTGTAGATTTCAAGACTCTTAACTATAATACGCCTACTATTCAGCTAAGCGTAGCCTTCGAGTCTCACGACTCTTGGCTCTGTCTACCCCGTAAGGGATAAAGACGTGATTCTATGTTTACTATAATCACATAGTTTTTATTGAATAAACAAAAAAAAATTTTTTTTTAAATAAGTATAACTTTTTGGTTCTTACAGGCACTTCTGACCCAAGCATGGCGGCTGTTGCGGGGAAGTTGAAAATGTTAAAATTAAAAGCAAAACAGAAATATAAAGCTCCTTATAAAAATGTCCAATATCAAGTAGCTGGAGTGTCCTTCACCGGAGAGACTCCGAACTATATTTTGCAAAGTTTGTACCGATTTATCAGTGATGTAGGTCAACTATTTTTGCATAATACATTAATACATATACAGAACATACTTTTATTTGCTTGTTGAAATCTGTGAATTGAAAGTTTCATCTTTCGGACAAGATATGGGATAGTAGTGTAGCATTATCTCGGCAGTCTATATTCGGTTTATCTATGGCTCTTAAACTTTCGGATTTCAATCAGATATCTAAGTACTATCGCTAGGTGTCGTTTCTGGCTCAGAGGCTCTCCTTAGCTGTTTGTGAGACCTTTGTGCCAGGGTCGACACAGGGTCTAATAGGATAATATACCTAAGTATTTTTGCTTTTGACGAAGCTTGTTGCGGATGTACTTCTGTAAACCTTTTGACGAAGCTTTTTGCGTATGTACTTCTGTAAACCTTTTGACGCAGCTTGTTGCGGATGTACTTCTGTAAACCTTTTGACGAAGCTTGTTGCGGATGTATTTCTGTAAACCTTTTGACGAAGCTTGTTGCGGATGTACTTCTGTAAACATTTTGACGGAGCTTGTTGCGGATGTACTTCTGTAAACCTTTTGACGAAGCTTGTTGCGGATGTACTTCTGTAAACCTTTTGACGAAGCTTGTTGCGGATGTACTTCTGTAAACCTTTTGACGAAGCTTGTTGAGGATGTACTTCTGTAAACCTTTTGACGCAGTTTGTTGCGGATGTACTTCTGTAAACCTTTTGACGAAGCTTGTTGCGGATGTACTTCTGTAAACATTTTGACGGAGCTTGTTGCGGATGTACTTCTGTAAACCTTTTGACGAAGCTTGTTGCGGATGTACTTCTGTAAACCTTTTGACGAAGCTTGTTGCGGATGTACTTCTGTAAACCTTTTGACGAAGCTTGTTGAGGATGTACTTCTGTAAACCTTTTGACGCAGTTTGTTGCGGATGTACTTCTGTAAACCTTTTGACGAAGCTTGTTGCGGATGTACTTCTGTAAACCTTTTGACGAAGCTTGTTGAGGATGTACTTCTGTAAACCTTTTGACGAAGCTTGTTGCGGATGTACTTTTGTAAACCTTTTGACGAAGCTTGTTGCGGATGTACTTCTGTAAACCTTTTGACGAAGCTTGTTGCGGATGTACTTCTGTAAACCTTTTGACGAAGCTTGTTGCGGATGTACTTCTGTAAACCTTTTGACGAAGCTTGTTGCGGATGTACTTCTGTAAACCTTTTGACGAAGCTTGTTGCGGATGTACTTCTGTAAACCTTTTGACGAAGCTTGTTGCCGATATTTCTGTAAACCTTTTGACGAAGCGTGTTACGGATATATTTCTATAATAAACATATAGGTAAGTTAAGTAGTTTTGTTTAATGTGGCTTATTTTCTAGGCGTTAGCGTCCAACCCACGGGATACATCCCTATCAACGCGGGCATAGTGTACATCGGCAAGCAGTTCGTAACCACTCTTCATGGATACTGGAGGTTTCCCAAACCTGTCATTTATAAATGTGACGACCAGTGCGATTGTTTAAAAAAATGGTATATTTATCATTGACTTATCAATCAATATAATATAAAATTCTTCCATTCCTGACAGACAATGCTCAGCTAAAACTACTGAGCGTAGGAAGCTGAAATTGGGCATGTAAGTTCCTTAGGAAGTGTAAGGGAGCACTAAGAGAGGATTTCCCGAAATTCCCACAGGGACAAAGTACCGGCACCATGCTAGTAAGATATAATTTTAATTTAAGTGGTATCATAGAAATATAAACTACCAACGTTGTTTTATTCATGTAAATTTTATTTTTGACACTCCTTAATAAAGTCTACCCCCACAGGAAAATGGCGTGATATTTACATATATATGTATGTAAAGTCTAATAAATTTATGTTGTAGATTAGCTATCTATGCTAAAATAATGTGTTGTCAAAACTCGTTCAGGGAGAAGCCAGTCATGGAGTACTTAGAGGAGTCGAAGTGTAAATGCGGACACCTGTACGATTATCACCTTGAAGGAAAAGTTGCAGAAAAATATTTCGAACCACCAACGAGGCATGCGCCTTTTACTATTGACCAGGCTAAGATTTTTCAGATGGATCCAATGGAGGATTTCATTAAAGACACAGTCAGAGAAGCTGTCAAGTCCCCAGCCTCGGTAAATTTATCCTACTAATATTATAAATGCGAAAGTATGGATGCGAGTTCGTGACTTTCTGAGTTTGTGAGTTTGTCAGGATGTTTGTTACTGAATCACGCAAAATCTACTGGACGGATTTCGATGAAATTTGGTATAAAGGTAGAAAAATACCGGAAATAGGAATCCCGTGAATTTTTGCTTTTTGAATGGTCTCGCCTTTTACTAAGCGCCACCTATGAATTCATCTAGAACTATTTTTTTTAATTTGGGTCTCGGAAAATCCCTCATTACACCATTAACTTTACCTACATTTGAACGTAAGGTATCTAAGATATGTATTTTGCCGTTGCAGTCTATTTTTTCTTTGCCATTACCGAATCTATGAAGTTACATTTGTTAGGTTACGTACAGTGATACTTAATTAACAAAACTCATCTTTATTTTTCTAGTCGGAGAAGTCAGATCCCACGATCGCCGCTTCCGGGCTCAGATTGCAGGATCTATTGGCTGTACGTAATTCCTAATAATATTATTTTATTTATTTATTTCATTTTAATAAGTTTATTTTATACGCTTTTTATTTTCATTTTCATTGATATGGATTTAGACATTTATTTTACTCGAATTTGTACTATATATTGCGTGATACCTACGATTTCCCATAAATAGGTTTAACTTACATCCTCCTACTAATTTGATACCTAATTTAAAGAGAAAAGAAAAAAGATTTGTAATTTCATATGTTTGTAACAAAGGTTTGTAGCGAATAAACTCAAGAAAGTGGTTATTGAGTTAACTATTTATATTTCAGGCTTTTCTGGCCGATCTTTCAGACACACATTTGTTAATCCCACATTTACCAGATGCTTGCTTATTAAACAACTTGCAACAGTGGGTTAGAAAAAGAGTGAATGGTCCTCTTACACCAAAGGAACACAGTAAGTTATAGTAAACTCCGTTTTTTCATACTTGTCCTATTATGTAAACAATCTTACCATGTCTTTTTATGACTTTACATCAATATAAATTAAAATAGACTTTTTAGGAAATTACTTTCGTGGTCAATAAATGTTTAACTTTAGAATGTTTAGGTTTGAACTAATATTTGATTTATTTTCAACAAAATTCAATAAAAAGTACTGTGAAGATTGTTTACATAATAGGACAAGTAAGAAAAAATGGAGTGTACTAGATCATGTGTCGGTTGCGAATAACTAGAGGTTGCGCGGGGCGCGAGGTTGCAATCACCTCGCGAATGGTGCAGGGCAATTGTGACTGTTGGTTCAAATAAAAAAAAACTTTTTGAAGATGGCAAAAAAGTAATTCTTCACCTAAGCTTACAAAGCAAAGTCGTCGATTGGGATTAGGTGAAGAGCCGAAAGACTTTGTTCGCCTTTGCTCTTTGCTAAGAAGACGCACCTCGGCTGAATCTTGTTTAAAATTCTACAAACATATCTCATCTCTTGTTCTTTGTCTCTCTATTATGTCCTTATGTTGAATTATTCGCCTTTTCAGACCAAATGAAGTTGCAGTCGCTTCGTAGATGGTTGGAATTGAAACACATGGACTTCCGAGCCCGCGCTGGCATGATCCCCTTCACTCTGAGTCAGTTAGACCATATGGACTGGTCCTATCGCAAACAAATACAAATGCTGGTAAGTGCTTATTATTTGTATCTATCTCTCTCTCTCAGCCTAAAGACGTCCACTGCTGGACAAAGGCCTCCCCCAAGGATTTTATACGTGGGGGGTTTTGCCGTAATCGCCACGCTTGGCAGGCGGGTTGGCGATCGCAGTGTGATGGCATAGTACGCGGAAAGATGCTGCTGCCCATCCTCCGGTGTTTTTAATCCCTTAGTCGCCTCTTACGACACCCACGGGAAGAGATGGGTTGGTGCTATTCTAGGGCCACACCACAGGCCATTTATTTGTATAATTAATTCTAATGTCTTGATATAGATGTGTGGAAAAAAAGCGAGGCTTTTTTCCATTGTGCCGCTTTACTCAAACCTACTTTCTTAATTTGAGTTTTGATAAAAAGTTATAAAAATTTGAAGCATAAATGTGAGCGTCGAATCGACGATGATGACCCCACTGGTGATGTTACAAATGCTTAATAGTGTGAATGTTTAATTAAATCTTTGCCGTTTTTTCCCCCAAAATAATGTATCCGTAGGTTTCGATTGTATTTAGACTTTGTCTAGCCAGTAAGGGATAACTGTGGGTATCTATAAAATTAAGGTAAAAACATATTTTACATCTTAAAATTTCAACGCTTGATTACCCCAGTATTTCATATTATTACCAATTAAATTTCTTAAATTGAAAACATAATTATCATTTTTAGGACTAAGAAACTAAGATAGGTTTTCAATTTTAGAAGCACATTATCAATTGCCTTAATGTATTTATTGCAAAGAAATTATTGAATGTTTGCAGTTCTTGCAATTGCTGGAGGATTTCTCTATAAGAAACCAGTTGAAGCAAGTTGAGCAAGCGCGCCTGTGGTGGTCCACGATGAAGTACGACGCCTATCCAAATGTAGCTTTTCGGTTAGTTGTAATTTACTGTATTGGCTCCTCGTCCCCAAGCTAATAAAAATATATTTCAATGCATTATTCAACTCACTATTCAGCTAAGCGTGGCCTTCGAGTATCGCGACTCTAGGCTCTGTCTACCCCGTACGGAATAAAGAAGTGGTACTGTAGCTGTATATATAAGAAGTTTTTCTTGTACTGCCCAACTTTGTTAAATACAGTTTGAAAGGCGACTCAACAGATAATTACATCATTAAGTTGAAAGATCGACAAAATTTTACTCATAGTTCTGTCTTTTTCAGGGATACATATTTTACGTACATGCCTAGCAGATTGAAGGATTCTTTCTTAGTGAATCCATACAGTTCGGAACTCACCCCTAAGTATGGAGCTAAGACGTGCCCCCTGTAAATTCGTCGGCTCCATATTATTTTCAATTTGTCCTTTTATTTCTTAAACTTCTTATGTATTTATTGAATATCGTTATGTACATTTGTTTACGTTTTGTGAATTTCTGTAATGTAAGTACATTGGATACATTGGATGGATTGTATTGTGAATTTAGGTGTAAGTCTTTCAAAAAATGCTGTAACTAAATAGACATTTTGTTGTAGAATGAAGTTTAGGATAAAACACATTAGATGTAAGTAAACAACGTTTGACCCAAATGAAAAATTGTAACAGAATTCATCAAGATATAGATTATAACCAAATATTCGTTTTAATCACAAAAGCCTTATAGCAGGATGTCAATAAAATATATGTATAAAAATGTGACGTAAACTTTGTATAAAAACCTAAGTAATAAATGTTTATCCAATTTAAAATGATTATTTCTTATAATGATTGTAAATACAACCTTTATGTTATCTCTCTCTCTCAGCCGAAAGACGTCTACTGCTGGACAAAGGCCTCCCCCAAGGATTTCCACAGCGACCGGTCCTGCGCTGCCCGCATCCATGCGCGTTCCGCGCGTACAACCTTTATACACAAATATTTTCTGTGCCTTTAACACCTTAGTTGGAAAGGACATATTGCCATGATTTGTAAGAAACTGGAAAGATATACATTTGCATTACGTAAATTACGGCAATCAGTATCTGAAGAGGCAGCCTTAACGGCTTATCATGGATATGTATCTTCACAATTGGACTATGGGTTGCTGCTATGGGGCAATTGTGTAGATATTGAAAAAGTCCTAATCTTTCAAAAAAGATGTATCCGTGCGATAAATAACGCAGGATTTCTGGATAGCTGCAAACCTTTGTTTAAAAAATGTAATATATTACCGCTGCCATGTATGTATATCAAACAGGTTTGCTTGTTTGTTAAATCTCATCCAGAGTACTATAAAACAAGAGGCGAATGTAAAGGTAGAGTAACAAGACAAAAATACATGCAGTTATTATATAAGCCTTTTTGTTATAAAATGGTATATAAGAAAAACGTATATAATATAAGTGTAGATATATATACTAGTGACATAAAAATATTAAACGGGACATCATTTAAAAATGCATTGACGAAATGGCTATTAGATAAATGTTTTTATACCATTAAATAATATTTTGATCAAGCATAATTTGACATTTTTTACATTATTTATTTCCATTAATTTTTTTATGTGACATTTTGTAGAGTGAATTTAAGAATTTATATTTTAATTGTATTTTTTGCACGTCTGCTTGCAGACTGAAGACATGAAACTATTATTCTGTATCATCTTTTGTACTGTTTTCTGGCAAATAAACATTCTGGTTTCTGATTTCTTTATAAGGCTAAAGTATTGACCCCCCCATTTCAGCCCCTTTGGTGTTGATTTTTGAAAAAAGTAGCCTGTGTCCGTACCAGAGTTCATCAACATCGATCCAGCGGTTTAGCCGTGAAAGCGTGACAGACAAACAGACTATCGCATTTATAATCGGTGGTCTGGTTATATTAGTATGGTGGATACATAGAGCTAGCAAAAAAATTTTTTTATTTTATTATTAATTAATTGAATTAATAAAATCATACACTACACTTACAGATATAGGAACATTACTTATATTCCTTCTGTGACCGATCTTAAAATCTACAAGTAGATACACTGTAACAAGTGTGAAAACACCACAGACTTAAATACTCTTTAATTTTTAAAAAATATTAAAACGCCAAGCGATGTGAAATCCAGAAATTTTTTTGTGGGCGATAACCAAAAAAAATTGTCTTTCTGTGGCGATAACCACAGAAATATATATTTTTTTAAATATAAGGCGATAACCCACAGATTTTTATTTTATTTGCAATAACCCACAGACATATAATAATAGTCACAGACATATAATAACTTATATTTAAAAAAAAATTTTACTTCTGTGATAATAGTAGTATTTAAAAAAAAAATTACTTCTGTGGGCAATAACCACAGCAATATTTTTTTTAAATATAAGAGTTTAACTTAAAAATGCAACTGGCCACTGTTCTTTCCCACCATTACGAAACTGACTGTCAAGGGTTCCTTCAAAAATCATTATTTGGTCAACCATCATGTTGTAAAGTCGAACAGTCAAAAATTCAAAATTTTTGTTTGGCCAAGATTTTAAAATTTAAGTTATTTTGCGTGTAAATTATTAGTAACAATGGGGAAGTTTAAAATGCCTACAGTTAAACAGTTCCTAGAAAAAAAGGTACGTGTTTGGTGTTGTAGGAGGTATACCCAAAGATTTAAATCTTTGGGTATACCTATCTGTTCCACATCGAGATATTATGTACAGTCTGATGCAGAGAAACCTGACCCCCTGTGATAGGATTCTATGACATAAGGTGGTCGCCCAGACTCCATATCGTCAAATTTCAAAATTCCTATAGTCGAACTAATTGACTTTAATAGTACACCTTTAGAGAGGAATAAAACTGATTCTAATTTAAGAAAAAAGAAGGAAGTCTTGGTCTACCTTCGTTGTTGAAGTCTACTGCAAACTGTTGGTCACAAGAACTAACCTACCATCTCGAAAACAAAGTTATCTACTTATTGATTTTTAGAACTTAGGGACTTGATTTAAAGCCAACCCATCTTGTTACCCTTAACCTACTTTATGAAGACCTCACACGTGGTGACCAGTGTAGTATTATTTGTCTAATCTGTAGTACAGTAACAGTATCCAGAAGCATGGTGGCCGAGTGGTAGGGCGTCCACCTGTGGCTGCAAAAGTCCCAGCTACGAATCCTGCCCGTGCTACATGAGTTTGTATACCAATCTGACTCATATGCACCTATGTTAGTTTTCATCGGACCACTTGCTTCTTGTAAAGGAAAACATCGCGAGGAAACCTGCACTCTGGTTGATAATTATTAGCTAGTGTGTGAAATGGAGAAGGCAATGTCAAACCACTCCATTAAAATTGCCAAGAGAGTCGTTGTGCGTGTTTCATTCCATATAATGACCACGACGAAATACGACTAAAGAAAGTAGTCCGAGTCCTACGAACTCAGAGTCCACTAAATTTAAAATGACCTTTATAATACCTTGACCTTAATAATGACTTTTTTGATTTATTTCTATTTCAGGTTCATTTCGATCCTAAGAAGGAACCAATATGGGTCCGTTTGGAAAAAGAAATGTTAGAGAACGTACAAAAGAAACCATACAATGCAAAGGTGGGAGCGTGGCTTAAGTACTTAAAAGATTTGAGATATCACTATTTCTGTGAAGGTAAAATATTATTGTACTCACGATATAACAGCTATAGTATTGTATGAAAGTGATTGTAGAAACAGACGTCGAAATAAATTTACATCAACTGACTGAGACGTCCAAATCTTAAGATAGTGTTCATACTTATTCATTTATGTAAGTAGGACATAATGTAGATTGCATACTCGTAATATTGTAAGTCCTCATGGATCACTTTCTTGTATCAGTGTTGTAGACGTACAATTGAAAAACTTTTTATGTAAATTGTAAACTAGATTTATAAGTTACATATTTTACTGTTGTTTGTTGTTCCAAATCCCCAAATAAACTAAAAAAGATACTTACATTATGGTTACAATCAGACGTAACATTTTTTCCTGACATGAGAATGTAATATAATTTATTAGTTCATTGCACTTAATCACACCACCTTACTACTCACTTTGTTTGGTCTAATGGTTAACTGGTAGAGAATACAATATGACGTAGTCCACCAGTACATAATCTTTGTAATTTGTGCAATAAAGTTTAAATAATTAAAAAATAAATGTACATCAAGATCATGATTCAGATCACGATGAACGTTATGGATTGCATAACGTATTATTACAGAAAGAAGACAAATGAGGGTATTAAATACTGAAGCTGGTCCGCCCTGGTATGTTGAGCTGTCAGTGGCTCAAAGGGAAGTTCTAGACGGTTTGAAATCCAATATCCATCAAGACCTACTGGAAGATTTGCCAAGTCGCGTTCGTAAATCATTATCTGATCTTGGTATAACTTTAAAGATTCCGACGACAATGCTAATGGAAGCGATGACAGAGAGTGTTGAAGACCCTGGAATTTTCTTTTGGAATCTTTATACAGCGTTTTACAAATCTTCACCCAGTGAGCCAAGGAAGAGTGAGTTTTATTAGTATTTATTACTACATCTTTAAAAAAACACTTCTAATCAATAGTTTATGTTCCACGAATAAATCAAAAATAATGAGTAAATTATGATATATCGTTTTCTAAAGTAAAAATTGAATCTTTATAAAAAAAACAAGAAAAAACGATCTTAGATATTCTGGGGAAACGTAACTCGAACGTTGCTCTGTCAGTAAAAAAGTAGATCCTTTGATGTCATGATTTGACGAACATAGTACCTGTCGTGTATAAAAAATAAAAAAATAAAAAGTGTAAGTTGGGCGGTGTGCGCTCAGGGGTCTCCAACTATTTGAAGCGAAGACGGGCAATATCCCTGCGCAGTGCGATTATACACGAACACTTACTTTAGAGAGAGCCGGATGTAATGCTCAGGATAGAGCCTCGTACTTTTGAAGTACAAGGACCTCTTGTCTATTAAGCCTTAAGTTCTGGGAGTCATGGGCAGGGTGATATCATTAATACAATATGGTTGGGATAGAATATAGCATTTTATTCCATAGGCACAATAGCCGCTGAAGGCGGGCAGTTATACTAATACCAAAATCTGTTAAGTCTTTGCCGCAATAGAAAATTAAAGTTAACATAAACCAAATATAGGGTACCTGGCCAGGCCCGTACACAAACGTCTGTGCGCACTTAGAACGTTGTTCCGTTCACCATTATGATCCGTTGGGTTCGAGCACTGGTGCTGGTCGCGTCATCAAAGCGGCGCGGTGCTCCTGCAACGCTCCGTTGTATGCGAGATAGTAGACGCTGGCTGGACCTTCCGAGGTTTGCGCTGAGCCACTACAGGGACATCGGATCGGAGGCGGCGATGCGGCCTTTGGAAATAAGGTTAGGATCCGTGTGTTGCGCCTTGGGGTCGCCGACGACGGGGCCTGCGCCGTGGCATGCGGTCCACGGTCCGGGGAAACCGCACCCTCTGGCGATGGGGGGACACTCCAGGAAGCGTCAATTCATATGGCCGGGCGGGCACGTGGATTTCAACAGCTCATGTTCCCGACAACTTCGTGGCGGCGAATATCCCCTGTGTCCTTGCGCGTATCGCGGATTTTAAAGCTAAAGGTTAAACTATAGTCCCATGACGGGGAGCCGAGGGCGGCGAAAGTGAAAAAACCCCAAAAATTTAATGATTTTGCTCAAGCCATGTTAGTCGTGGCGCCTATCCAGGAAGAGAGAGAATCGACTCGACTCGATTTGACATTCCATTTTGTCGCGCTCCGTTTCGCTTAATTCGAACGCACATCAAACCAACTTTTAATTAATATTCTTTAAAAGAACTAATGTTTAAATAAGGTATCTATTCGTTGAATATTATAATAATCTAAGTCGACGATATTAAAGGAGAATAATTAAAATTCTACAACAATCCTTGTTGCCGCCGAAGCCTGGCAACACCGCCGGACCGGATGCGGGCAGACGTGGCGGCGCCGGCGGCAGCGGTGGAAGGAAACTGACATTCAGCCATCTTGACTCGTCTTGTCCGTCTCGCCTAGGAGCCATAATTCCTCTCACACGAAAAACTTGTAAATACAGTTAAATAAAGATCTTCTCTGAAATCAGCGCATTTTACAGTCCACAAAATACATCGAATTCCCAGGCCTCAGCGCTAACAATTTGGTCCATCTTCACCGACTTAATAAGAGAAGAATCTGCAAGTTCGACGTGTCGCGTGAGGTCACCTTCAAACAAAGGACACTGAGTGAGTTCGTTCCAATTCCTTTCTATTCCAGTGCATTTCCCCTCGAATTTAGTGTGCCATCACCTGGATCTGCCATAAGATCTCTTCATAGGTTTGGTAACTTAAATTTCATCTAATTAGAAGTGTACGCCTATATGCTTGCTTAACTTTGCCAGTTACGTAACGCCTAAGTTCATAACTCGTAGCAAAGCATTCACAAAATTTGCATATTTATTATTCCCCATATAGATACAATAAGATAATTCAACACTCAGCTTGAATCATCAATTCATGCGTCTCACTCGCTGCGATAGCAAACCGGTTATATAACTGTTGAGATCGCAGTTGCTAATCCCTTTATTGTGCATCAGTTGTTTACGCATTCATTTGCATTTGCACTGTGCCACGCCAACTTAACCTATATTCACATAAATAATATACTATTTCATTGTAAGTATCGCTTTAAATTGCACTGTAATCATTTTCCAAACATTAAAAATGTGTGATGAAAATAAAACAGTGAGTGTTAGCAGTGTTAGTGCTAAAGATCGCCTCAGAGATCTAGTGAAATTGCGCAGTAGTTTGAAAGCCAAGTTAACTCAATTCGAGAATTATTTAAAGCCTATAGAATCTCCATTAAGTGATCTGCAATTTGCAGAGCTGGAATGTCGCTTAAATAAAATTGATCCCTTACTAGATGTCTTCGACACATTACAGACGGAGGTTGAGACACTGTCGGAAGAATCTCCAGACTTGTACACGGAACGGGACCTGTTTGAGTCCAGGTATTTCTCACTGGTGGCCCGGGCACGCACATTACTTGAATCCATGCGTCGTCGTCAGCGTTCGCCCTCGCCAGGGGGAGTTTCAAGCCATTCCAGCAGACCCGGACCGGGACATGATTTTGTGAGGCTACCTAAGATCAATTTACCTAACTTCAACGGTGACTTTCAGCATTGGCTCGCATTCAGAGATATGTATATTTCACTCATTCATTCTAACACAAGTTTAAGTGATATAAATAAGTTTCACTATTTACGAGCTGCGTTAAAGGGCAGCGCATCACTTATTATTCAAAGCCTAGAATTCACAGCTGACAATTATAAAATAGCATGGCAATTGCTATCGAATCGATTTGACAACGAGCGATTGCTTGTAAACCATCATGTCAGTGCCTTGTTTAACTTACAACAAGCTCAAAATGAGTCTAGTCATTCTTTGAGAAATATTATTGATGTCACTCATAAAAATATTTGTGCCTTAAATACCCTTGGTCAACCAACTGATCATTGGGATACATTAATAATTTATATTATGTGTAAAAAGCTAGATAGTGTTTCTTTGCGTAAATGGGAGGAACATCGCAATAATATTACAGGTTGTCCTACTTTAAAACAATTCACTGATTTTCTGACTAATCGTGCAGATTTATTAGACACAATTAATCAAGAAAATTCAAATAAACAGATTGTTAGTACACACATAAAACAAAATGTTCAGCAATCAGATTCAAACAAAACAAAAACAAATACATTTTCCACAAATAATACAAAAGGTACAAATAACAACAAAACATCCTCGTTAACCTGTCCAATGTGTAATCGTAATCATTATTTGTACAATTGTCAAGATTTTCGTAATTTAGATGTAGAAACAAGATTACAAAAAATCGAAAACTATACAGTGTGTAAAAATTGTTTACGTCCTGGTCACAGAGAAAAGCAATGCACTCTTTCACATTGCAAATATTGCACACAAAAACACAACACTCTTTTACATAAAGAGATTGACATCGCACATGATGTCGTCGCTTTGTCAAGTAATATTCATTCATCTCAAACACCCTATGTCATGCTTTCCACAGCCTTGGTGAAAGTGACGGATGTCCAAGGGAGACTTCGCACGGCTCGCGTCATTTTAGACAACGGCAGCACTTCCAACTTCATCACTAGCCGGCTCTGTGAGCAACTGGGTTTGGTAAGGCGTAGCACGGGCTCCAATGTCAAAGGTATCAATAACCAAAGTTCATTTTGTCCAGAGTCTTGTTACCTAACCCTTGAGTCGTGTTCAGGGGACTTCAAGGTAAATTTAGATTGTTACGTTTTACATGAAATCACAAACTCTTTACCTTCCATGTTTTTAGACTTAGAATATTTACCTCCAATACCTTCACACATACAGCTAGCAGATCCCACGTTCAATATTCCTTCTGAAATTGATATACTCGTGGGCGCACAGATATTTTGGGATATTTTAGGTTCTAACTCAATTAATCTAGGTAATAAAGGTCCTAAATTACATGAAACTAAGTTAGGATGGATAGTTTCCGGATCCATACTACAAAATCAATCACAGGTACAAAATTCAAGTTGTTATTTAACTCAAAACATAGAATCTCAACTTACTAGGTTTTGGGAACTCGATTCTGTTTCCTCTTCTTACTGCATGTCAGCTGAAGAACGGGCTTGCGAACGACATTTCGCTCAGCATACTCACCGAGCTGAAAATGGGCAATTTATAGTTAAAATTCCTCTCAAAGAATCACCTGAGGTGCTTGGTGACTCATACTTACTAGCGAAACGGCGTTTTCTTTCCCTGGAGCGCAGGCTGCAGCGGGATTCTAACCTGAAAAAGAAATATGATGATTTTATGTTAGAATACATTACCTTAGGTCATATGACTGAAAATAAAGAAAATAATCATAGTAATATTAATTATTTCTTACCACATCATGGCGTAATACGTGACTCCAGTATAACTACTAAGTTAAGATGTGTTTTCGACGGATCAGCTGTTACTACGTCAGGTAAATCACTCAATAATATACAGATGGTAGGTCCAGTAGTCCAAGATGACCTTTTGTCTATTTTATTAAGATTCAGACAACATCAGTTTGTCATTTCAGGAGATATTGAGAAAATGTATCGAGCCATTCTCGTAGATCCGTCTCAACGTTCTCTTCAACAAATCATTTACAGATTTGATCACACAAAGCCTTTACAAACATACACACTTAACACAGTTTCCTATGGTATGTCGTCCGCGCCATATCTTGCGACGAAATGCCTATCCACACTTTCAGAACAATGCTCAACTCCTGAGGTGAAGCAAGCCATCGGCAGAGACATGTATGTCGATGACTATCTTAGCGGTGGCGACTCAATTGATTACGTAATAAGTACGACGAAAAATGTCATCGATACGTTGCAGTCAGCACAATTCCATTTACGTAAGTTTCAGTCAAATAATCCAGAAATTCTAAATTCAATTTTACAATATTCACACACACAAAATATAAATATCACGAACAAAACACTCGATTTGAATCAAAGTCTTCCTAATAAAACGCTCGGTTTATATTGGGACTCAACACACGATCATCTTCTGTTTTCTATTAATTTAAATGTAAACATAAAAAAGATTACGAAACGCAACATTTTATCTATCATTAGTCAGGTATTCGACCCGCTCGGGATGCTAGGTTTATGTACAGTCGAAGCGAAAATTATCATGCAAAAGTTGTGGGTAGATAAGTGCGGCTGGGACAGCGAAGTTTCATTGGAGATTAAAACAAAATTTGTTAATTTCATTCATTCGCTTCAGTCGCTCAATGTACTTCGTTTTCCTCGCTGGGTATCTTGCGATAACGGTATTGTTGTTTAAGAGCTGAATTTAAAATTGTTTAAAAAACATATGAAAATGTTGCTAGTTGACAAATGCTATTACAGTATTAGAGATTTTCTAGATGATAATTTTTGACATCCCTGACATATGTATTTAATTGTTTATTATTCCTATGATTGACTTATTTTAATTATATTTTTTCTCTATAACATCATGCATTTTATGTATCAACAATGTTTTTTGGCAAATAAATATATCTTTATCTTTATCTTTATCTTTATCTTTGTGCATGAACTACACACTTTCACAGATGCGTCAGAACGCGCATATGGCGCCTGTGTGTATGTGCGGTCAGTCGACATAGACGGTAATGTATGCGTTCGTCTTCTTATCTCTAAAAATAAAGTGGCGCCTCTTAAGCCAATTACAATACCACGTTTAGAGTTATGTGGAGCATTATTGGGTACAAGACTCTGTTCTAAAGTGACAAGCTCGCTTACCATGACCTTTGTCAATATTCATTTTTGGTGCGACTCGACAATCGTTCTGGCATGGTTGAAAACTTCACCAAGTAATTTAAAAACCTTTGTTCGTAACAGAGTAGGTGAAATTCAGGATACCACGCCTTCTGACAGTTGGAGCTACGTACCTTCAGCAGACAACCCTGCCGACTTAGTCTCACGAGGAGTTAGGGCGGACAGTGTTAACGACAATTGCATCTGGTTTTGCGGTCCTAAGTTTTTACACCAACGAGTCATACAATATCCTAAGGTTCCGCATACAAAGTCAGAATCTCTTCCAGAAATTTCTTTACATACAAATACACAAAATAAAACAAACATTCAGACAAAAAATAATATTATTTCACAATTAATCAATAAATATTCAAATCCATTAAAACTAATTAGAGTAGTTGCATATATTTACAGATATTTACATAACTTAAAAAATCCTAACAATAAATTTTTAGATAATTTGTCACTTGGTGAATTGAAATCATCTGAAAATTTAATTATTTACACAGCTCAGAAGGAAATGTTCCCTCTTGAATATGAATCACTAAAATCTAAACAGATTTTACATAAAAACAATCGTCTCATTTCTTTATCGCCATTTATTGACGACAATGATATTATTAGAGTAGGTGGTCGCCTAAATGATTCACACTACACATATGATGTGAAACATCCTATTGTTTTATGTTGCAAACATCACTTAACACACATTTTATTTCATAAAGAACACTTAAATCTATTCCATGCAGGGCCTCAATTACTTTTATCTCACTTAAGGCAAAAATATTGGCCTTTGGGGGGAGGAACCTCGCGAGGCGAGTTGTACATTCCTGTGTTCGTTGCAGGCGCTTTAAAGCCCAACCAATACAGCCTATAATGGGCAACTTACCACATGATAGATCGCATCTAGAGTTTCCTTTCCTCAATACAGGAATAGACTATGCAGGGCCAATGCTGATCGCCGACCGTAAGGGCAGGGGTGCTAGGCTCACAAAATCATACATTTGCGTTTTCGTTTGTTTTGCAGTCAAGGCTGTTCACCTAGAACTAGTAACCGATCTCACCAAAGAGGCTTTCTTGGCTGCACTCAACAGGTTTATTGCACGTCGTGGTAGGCCACAGTGCATTTATTCAGATAATGCTACTACATTTATAGGTGCTAGTAATGATATTTCTAAATTTTATCAAAATTATGTTAATGACATACAAAGTAACATAGTTTCCAAGGGGATAGATTTTAGGCAAATACCTCCATACAGCCCAAACTTTGGGGGCCTCTGGGAGGCCTCAGTTAAGGCAGTTAAGCATCACTTAAGGCGTGTACTTTCTTTAGCTCACCTTACCTATGAGGAAATGTCTACATGCTTGATTCAGATTGAGGGCATACTCAATTCGAGACCCCTCACTCCATTATCCCAAGATCCTGCCGATTTATCTTGCCTGACACCTTCCCATTTCCTTATTGGGCGTTCTCTCTCTGGTGTACCATATCCACCGTTGACCGACGCAAACATCACCAGACTCCAGCGTCATGAGAGGATAGAGAAGATGAGGCAACATTTCTGGCAGCGATACGCTAACGAATACGTCTCTCTTCTCCAGCAGAAGAAGAAGTGGTCCACATCCACCTCCAGTTTGGAACTCGGATCCCTAGTGCTGGTACGCGACAAGCAGCAGCCGCCATTGGTCTGGTTATTGGGTCGCGTACTGAAGACATACCCTGGCTCTGATGGGATCAGCCGGGTCGCCGACATAAAGACCAAGAAGGAGTCATCAGTCGGACTTACAACTGCATATGTCCACTATGTTGAAAGGACTTTCAACCCCGGGCAGCATGTTGCCGCCGAAGCCTGGCAACACCGCCGGACCGGATGCGGGCAGACGTGGCGGCGCCGGCGGCAGCGGTGGAAGGAAACTGACATTCAGCCATCTTGACTCGTCTTGTCCGTCTCGCCTAGGAGCCATAATTCCTCTCACACGAAAAACTTGTAAATACAGTTAAATAAAGATCTTCTCTGAAATCAGCGCATTTTACAGTCCACAAAATACATCGAATTCCCAGGCCTCAGCGCCAACAATCCTACCATGATTTCTTATTTTTTTATGATAAGAAAGGTTTGTTAGGACCCAAGACGGAACGTGTGTCACCAGCTGTCAATGTCAGACGTCCAACTCTGTAGATCTCAGTTGACAGTCTAATTTAATCATGGAATGTTTTGTTATGAATGTTTAGTTTTCAATATAATTCCGTAAGTACACAAAATCACGTCGAGTTATTGCTACCAATGGTTTCGGCGTGACTCAAAGAACGTTTTAATGTGCGGGTCTCCTGGCTTCTTAATAAGTATTGTAAAAACAACATATGAGATTTGTGTACCGGTGTGTCACTTTCCAATTCAATTTGTCTGGAAACTAATGGATTTGAATGCCTGCTATTGTGATGCGTCGAGAGCCTATCATGCAGGTAATACGCCACAGGAATAGTATCCCAATATATCAACTATTTCACCTAAAATATGACATGCAAAGTTGACCAGTTAGAAGTTCAAAATAATTCTGTAGTTATCACTACATACCTTTTATTTTCAGCGTACAGCATGAACGCCATGATTATGTTGTCAGCTTTAGTTTTCATCGACCTAGAGGAATGTGTCGATAGACTGGAAAAGTTGGTCAAGTTGAAAAAGCCTCCACCGCCGCGTCCGCCAAAACGTATCGTATCCTAATTTTATTTAATTCTTGCTCTGGGCTTCGCCAAATCGCTTTCGAGAATTTCGTTATTCACCCACATTACCCCCTAAGTAGTGGATTTTTCACAAAAAAAATAGTGCTCATTTACGCCATAACCTCACCTTGCCTTTAAGATCCTCTCTGCATAATTTCATGCGGTTTCATCTCTGCGTTGATATACTAATCAGTTAGCAATATTTCCCTATACTTACCTTATAGTTGAAACTGAAAATTTAAATTGATGTCTAGCGTGGTACATTATTATTTAAATATATTAATGAATATTAGTTCGTTATATTGCAGGATTATTCTTATTATTATTCTTCGATATAATTTCAGCACCAAAGAAGAGCTACACGCCAAATTGCCGCTATGGTTTATATTTACAGAAGTCGTATGTTCCCCTGTATTGTAATCACCCTTCTGGGAAGGAACAAACAAAGAGACCTCCGGAACTTGACTACAAAGTTCGATTAAGAAACGAGGGGGTAATAACTCATACAATCCTAATAATTACCTAAAGTGATTGTTTGGATACAAATGTGAGATTTTGTGAGAGTAACAAACATCCACAAATATGATGCTTGTTATTCATTCATGCAAAATCTACTGGACGGATTCCGATGAAATTTGATCCCGGCTTTGCACGGGTGACCAAGTGATAAATAGGGGCATTTTTCATATTGCTCGCGCATTATGAATAATGACCGATACCTATCGGTAATGACCGATATAAATAATGCCCGGACAATTTGATATTTCTATAGTTGTTATCACATTTACAAATCTTTCTTTTTTATAATACTAGATTTCGTCCGTGGCTTCGCCCGCGTGAATTTCCCACGGGAAAGGTGCTTTTTCTCGGGATGGAGGTACCCAATGTCCTTCTCCGTACTTCCAGCTGTGTGTATGCGAAATTTCAGTAATATTGGTTCAGTAGATAAAGCGTGAAGAGGTAAAAAACACACAAACAAACCAACAAACAAACAAACTCACTTTCGCATTTATAATATTAGTTAGGATTAGTGTAGATTCTACGCATCGTCGTAGAACTCGTGAGTTGCTACAACTTCGTAGCGTCTACACGCTTTCTGCCTCTACGCTGCGCTACAAAATTTCGTAGCAAATGTTTGAACTTAACGTTCATGGTTAAGACCTATATATTTTATTACAATATTTAAGTTCACATATAAATATTTTTTACAATTTGTTTTCTGTATTACAGAGTTACACGAAGTTATGCAAGGATTTTTCGTTTGTAAGTTTTTAAGAATGAACCACACAATAAATAACAGTAACAACTACAGTATATAACTATTTAGGGTTCCATACCTCAAAAGGCAAAAACGGAACCCTTATAAGATAGCTTTGTTGTCCGTCTGTCTGTCAAACTTTTTTTCTCAGGAACGCTTAAAGGTTTCAAGTTGAAATTTATATCGAATACTCGGATCCATGGTCTCTTTCAGCAACAAAATTATCAAAATTATACGTCAACGCAATCAGGAAATATTACCGTAAATGTTCGATTTTTTGCATATTTTGCGATTTCAGACAGCATTCAAAACCTATGGGGTACTTCCCGTTGACCTAAAATTATGAAATTTGGCAAATAGCAAGGTCTAACAGTACTTATCTAGGAATAAATCTGAAAGTTGTAAATATATTGTTGGAAGTCTAAAAAAAGCGTTACAAACTTATTTTTGCGCTCTATGCATTATGAATCATCATTTCATTTTCATTCATTTTCATTTTCGATTCTAGGGATCGAACTACAAAGTTAAGTTTGTTTTTGAAACTAGTTGGTCTTTTAGTTACAGCTATAATGTGAGATGCTTTGCGTGTACGGAACCCTCGGTGCGCGAGCTAACTCGCACTTGGCCGGTTTTTTAAATTGATTTACCAAACAAATGCATTATGAGTGAACAGTATGTTTGATAATTTCAGATGCAAAAGCGGAAAGAGAGAAATAAGAAAGAACAACAACAGGAGAGAGTATGTAATTATAAATTTTGGGAACCGCCGAGTACATTACGTTAGTACTCATTTAATGTTTTTCCTATATTCAGTATTTATAATTATTTGTTTAAAGCGTTTTACACTACTTTCTACACATTTTGTCTATGGACAAATTATACGTAGAGGGCGTCAGGGGCCCTCAACACGCATTCCTGAAGTTACTCCTAGAAGGGAAAATACCTGGCAAGAAAGCACCAGGTCGACCACGGAAGAATTGGATGGACGACATCACGACTTGTACAGGACTTAAATATTGGAGAATAAAATAGGTCGTCCAAGATCGAGAGGGATACCGTATGCTGATCTCCAAGCTTCATTTTGAAGATGGCACCCCCTGATGATAATGAAATATTGATATACATAAAGTGATACTAACATATTTTTTGAATGAGTGTAATTTACTTGCAATAAAGATATATATATTTTTTAATTTCTCGTTTCACATTTTACTTTCAGGCAATACTGATCCAAAAATGGTTGCTTATGTGAACAAATTAAAAATGCTTAAATTAAAAGCAAAACCGAAGTACAAAACTATATACAAGAATGTAGCCTACCATGTAACTGGAGTATCTTTCTCTGGTGGGAAACCAAACTTCATTGTAGCTAGTAAGTTTCTTTCTTCATTCTTACTACTTAATATGGAATTCCAATATATATTTTATCTAAATTTAAAATTACAACGCATAAAGCTCGGATTTTGGTATCTCGCAATTTCACATGTCGTGCGTGATTGTCACTTTTCTTTTGGTATTTTCGTTAGGATATTTAACTAGTATAATTTCTACTCCAGACGTCTGCGTTCTACCAACGGGGTACATTCCAATCAACGGTGGCATCGTCTGCGTCGGTACGGAGTATGTAACTACAATAATTGGCATGTGGAAGTTCCCCAAAGACACCAATAAAAAGTGTGATAAGAAGTGCAACTGTTTAGCTAAATGGTAACTACTTTATCTTTATTGCAGTGTTATTGCACCATTTACAGAAAGAACATACAAAGTAGAGACAAAAGTAAATACAAAAATGAGCGCAAAGGCGGGCTTATCGCAAATGCAATTTCTTCCAGCCAACCTTTGGGTGGAAGGAAATATACATGAAAATAATGTAGGGTGCAGTAAACACATACATACATACATACATAGAATCACGTCTTTATCCCTTACGGGGTAGACAGAGCCAAGAGTCGTGAAACTAAAAGTAAACAGTAAACACTATTAAAGTTTTTTTTTTTTTTATTAAAAATCTGAGTGCGTTTGACCTCTATCTTGCCTGATGGGAAGCAAAGATGAGATCTAGGGTGATACACGCAAACTCAAAATATGCCTATTCACTCTTGCCTTGAAAACCCCTAAATTATAAGTGACAGGAAACAACGACACGGGGAGAGAATTCCATATCTTGGCGGTTCGCACGATAAAGCAGAAGGCGAACCGAGAGGTGCGATGAGCTGGAACATCAACCACAAAAGGATGGAATCCCTGTCCGCAGTGTCCGCGCCGTGTCGTCCGATGGTGGAATGGTGCACAAGGAATTAAAAAAATTAATATCAAGGAGTTAAAGGCAAAAACTGAAAATAAATAAATTAACAATAAAATAAACATTGATAAAATAAGTATACACACTCAGGACACAATCAGGACAATAAAAGTCAAATCATTTATTTTGTGAACATAGGTTTACATAGAGAGGTGTTATACATTTAAAATGAGTTCCTCTAGGTCCCGCCATAAGGCATACAAAATTTAAAAAAGTTATTAATTTACAACGTCAAAGATACAAATATTACTGAGAACATAAACAATTTACATAAACAATATTATTGAGAAATGATGTAATTAAATTAATTGAAATTATCATTTAGGTATTCACTAACAGAATAATATGCTTTTTCAATCAGTAACTTAGATAGTTCCTTCTTTAAGGTTTTTGGGTTGTTAATGTTTCTTAAAAATTTAGGTAAATTATTGTACAATTTTGGCGCCATAGCATAAACACTCTTGTGTAGAAATGAAGTATTTGTTTGCACTAAATGTAGAGTGTCCGAGCGACGTAATATGCGCAGTAATAAATAAAATTAATATTAGAGACTCAGATAGTGAGACTTAACCACTTTTTTCACTTTTTTTTTACTTAGATTATATGTATTCAATAAAACTATTTAATTTCAGGGAAAAACCAGTTATGGATTATATACGAGAATCGAAATGTAAATGCGGACATCTGTACGACTATCATCTCGAAGGAAAAGCTAAGGAAAAATATTTCTATCAGGCTACGAAACATGGTTCTGTATGGATCGACAAAGCTAAGGTTTTCCAAATGGACCCAAAGGAAGACTTCATCAAAGATACTGTCAAGGCGGCCGTTAAATCTAAAGAACCGACGGTAGGTAACCGGTGATTTTTGAAAGTAGGATTGGTGCATGTAATTATAATGAAAAACATCATCCGTCGAAGGATCCATCCAGTGAAGGATTGATTCTCGAGGAAGGTTTAGGGTGTATAAGACGCGGTGCAGTATTCTTACCCATACTTATAGGTACCTATTAAATATTGAGAAATTTCAAATAGCTATTATAAGTACCTACATCATTTTAACTTTAATCATATTTCTAAATATTATTTAATAACTATTAAAACATTAGTAATCTGAATAATATGGCGCAACAATGTTCTTCACATACGAAATATATAATTGTTTCTGTCTTGCAGCCAGTACCATCACAGCCGACAATTTCTGCTGCCGGTCTAAAATTAAAGGAACTCTTGGCTGTTAGTAATAGTTTATCATAATTTTGTGGTCCTATGCTGGACAGACTGGACATTTGTCTCCCCCATAGATTCATGCTTTATCTTCTTGACTGATAGTAAATAAATTCTACATATGACTAAAGGCCCCACCGCGAGACCGTAGAAAATAAATTAATGTTATTCATACATGATGTAAAAAAAATATTTTGTCCATCCAATTTTATCTTGATATCTACACTTATGTAAGTAATAGGTACACCCTATATGTACCTACTTGGAGTAGCCGCCAGGAAGGCGTAGAAAATAAGATCATGGTGTACTTACATTCTACAGTCTCTTGGCGGGACCTTCACATTGTCAGGGGCACAGAAACGACATAATAAAACAGTATTGTCCCAATAATGGACGAGGTATACCTAACTACAATAGAGTGTGGACGGTTTAGGCCCTTTCGCTTTTAGGTCCGCTAATAAAAAAATCGGTAATTCGCACCAAGTCCCGTTAGCGTTTTGCCCCTTTCGCGTATTGTCCCGTTCGCGGTATGACCTGTTCGCGATATGGCCCGTTCGCGATATTGCCTGTTCGCGGTATGGCCCAGTAGCAGTATGGCCCGAACTTATGAACTTTTTAATATTTGTTTATTTCTATCTATTTAACATTTGGTGTCTATTATGGGAATATTCATTATAATAAAATAGTAAATTGTAGAGGGATGTCTCATAAGCTAGTTTTACAAAAGTTCTGTATTTCAGGCGTTTCTAGCGGATCTTTCTGATACACCTCTGATCATCCCACATTTGCCACAAGCAAATATGCTAAACAACCTACAGGAGTGGGTGAGAAAAAGAGTCAATGGCAAGCTTCAGCCAGAACAACATAGTAAGTTATTACATACATACATAGAATCACGTCTTTATCCCTTACGGGGTAGACAGAGTTAAGAGTCGTGAGATCAGCATATCCGGCCCTGGAGGACTATAGGCACTTCGCAACAGGTGATATTCTGGAGGTCATGCAGTCCTTACCCTCATATGAGACTCGAAGGCCACGCTTATCTGAATAGTGGGCTCTCTGATGGAATAGAGATTCAGGTATAGTGACAAGTTGCTAGCCCATCGCCTATAAATGGAGGAATCCCCAGTTTAAAGCCCTTTCCCTCGTTTGACTAAGAGAAGTAAGTTATTACCTACTGTTATATCAATATATTGCGAAGCGGTGGTGCCCGAGTGCTAGGGCGCCCGCCTGTGGCTGCAAAGGTCCCGAGTTTGAATCCTGCCCGTGCTACATGAGTTTGTATACCAATCTGACTCATGTACCTAGGTAAGTTAGTTTTCATCGACCACCACTTGCTTCCGGTAAAGAAAAACATTGTGAGGAAACCTGCACTCTGGTTGATGATTATCAGCTAGTAACAGGAGAAGGCAATGGCAAACCACTCCATTAAAATTGCCAAGAGAGTCGTTGTGTGTGTTTCATTACATATAATGACCACGACCCTCAGACATTACTTATTTGTTATAAAATATAGTGTCGTTGAGTTAGCATCCCATAACACAAGTTTCGAATCTACTTTAGGGCTAACTCAATCTGTGTGATTTGTCCGTATATATTTATTTATTTATTACTTATGAGGAAATACGACTAAAGAGATATCAATATATTATGTTTAGAATGAAGGGAGGTATCTAGTAAACTGTTTCTCAATATATTTTGAGGCATAAGTACATAAACGGGTTTTTCGCTCTTTTCAGAGCAAATGAATTTGCAATCGCTCCGGAGATGGTTGTACTTGAAACACATGGACTTCCGAGCCCGAGCTGGCATGATCCCCTTCACTCTGAAACAGTTGCACCACATGAACTGGGCTTATCGGGATCAAGTGCAAGCTTTGGTAAGTGTAGAAGTGTAGAGTACCTACGTGCACAGCACATCATAGAGTTTCAAAGTAATACCCACATCACTAGAGCACCAACGCGTGTACCAACACGTGGCACGGTTTTTCGATCACAGGAGCCATCTACTAAAAAAAAGCTATTTAAAATTAACCTTACACATAACTATGATATTTTATTCAATACTAGCTTTTGCCCGCGGCTTCGACCGCGTGAGTTTCCCACGGGAACAGTGCTTTTTCCCGGAATGAAAGGTCTACCCTATGTCCTTCTCCGTACTTCAAACTATGTTTATGCAAAATTTTAGGAAGATTGGTTCAGTAGATGAAGCGTGAAGAGGTAACAAACAAACGTGGTTCGTGCTAAGTCCCATTTTTTATAATATTCCTATAAGTGGGGCCATTATAATAGGTCACATTTGACATTATATGCTATCTCTTTTTCACTTTCTGACTTAGAAAGAGAGATCAGCTATCTGATGGCTTACGTCTCTTTCTGAGTAAGAAAGTGAAAAAGAGATAACCATATTGTCAAATATGGCCTATTAAATTGGCCTTACGCGAAAGCAAAAGTTTTTGAAAGACTATTGTTAACTTGACGCTTCAAAAAGTAATATTTCTATTTATTGTTTACAGTTCATATCTTTATTATATGACTTCACAACGAGAAACAGATTGAAACAAGTTCATCAAACACGCCTCTGGTGGCCCACGATGAAATATGATCCTTATCCAAACAAAGCTTTTCTGTAAGTACCTAATAGTAAGATAACACTGCGTTACAAAAAAATTAAATTTTTAGTACCCTCAAAGCTACTGGGTTTTTTTGATAGATCTATATGTGTGGAATATAGGTTCCATAATGAACTTCCCTCCTATCACGTAAGATTTTAGAGAAAATTGTGTCAAAAATTCAAAACTATTTTTTTCGCTAATATTTTGATAAATACATTATATATATATATGTATTTATCTTAGTTTATGTATTTTATTATATAATATATAGCACCCACTTAATGTTCTCTGAATAACCCTAAGGTAGACTGGTAGAAAATGCTGTAGCATTAAGTCCGCCCATTGTACTGTAACATATGTTTATGTGCAATAAAGTTTAAATAAATAAATAAATAAAAACAAGGCTACTATGGACTGCCGAAAAAACCTTTGATAGTTTTATATAAAGTCCGTTTATTCATAATTTTCCTATTATGTAGACAATCTTACCATGTCTTTTTATGATTTTACATCAATATAAATTAAAATAGACTTTTTAGGAAATCAACAAAAAGTACTGTGAAGATTGTTTACATAATAGGACAATAGGGTAGATGACAACAAGTCAAATTAGATACTTTTTTCCAAATGTCAAAAACAATAATTTATATGGGATTTGTATGACAGTACTCAACAGTGACGTCACTTTTAATGAAGTCAAAAAGCATTACCATTATACTTTAATTAGAACTAAAAAGTTCGTTGTAAAAAATAGTAAACCATGTTATAAACAAAATTGATCAATTAATGTGACATTCAATTATTATGTTTCAATATTTAAATAGCATCATTTATTTTATTTTTTACCCAATCATCATCCCTATTAAAATGGTCGAGGAAGGCTTGAGATGATGGTGATGAGTTTTATATAGAGAGAGAGTACCTCATATAATGAGTAGGTATTCACCCTACTATTGATTTTATATAAGACTGGATTTTGCTTTCGGCTTCGCCAGCGTGAATTTAGTTTTTTATCCATTTGACCTTCCATAGTGGCGGAATCTCAAAAACTTCTTATGCTGACTTACGCTATAAAAAACCTGTCTGGAAAATTTCACGTTTCTGCGGTAGATACTTGTCTTGATCTCGGTAATATAGTTTGAACTATTTTTATTTTCAGAGACGTATTTTTCACATATATGCCTGGAAGATTGAAAGACACTTTTGTAGTAAATCCGTACAGTTCAGAACTTACTCCAAAATATGGAGCCAAAACGTGTCCCCTGTAATTTTATTTTTTATTTGGTTTAAAGTAGATGTTTGAGATTGGTCTTGTGAATTTCTGTTATGTTTTGGTCCATTGATTTTATATAAGTAAGTACTGTATGTATAGTGTTAATTTGTATTTATTTTGGATGAAAGTGACAATTTTTCGTTTCAAAAAAATAAAAAATGAGTTAGTTTTTAGTTTTGATTGTCTACTGCATAAATATAAAAAAAATCTTGAAATAAAAATTATTAATATAGATAAAGTGGCACAATTCACAGCTTATATGAACGTCGGAAAAAAAGAGCTAAGTAATAAATGTTTTATCAAGTACCTTACCTATTGTTTTATTTCTTCTACTCGCCACCACGAATCAAGAATTCTCTCTGTGCGGAAGCAGAGAGAGTCGTTATTGTGACTCGTTGGCAAACAAGCGACTGGACCTCCTGGCAGCATATCCGGCCCTGGAGGACTATTGGCACTTCGCAACAGGTGATATTCTGAAGGTCATGCAGTCCTTCAGAATTCCCGATGCGGGTGAGTAAGGCATTGGGGTAAGTACAAAAAACCCAAGGTTTGAAGTAATTCCGGATCTCGGACCCCGCGTGTTAAGATAGAGTACAGAAAGCGAGGGGAGGCCCATGGAAGTGATAAGTACCTACGTCTTGTTACTTCCATGGGGACGCCTACACCAGATGGTCGGACGAACTTAGGGCATTCACAGACATAAAGGGCATTCGACAGAAAGTGTATTAATAACATGGAAGTAGTAAGTACTTATAGGGATTCATGGAAAGAGTGGCAAGGCTTTTGCCCAGTGTGAGACGTGATATACCTAGGGCAGTGATTTTTTTCTCTGTGCCTAGGGCTTTCCCTAGCTATAGGACGTCTCTTCGTATCATACTTTAACTTTTGGATGTAACTACCATCCAATTTGGGTCATTTCCTTTGAGTGTCGGTCGTCGTTTCGCCAGTATATTATATTACTCTTTTTCGTTTAACCAACGGTTTTAACCAGGAAGTGTATTTTTTCTTTGACCATGATGTACCTAACTCTATGGTTTTAACCATAAAGCTAAACGTACTTGGAGCTCTATGGTTTGAGGTTTTAACCATGGATGTAATGACAAGGCACAGACATAATAATAATAGTAAAAAATTATATTATATTCCTCCGACATACAGCATTAGTTATTTGAAGAAGCTATTTGCAATCATACCTTGTTTGTGGTAAAATATTACCGAATTGTCTCTGGATCCTCTTGAAGTTTCACTTTTGTACTCACCAGAAGGCTCTGCATCCTGTCTTATGTCATGTTTTATGTCATAGCGTTTGTGATTTTACCGCGTAAGGATATTACTTTTTGTAAAATAAGTGAAAAGTGGTTTAAAAGTGATTTTTTCACAATTGAATGACGAAAGATCGGCGATATTCACTTCTGCTGCTCCGGAGGCACAGCAGAACGCGACCGCTGCGGCGGTTATTATGGAGAAATAACTTCCAGCCCTCCGCCGAAACTCAACTTTCTACGGAAAAAATGACTGGGCAGACAATACTCTGTCTGATTCGAAGTTCAGGAAAGCGGTGTAACAGTGAGTTAACTTTTTTTTTTTAGGTATCACGACACTATTCGTGAATACATTAGATTATCAAACAGGTGGCTTGTCTATCTAGCTCCTGCAGCTCCCAATACCTACAATCCTCAAGCCGGATTTTTTGACAGGTCCTTGAAATAAGAAAGTCAAAATTTTATCCTTGGGAATCCAGGCTAGGTGAACTAACAATTTAGGACACAGACCTGGATGCGGGTTCATATAACGGTTTACTGGAAATTTATATTAGATAAGTTTGCAAGTTTGAAAATAATTTAAATCCTAATACCCACTTAATTTGAACAAATAAGTTCCATGTGTGGGTATACACACCAGCTTATATGTATAAAAGAAGGGACAAAAATACACTTGTTAAAAGACCTTATTACAATAATAAAGATCATATTGATAATTGGAAATACAACTTACAAATTGAATTATAAATCCAATATAAGAAAGACTGTCTATTAGTTGCAAATATATGGCCAACATCAATAAGTCCATTTTCATTACAACAATAACTCACTTTTCAGAAGGGGTTGTTTAAAAATTTTCATGTAGAGACATGAAACAGGCAAACAATTAAAAACAGAGGGACTATCCCTTCAATTTCAATATAGTCTTTCACAACAAATCAATCCAACAATATTGATGGTTAAAAATCCTAACATTCCTTGGAACATCCTCCAACATTGAACACAGGGTTTCATTCAATGATGTTCTTGGTTTAGAAACCAGATTGAGGAACTATAAATTTGTGTTTATAAAAGCATTTTTAGCTAGTTTCTCAAACAGACACAGCGAGTTTCCTTAAGAACCAGGATTGGCTTACAACAAGCTTATTTCCATATAGCGTTTAGGTACCTACTCTTCCTATTGGTCGCTTAGCAGCCTTTAAAACTGTTGCTGCAGTGTCGAATTGATTGCGGAAATCCTTCGGGCATGAGTCATAAGACTGTTGTTTACTTGGACAACTACCCCATGTCCCATCAGGACAAAATAATATTGACATCTCAGATAGTTAACAGATAACTAAGAGAACTAGCTTGCTCAGTTTTACTAAATTAAACAATAGGGCTTATAGTAAGTTGCAAATCATACAACAGAAAAAGATTTTCCCTTAATTGTACCGCTGCAATCTACAAAAGTTCATGAAATTCTTCTGGTTTCGGAGACCAAAGGAATGGAAAGTATCAAAATAATAACTCCGAATTTAAAATGGTGGCTAGAAGCAATAAAGTAAAGCTTCATACCACTGAACATAAAGAAGTGACTCACTTCCTGACCTCAGACGCAGCGGATGCGGACTGGATTGCTCACCTATCAGAAAAATGGACTGATTCTCAGAAAGCAAGGCATTCAAACATAAATGCACTGTTTGCAGTGTGTATTGCAATAAATTACCATCAGGAGAACTTGTTTCCATATTCATTCAACCAAACTCGTAGCATGTATTTTTCAATTCAGTTTTAAATATTTTATTTTTTATTCTAATTTAATTGAATGGTAAATAAACAATGTCATATAAGAAATATAATATACAAGATATGGCACTTGTTTACCTGAAATAAATTTTATTTTATAATTTATATATCAGACATGAAAACAAGGCATACTCGTTTGAGGGTGTTTTTAGAACTAACAACAAAATTGTTGAAACTGACTGACAGGATGAACATAATGCTGTTGGCATGCTACTGTTGAAAGAGGGTTGAAATACTGTTGTAACTGACTGTCAGGTTGAACATAATGTTGTCGGCATGTTGCTGTTGAAACTGATTGACAGGTTGAACATAACGCTGTCGGCATGTTACCTCCCGGGGAGGTTAAACAAATCAAAGACTGCCTGTCAAGGAGTCAACCAGTACCTCAGGCCTCGGAGGCCACGGAGGACTACTACCTCAGGCCACGGAGGCCTACTTCTCAGGTCACGATGACCTACTTCTCAGGCCACAGAGCCCTACTACCTCAGGCCACGGAGGCCTACTACCTCAGGCTACAGGGGCCTACTACCTCAGGCCACGGAGGCCTCCTACCTCAGGCCACGGATGCCTACTACCTCAGGCTACAGAGGCTTACTACCTCAGGCCACAGAGGTCTACTACCTCAGGCCACAGAGGTCTACTACCTCAGGCCACGGAGGCCTACCTTCCAGGCATGGAGAGCTACCACCTCAGGCCATGGAGGATTACTCCCCCAGGCCATGACGGCCTACTACCTTAGGCCATGGAGGCCTACTACCTTAGGCCATGGAGGCCTACTCCCTCTCAAGCTACAGAGGTCTACTACCTCAGGCCACGAAGGCTTACTACCTCAGACCAACTCTCTTGCTATAGCCACGGATGGGTCAGCTCATTTCTGTGACACCTTTAGTTAGGGAGGGGGGGGGGGGGAGGGGAGAACAATTTAGGTTGGCAAATCGGCAGAAAAATCTATATATCTAGGTTGGATATTTCCACTGCCTAACTTAATTTTATTACTCATTATTATGTTATTACTTATTATTATTATTTTTTTATTTTATTTTTTTTATTTGTTTTACTATCTTTTTTATTTTTCTTGTGTGTGTATATAATAAAACAGACTAATAGGGGACGCCAGCGCAAGCATCACATAGCAACAAAAGAGTGAGCAGTCCTCTCATTCTGTGACAATTTCACTCCGTTCCCCGAGCAATCCCATACTAAGAGTACTAGCACATCTGACAAGACACAACAAACAGTGCAAAGGGCGAAGATATAATAGCCCCCCCTGTGGACTCTATGTTTTCACCAGCTACCAGATCTTCAGGACATACCCCTGTCTGAATTAATGCCAATACTGAACCTGCGGAAGGTGTAAATCAGATTATAGGATTGCGCCTACAGTTGGAGGCCAAATTATCTTTCTAAGCCTGAAGATTTGGGACTAGTTTAGTCAAACTTACTGGTCATTATAAAACATATTTCAAGTAGTTGCTGCTCCCCTACTTTATCAACACATAGAGCACCTATAAGGACATAAGTTCATGGTGTGTGTAAATTAAAATGTATTTAATGATAAATCTCAAGAGGCCAAGGGCTCACATTTTTATTTTATTTTTAGTCAATCTATTCCTAAAGGTAGATGTAGCTTTCATCAGTTATACCATTACTAACTTTCTAGTGATAAATATAGTAAAACTTTTTTATAAGTCAATGATTAAAAGCAATATCTCTGTCTAAAGCTCTCAGGCCATCAGATTTCCCATTTGGGACTCTAAGCTTCCTTTTTAATAGGCTAATCAGAATCTGTTATACAGATTCATTAATTTACAGTTCAAGCAGCTTTCATTCTGTTGTGTCTACATCTAGACCTTGAATTTATTAGAAATATCTCAGGACTGCTGTTCATTTAAAAGATGATAAAAATTATCATCGGTCCAGGTTTGGTTATAAAGCTGATTTAGGAACTTATCAGCAATCAATTTAAAGACTATTACGTCATGAAGATATGCACGTCTAGCCAGTGTATATATATATATAAAAAAAAAAAAAAAAAGTTTAGCTTTCAGTCGAGGGTAATAATTTGAAATCTCTCGTTATTTGCATTACTGGAAAAATGTAATGCCTACCTACCTCAAGAACCACAGATGGATGGATATAGACTATTTTTAGGTCAATGGTAGCCTCCAGGGGCAGGGTAAAAAACAGTTAAAGTATTAATACTATAAGTATTAATTAATATCTTCACTAATAAATAATGTGCAGGTCCTATTTATTGGATCTCAGATTAATAATTCTATTCTCAGATTCATAATTATTTTATAAATATTTACAACAACTAATTGTGTTGTTACAAAGTTTTCTTTTCATTTTACCTATATAAATAAGTTTTTATTTAAGTTAGTTGAGGAGTAAACTAACAAAAATGTTTTGTCTGTTTTTTGGTACTTTTATGATACAAGGAGTGGTATCAAAACTAGATTTATTGAGAAATGTAGTCAACATACATTAACATTCTATATAAATTAATTTATTTGAGTGTTTTGCAGCTTACATCTTCTGTTCACATAGCGTTTGTGTACCTAGTTTATTCACTTTCTATCACCAGCAGATAACAAACAGGTCTTCAAATAACTAATGCTGTATGTCGGAGGAATATAATATGACTGTTTTGCATTACAACAAAACAGATATTATATGACGAAAGACATACAGCATTAGAGCAAGGGTCTTGCTGTTGAAGGCAAACTATGACATAAAACATGACATAAGACAGGATGCAGAGCCTTCTGGTGAGTAAAAAAGTGAAACTTCAAGAGGATCCAGAGACAATTCGGTAATATTTTACCACAAACAAGGTATGATTGCAAATAGCTTCTTCAAATAACTAATGCTGTATGTCTTTCGTCATATAATATCTGTTTTGTTGTAATGCAAAACAGTCATATTTAAAAAAAAAATTATTTCTGTGTGACAAGGTACTTATTACTTCCATGGTTTTATAAATAATATGACTGTTTTGCATTACAACAAAACAGATATTATATGACGAAAGACACAGTATTATTTATGAAGATGCTATTTGTGATCATACCTTGTTTATGGTAAAATATTACCGAATTGTCTCTGGATCCTCTTGAAGTTTCACTTTTTTACTCACCAGAAGGCTCTGCATAGTCTTATGTCATGTTTGACATTAATTTGTCATAGTTTGTCTTCAACAGCAAGACCCTTGCTATAATACTGTGTCTTTCGTCATATAATATCTGTTTTGTTGTAATGCAAAACAGTCATATTATATTCCTTCGACACAGTATTATTTATGAAGACCTGTTTGGTATCTGCTGGTGATAAGAAATGAATAAAAGACACAAACGCTATGTGAACAGAAAATAGAGCTGAAATAAATAAATGAATTTTTAAAGAAATTCACTTTATTTCTGAATAGTTAAAATTTTTGATACCACTCTCTGGCAGGTATCTTAAAAGTAACAAAAATAAACACAACATTTTAAGTTTACTTAAAACTTAAAAAACAAATCTTTTTTAACCAAAAATAAAATTAAAAAATTTTGTAAGTAACAAGTAGTAATAACACAGTTACTATTTTAAACATTTAAAAAATTATTATGGAGTAAATCACTAGAATTGTTAATCTGAGATCGATAAATAGGACGGCAGTAATGATTAGTGAAAGTATTAATACTTTTCCAATTTCCTCTATCTAAAATCTCTTGAATGGGTCTGTTCTCTACCCAGCCTTTGGAGGCTACTGCTGACCTTATACTTCCTGGTGAAGCATTAATGTTAGTTTCTCTAAAAATAGTCTTTATCCATCCAGCTATCATGGTTCTTGAAGCAGGCTTTATCTCACCAGTGACAGAAATAAAGAGAGATTTTAAATTACCACCCTCAATTCTACGATTTATTGAGAGCTCAACGAGTTTTTTCATATGATACACTGGGCAGACTTGCATATTTTCATGGCGTAAAAGGCGCCAACCTGATTGCTGATATGTCCCTGAATCAGTTTTAGAACCAAATCTCGGCCATAAAATGATTTCATCATCTTTTACTGTGCAACACTCCTCAGATATTTCTAATAAAGTTAAATCATGTATCCTACGTCCAGATGCTAGTAATAGAATTAAAGCGGTTCTTCTTGAAATATAAAATAATGAATCTGTTAAAGGGGTTTTGATCAACCAATCAAAAATAACCTTAGTGTCCCAAATGGGAGCTCTTGTAGCCTGAGGCTTGCTTATAGATATGGCTTTTAATACTTGATTTATAAAAGTTTTTACTATATTTATCGTTAGAAGATCCACAGTAGGTTAGTATTGCTGATTTGTGTAAACATATGGTATTGTAAGCTAGATGTTCCTCTAGAAACAGGCTGGCTAAAAAATGAGCAATGTCGTTGGCCTCTGGAGATTTGTCATTAATACCTTTTAATCTACACCATGAGACCCATCTTCTTAAAGGTGCCTTGTATGTAGACAGCGTAGAGGGACGCCAACTACTTTTAAATAAATCTTGTTCAGTCAATGACCAGTGTGAGATTTGACTGGACCAGCCCCAATCCTCCAAGCTTGGAGAGATAATTTGTCCACCATCTGTGGGCACAATCCTGTGGTCTGATCCACTAACACCTTCCGCAGGTTCAATATTGGCATTGGCTCGGACAGGGCTCTGGCCTGAAGATCCGGCAACCAAAAGCACTGAGTCCACAGGGGGGCTATTAGGATATATTGGCCCTTCGCACTGTTCAGTTGTGCTAGTACTCTCGGTATGAGGTTTGGGGGTGGAAATATCCAACCTAGATTGTACTCCCATTGTTGACTGAAGGCGTCGCAGAAATGTGCTGACCCATCTGTTGAGTCTAGTGTAACGTACCGAGCGACTACTGCGGTTTCTTTGGACGCAAACAGATCTATATCTGGGACTCCCCATCTTTCGAATACGGCCTCCGTGGCCTGAGGGAGTAGGTGCCACTCGGGTACCGGCCGACCCCTTGACAGGCAGTCTGCAATTCCGTTTAACCTCCCCGGGAGGTAACATGCCGACAGCGTTATATTTAACCTGTCGGTCAGTTTTAACAATTTTGTGGTTAGCTCTAACAACGCCATCGAACGAGTACCGCCTTGGTTTCGTACATATGCTACAAGAGTTCGGTTGTCCGATTGAATGAGGATGTGAGCATCTTTTAAGTTCTCTTGATGGCATTTTATTGCAGCATATACTGCAAACAGCTCCTTTACGTTTGAATGCCATGTTTTCTGAGGATCTGTCCATTTCCCTGACAGAAACAGGCCATTCAGGTGAGCACCCCAGCCCGCATCCGCTGCGTCTGAGGTCAGGAAGTGAGTTACTTCTCTTATGCTCAATGGTGTAAAACTTTGGTCTATCGCTTCCAACCACCATTTTAAATCCTGGGTTATTGCGGTTGTTAATATCTTTCGCTCCCGAGACCTGAACGATTTTATGAATCTTTGTAGATTGCGACAATACAATCTTCCTCTCGCTGTTGTATGATTTGCAAAATTCAGTAACCCCAGTAATTTTTGAACTTCTTTGAGTGTGCAAGTTCTTTTGAGCAAGGTCTGTCTTAATATGAACTTTATTTTCTTTACTTTTTCTAGTGGCAGAGCTGATATCCACTTTTGTGTGTCCCATGTCAGACCCAAATAGTCGAGCTTTTGGACAGGAGTTAAGGTTGACTTCTGGTAATTTATATGCCAACCTAAGGTTTCCAGTATTTCTACGGTTTCTGTTACCTGCGATGATAATATTGCTTTGTCCTGGTGGGCTAGAAGGTAGTCGTCTAAGTAAACAATCAGTCTTATGCCTCTTGCTCGAAGGATTTCCGCAATCCAATTCGAGACTGTAGCAAAAGTTTTTGGGGCTGATGAGAGACCAAAAGGGAGGGCAGTTAACTGCAGTATTTCCCCCTTGTAAATGACACGAAGAAAACGTCTGTGTCTCTCTGCTATGGGTAAGTGGAAATAGGCTTGTTGCAAGTCTATTTTTGCAAAGCCAATCTTGGTTCTGAAGGAACCCCGCTACGTCTGTCTGAGAGATTAGCTGAAAATGTTTTGTAAAAACAAATTGATTGAGACCCCGCAGGTCGAATATGGGACGTGTTCCCCCGTCTGGTTTCTGAACCAGAAACATCTTTGAGTAAAAGCCCGTAGTCAAAATTGGGGGGTGTTCCAAAATGTTCTTGGATTTTAAGTCTTCGATCATCATTGACATCTGTTCGGACTGATTTGTTGTGAAAGATCTTACAATATTCCTGGAAGGATATCGGAGAGGGGGTTTCATTTTGAAGGGATAAGCCCCTCTGTAATTGTTTTGAGCATAAAATTGCTTGCTCTAATTGCTTCCATGCCTCGGCATGAAACTTTAAACAACCCCCTCTGAAGGGTGAGTCATGGTTTTGATGAACTGGTTTTATTGGTGTCGGCAACATATTTGCGACGAAAGGACTGAGTCTTTTTATTAGTATTAGATTTATTATCTTTCTGAGAGTTATTTGCTCTATGTGAATTGTTTTTCCATTTACCATCTTTCTCTTTCTTATTAAATTGTGGTTGACTAGAGTATCTTTGTCCGGATGATGAAGCCTTATTTTCCTTTAAATAAGCTGGTGTGTTTAACCACACCTGTGTGCCACCCATGGCCTTTATAACTGGCATTAAATCCTGACGGTCAAATAAATATTCAGAACTGGGCGGAATTTTTTGTAAAGTATGTTTAATATTTTCATTATTTATTTGTTTTAAAATATAACCTCTCCGCACTTCCATGCACTCTGATCTCTTACCACAAAGAATCTGCATAATAGTTTCCCATTTTTTATTTGTTTCAGAACCAGAACCAAAAAATGGAATTAATTTTTTCAAATAAATTATTAGGATTCAAGTTATTAGCATTAGTTGCAGCCCAATTAACTAGATCTTGTAAGCCTGCCTGATACAAATGCTTCTGTTCTAAAACAGCATTTGATAGACCAGCAATGACGTTTTCCGTTGACAACAAGTAATCTTTTTGTTTATTAAAATGACAAAATTCGTCGTTGACTTTGAGGGCTACGAACCCTGGGCTACCAAGACATGTTTGCAAAGCTTTTTTGTAGCGAATGCCTTTCCAGGCCTGTGTATTAAATTGTTGTAATTTGGTTAGTTCTTCTAGTCTATTTTTATCCGCTGGTGGTATAATTTTATTATGATCTACAGACACATCTCCCCAGGATAAAGTATTGACTTTTTGACAAGGATTTGTTAAAAATTCGGCCTGAGAGCTTGTACTGGGAAGTGCAAGTACATTAGAAACTGAAGATGTGCCTACAAGTTCGGGTGGGTACGCCACGGTGTTTGCTATGTAATTAGATAGACAAGCCACCTGATTAATAAGTGAATCAACTCGCGGATCATTATATGCTTTATACTTACGCCTCTTATTCGGCGGTGGACTGGCGTAACCTGCCTCATCTTCCGAAGATGAGGAACTGGAGTTACTCGCCGATGCTGCGGCAGCGGTCGCGTTCTGTTCTCCCTCCGGAGCAACAGAAGCGAGCTCATCCGATCTTTCGTCATCCATTTCACTTTTAAATCACTTTAAATCACTAAAATCACTAAAATTTTACCACTTACTAAAAGTAAGACCGTTACGCGGCAAAAATCACAAACGCTATGACAAATTAATGTCAAACATGACATAAGACTATGCAGAGCCTTCTGGTGAGTAAAAAAGTGAAACTTCAAGAGGATCCAGAGACAATTCGGTAATATTTTACCATAAACAAGGTATGATCACAAATAGCATCTTCATAAATAATACTGTGTCGAAGGAATATAATCAAAGGTTTTAACCTAGATTATTGAATCGCTTCTTAGTATAGATCAAGCCTATATTTCGCAAATCGCGACACATCGCTGCATCGCGTGGTGCATCTTTTGACAGTTAAATTCGATACTCATGAGAAATGTAAACTTTTCAATCATTAAACATGCCGTTTTTTTTTAAGTATTTAATTCCGATTATAATAAAATAGAAAATAAATAAAATATTGAGGCCTGTTTGCATTTTTATTTTGTGTTATGAACTTTATAGATTAGGTACTTTAAACTATTTAAATGTAACAAATGAACTCCATAATTAAAAGAATCTATTGATTTTGATAAATTTATGTGCGAGTGTCAGCTGTGCCAATCACTAATACATCTATCTTGTCATTTGTTTCTATCTTATGAATTTTCTGCTCACGCAGAAAACAATAGCATTTGTCAATTACTCTAGTAGTAAAGAATTAAATTCAAAACTTTTATGTATGTAACCAAGGGTTTTTCTTTCTGAAAAATCTAAAACGTCAACTTATAATCAACTTAGTTGACGTTGACGTTAATGAAATGACATTGACGTTTCGCATGTTGACAATTTTGATTTGATTTTAGTTTCTCTGCGAAAGAAAGAAAGAAAATAATACAGCTGAGATAAAAAAGGATTTGATTTTAAAAAATGTCAGCACGCCAAGCTATACAAGTTGGAACTAAAACAGTTAAACCTGTACTTTCCACTACCCATGGAGAAGCCAGAAGACGGGTATTGAATCTATACAAAGCTTGGTATCGTCAAATTCCTTACCTAGGTAAGGTGCTGTTATGTCATCATTGTTTTTATGCCATTACCATGTATTGTAATAGTAATAGCAAAAATTCAACCTCAAATAATAGCAAACATTTAATGCATGCCCGTTTATATGTCTGCATCAATCAAAAGTTGGTGGTAGTGGTATTTTTTACGTCCATGGAGGTAGGCTGGTGGTGGAGGTTACACCAACTTAACTCCTAAACGGTATTGTTGCGTTATCAAGGCAGAGCCATACATATTTGAAGTGTTTACTAATTTACCAAAATAATATAACAGTCGCCTACTGATAAAATGCAGCTTAGTAATTCTTACAATATTATCAATGTGCATTTATGGATGTTTGTCAATCATGTTATTATCTCAGTAATTTGGTACAAAAGTTGGTATGTTATATTTACATAGGATACTTTTTATCTTTTTCTGAGGTTCCTTTGAATTTTTTAAAGAGGTCTGTGTGGAACAAGTTGTGCTAGTTTTTTTCAGTTTTGTCCTGATTACAATACAGATCATAAAGATACAGAAATTGAGGGTTTACTTGAGTAAAATGTTCCTTTCATGATTTTCAGTCAAGGATTATGATATGCCGAAAAATGAGGAACAATGCAGAGAAAAGTTAAAGGAGCTCTTTTTGAGGAACAAAAATACATCAGACATTAGAGTTATTGATCTACTTGTCATCAAGGTAAGATTCAGTTGGGAAATTATTTGAGATTGTATTAGCTATCCTACCTAATATTATAAATGCAAAAGTGAGTTTGTTTGTTTCTTAACTCTCAACATTCCATCTACTGAACCAATCTTCCTGAAATTTTGCATACACATGAGTTAGAAGTACGGAGAAGGGCATAGGGTAACTTTCATCCCGGGAAAAACCACTGTTCCTGTAGGAAATTCACGCGGGCGAAGCCGCGGGCAAAAGCTAGTATTTAATAAAGCTCAAGAGCTTGATTGTTTGTTTGAATGAGCTAATTCTATTTGTTGATTTTTTTTCTGTGTCTGTCAGAAGGCTAGGCTATCCAGAATCCTAAAATACCCATCTGAGCAAAGCTACAGAATACTGCTAGTTACAAATATTATTGCCAGGAAATGTTTTCTAAATTGCACCAGAAGTCGATAAAATCCCACAATTTTTCATTCAATTTCCCACTAAAACTGTGCTTTTCCCAGGATGAAAGGAACCCTATGTCCTTCTCAGTACTTCTATGTGTACAAATGCAAAATTTGAAGAAGATTGGTTCAGTCGATAAAGTAGCAAAGCAACAATGAAACAAACAAACTCACTTTCACATTAATAACATTAGTTACGATTACAAAGAACTCTACATAATTATTAACTATACTTAGCTATGTTTGCAGATTACACTTATTGTAAGTGTAATATTATAAGAATGGTGACAATAACAATACTAATACTCATTCATGTAAATATTATTTATTTATTGAAATACAAAATGCTTACTGTATTGTTTCTTTTAATTTCCAGGGACAAATGGAACTGAAAGAGACTGTAAACATGTGGAAACAAAAAGGCCACATGATGTCTTACTGGAAACCTACTGAAGAACCCAAACCTCAGAATTTCCTTTCTAAATTCTTCAATGGCAATGAATAGAACTTAGCAAATTGTAAATAGTATCAGTTATAAGCCAATCAGTTATGTTAATAAAATAGATATCTGTTCATTAATGTGTATATTATTAATAGCAAAATGTATAGTTTGCACAATAAAAGAAACAGAAATGAATCAGAATATAAATTAATATGTAATAGGTTTTCTAGTTATCCAGATATATCATATTTTATTTAGGTGAGCCGCAGGAAGAAAATATTACCATCTTATTCAGGAAGAATTGCCCTTGGCACACCTCCACCTGGAGGTAGGATGATCTTAGATGACAGGTTTCTGTTTTTTGTTATATTCTTATAACTTACTAGCTGTCGCCCGCGACTTCGCTCGCGTGAGTTTCGCTTAGATGAAAAATCTTTTTGTGTTCCAAACTGTTTCAGATGTTTCGGATTTTCGATTTTTATACGTCTACAGAAAATATTCATCAGATTAATCAAGTTTTGCTAAGGCGCCATTTCCATATATGATATAGTGTAGCTGATCTCTTGGAGCTTTTCATCAGATGTTCCAGATCTTCAATTTTTATACGTCAGCAGAAAATGCTTATCAGGTTGAACGACTTTTACTAAGGCGCCATTTCCATATATGTTATAGTGTAGCTGGTCTCTTGCAGTTCTTCATCAGATGTTCCAGATCTTCAATTTTTATACGTCAGCAGAAAATGCTCATCAGGTTGAACGACTTTTTGTTAAGGCACCATGTCCATATTTCTTATAGTTCACCTGTTCTGTTTTGGCTCTTCATCAGGTGTTTCAGTTTTCAAAATCAATTATAGCCTAAATGTTACCTATTCTTAATAGCTACACAACAAAAAAAGTTTCATTCAAATGAATGAATGAATGTTTCAACTTTCGGAGATTAGCGTGATCATACATACAGACAGACAGACAAGAAATTCCAAAAATTTTTTTTTGCTTTCTTTTGTTCTTTTTAAGTGTCCCTCTATCCATTTCAGTCAAAAATACTAAATGTACAGACAAAATATTTTTACTGTTTTATTATATGTATAGATAACTATACAGGGTTATTTGTAATAAACGAAAAACCTTCCTATGCCATCCCAGCTGTTCCATACATTTTGGGCGAGTAGGTATTGCAAAATGTATGGAACAGCAGATTTTTTTTTTTGAGATTTCTGAGTCGGTCCCATACAAAAAGATGTTCATATCTATGAGTACTTTCACCCTTAGGAAGGTTTTTCGTTTATTACAAATAACCCTGTAGATGTATGTATATGTCCTACTGAGAACCGGTATATATTACTTCCATAGTTATAATTCTGTTAATAGATTGTTTTTTAAGTCGCCTTGCCTGACTGGGTTGACATGACTAAGGTTTAGGCAGGCAGGTTTCCTCACGATGTTTTCCTTCACACCGGAAGCAAGTGCTGGTCTACGAAAACTGCAAAAAAAAAGTCAAGACTGGTATACAAGTTAATGAGGCATGAATGGGATTCGAAAGGGACCTTTCAACCCAAGGCGGGTGTCTTAACACTACCTTTTTACACGACTGACCAAAAAAAGGAGTGTTATGTTTTCAGGGTTCATGTAAGTATGTATGTATGTATGTAAGTTTCTTTATTCCACCATAAGTCCTGAACGGCTTTGATGTGAGAGGTATTTTTAGATTCCTTGCATTCCTCCGAGTGACATAGGCTATATGACGTCATCATAAAAACAAAATGGCGGATTATAGGTATATATGCGATAAATAGCAGACCAAAAAAATAAAATTTGATCAATCTTATTGAGTGGGGTATCAAATTGAAGGGCTTTAAAAGGCGATTTCAAAAAATGTATATAACTTATATGTTTGTATGTACTTTTTGAGTAAAAACTTGTCAGTCGTGTTTTTTATTTTTAATAATTAGCTTGTTATAATTTTGTTTATAGTTTAACGATACTTCATCAAACTTTCTGTTTGTAAAATTATTATAATTTCGTAGGTCTGTCGCTTCGCTTCTGAAATCTCAGTGTATTCAAAACTTCGAGCAACAAGGACTTCCGCGCGCGGCACGAGTCCGTGTTGCTCTATGATTCAAAACAGTGCTTGTTACCGGTTGGTACCGGTACCAAATTCTCATATAAAATACCGGTACCTACTTTTCAGGAGTTTATAATTTTACTTCTGTGGAGTTTATAGAGAATTTGGTACCGGTAACCACGGAACTAATAACCACAGAAATATATTTAAGCTAATAACAAGTTCTTATTTTTCCATGCCGGTAACAAGTCCTGATTCAAGTCGTCTTTTAAATTTTTATTTTGACGAGCATTTGATTGACTGTTAATTTGTCACCCGTTGTCAAAATTTGATTCGCCTTTACAATTTTAAATATCACCTACTTATAAATTTCTTGCTCGCAAAAGACAATTTTAAATCTCGAGGTTTTCACAAACAAAACTATGGCTGGCAGTGAAACGGTGAAAGCAGCTTGTAAAACCGTCAAGACTGTCATGTCCACAGACTTTTGGGAAGCGCGCAGACGAGCTCTTGGTCTCTACCGGGCTTGCTACAGATATATACCTTATATGAGTAAGCTCATTCATTGTAATCCATTGTTTCATTACTTCCTGGTACACTGGAGCCGTGTTGTGTCCGACGTATAATATTATCATAACACAAGTCTCGAACTTTGGGGCTAGCTCAATTTGTGTGATTTGTCCGTATTTATTTATTTCTTCCTGTGGGTAATACACAAGACTGCTATGGGGAAATTCCCGTTATGCAATAAGTTCCTTTATTGCCCATGGTCCCGTTAATATTACCAACTCCCATCTTGGAGGAGATTAGGAAAGTACCTACCCTGTCGTTAAGGAGGTACCTACTGACACATAGGTACTCATGATGGAAAAGGTTAATATAGAGGTTTAGATATTAATAATTGTTTGTTATGGTACTTGTAATATCTGTACTTACTTACCTACTATATTGCTATGTTTATCAAATAAATAACTTGATTGAAATATTTTGATAAATAATAAAGTTTGAGTAAGAGAGTTATTTCACCATGCTCGTTATTAATTATGTAGGTAGTGAAACACCATATCGAACTGTAGGTTCCGCCACTAATTGCAAACCATTCCAATAATATATGTACGTCAGTAATTTTAAGATGCTTTACAATGCTAGAACGAAGCTTTTCTAATTACAATTGATATTTTCCGTAGTAAAATATTTTGATATACCGAAGTCTGAAGAAGATTGCAAATGGAAGTTGAGAGAATATTTCTATACAAACGCTTGTGTTTCGGACGTTCGTGTTATTGATATTTTGGTTATCAAGGTATTCTAATTAGTTAATACATGTATAGTGGTATTTAGTTATATGCTTGTCTGGTCTGTGACCTCCTAGTAGATTGTAGCTTAAATTTAATTTGAAATGGCAAGGTAAGAAAAGTTCCTCTGCATATCCATGGTCTCTGCCTACTTACTACACGGGAAACATACGTGATAATTTGTATGTGTATATGTTGTTCCTGTAAACCTTCGATCAAAAAAGTTATTTTATACTTGATCGAAGCTGTAAACATTTCGATACATCGAAGCTCTAGTCTTCGTAAACAAAGGGTAAATTAGTTTCAGTTCAGTCAGTCATTAGTTTCATGCATAAAAAACTAATTCTATATTGAATGAATTAGTTTATTATGCATAATCATAGACAATTGGCTACTCACCTACACATTAGACAAAAATAGATAGGCATATCTTGTGGAGCTAATTGTGTAGCATTCTTCAAATTACAGGGCTATATGGAGTTGAAGGAAATTACCCATCAATGGCAACAGAAAGGCCACCTGATGGCTAACTGGAACCCAACTTTAGAACCAAAGCCCAATAATTTCATTTGCAAGTTCCTTTCAGGAGTAGATTGAATTACACTGTTCATTTTTGCGCTGGTTTGTATTTAAATAGTTGTCTGATATCTATTACTTTCATATTTTGTAATTAAATTTTTTGTAAGTAGGTACAGCCATTTTTATTTAAAGTTTATATTTTCTAAAGAGATCCATATCAACTTTTTGTTTCAGTCAGAAAACATTGAATAACAGGGTGGGCCGATTTTTTAAAATTTTTGAAAAAAAAATGTCAAGGGTTTTAAAATATGCGATAGGGTTACACAATCATAATAAAAATAATATAAAAAATATTCGATATATCTTTAGGCTCTGTACCGAATTTTGAAAATTTATGAAAATGGTTATTTTCAACTTCAAATAGTTATATTCACTCGGAAATGCGATTTATAATATCTAAATAGATTAATTTGAACGTTTTCTAACCCCTATTATTTTTTTATTAATTTGTGTTATATTCTCCGTACTAAACTATAACCGTGATATGTATGGAAAAATGAACACAAATTAAAAAAAAAATTGAGGGGAGAAAATACATTCTAAAATTTTTAATTTAATTGCATCGTAATATTGAACACTATTATTTTATTTTCAGCCATAAAACTTACCAAAATTTATAGAAATTGTTATTAAAAAACTATCTCAAACTATTAGCAAAACACAGATTTTTTGCATTTTTGACACAATTTTTTTCTGAACTCTAATAGGAAGAAATTATAATCGTACATAAATTTCACTCATATAATTTAGGTCTATCAAAAAAACAAAACAGCTTTACAACAAATGAGATTTTATTTTTCATATGCTTTTGTAAAAATTTTTTGTTATTCTGGTCTGTACTGGTCACAAATAAACTTTTATTGTCTTTCAAATCAGTTTGGAAATATTTTTAAACCAACATGTCTTTTTTTATTATTTTTAAAATTTTGAGCTATGGTAGAGATCTAAAAGTACCCAAATAAAAAAAAATAAAAAAACAGTTTAAAAGTGTATATTTTTACGCAACTTTTGAGACCCCTTGAGTTAGAATCCTACGAAATTTTCAAAAATCGGCCCACCCTATTGAATATCCTTGTTTTATCTGAGAAAATAACACACCTTATGTGTATATGTGTACTGTACTCCATATGTTTAGAATGACTATGTTCAATACAAAGTGTACATTGTCATTCTAAACATTGGGTAAACTTGCCTTCGGATCGGAGGAGACATACTGAGCTAGAGGGAGTTAGCAAATAAAAATATAACAAATTCAAAATTTATTGATCACGTTCATTCCAAATCACTTGCCTTTGAAAGGCCGAGATTACTATCAAACTACCATGCCTTTGCGATTATTGCAAATGTTAATTACGTATATTACCACTGTTTACCTACAATATCTCAAGTAATATTGCGGCACCTAATGCTCAAAATATATTTTCTACATTTCAGCTAAATCGATGAAATTCCCATTTGCAATAGTCAAATTGAGATAAATAATAAAAATAATTATATATCTACACACAATCAAGTGAAAAAAACATTGAAAGCATTAAAACAATGTTTGGTATAAATTTATCATTCACAACCATATAATTATGATATTAAAGTATATAAATATAGTGATACGTACATCCTATACGTATACATATTATAAAAATAATGTTGTCTTCATAATCCGTATCCACTAATTAAATAATTCTGAAGTTTGTTATTTTGCTGCTATTCGATAACAAGTCATTTTTTTTACCTTAAACACAATGAGAGAAAAATAAGTTAGTACGTACGGATTTATTTGTAAGTACCTATGTCTCAAGACTTCGTAAGTACATATTTCTAATGTGAATTACTTTACATGCCTGTATTATCTCTCTCTATATTAGCATAACGTAACAAAACATACAAGTTTTACAGAGGTAATGCTTCTGTCACGGAGATTTTATTGAATAGATACTTATTGTTATGAAATTCATAATTTAACAACTTGCTTTTCAAAAATATTGTTCAATATTCGCTGTTCTACTGGACATCGTTGGTATAATAATAGTTATATAACTTACGAGCTCAACATACTTTATGTATCTATGAAATATGATAATTTTTTATTTAATAATAAATAAATATACATTTTATGCATTACTAACAATAGTTACACTAGTTATCTACATCATAAGTTACGGTTATTACAAAAGGTACTTTTGTATGTACTTACATTCAACAGTTAACACTGCTACTTTATTCTTCCATTATTTACAAATGAATAAGTGTTTAAATGATATTTGGAAACTTTAATCGCTAGAATGGATTTTCTAGCAAATATTTTCGTGTTAATCTTGCGGCACGGTGGCATCACTAGTCATTAATTGGTAAATAGTCGATATAATCAAATAGGTATATAAACTCTTTAATATACCTAATCTCCAGTAATGACGTCTTGCCGCTCCATCGGGTAATATAAATATAACGAAACAAGTAAAAGACACGAAATTTTGATATGAGTATCAAAAATTCATTTCCAATACTAGTAGATACAATATCGTTGATTGAATTGGAACGAATGGCATCCTCGACAACGACGTCTTTACATCTTTTGTTATTTGTAGTTTAAAAATATGGAAGAATTCCCTACAATAAGCAAGCCCGCCTGTCAAGCGTAGGAACACTCTTCGGCGGCTACCACTTGTCTTTAAATACACCATTACATCTAGTGAGGTCTTCAGTTACAGCAACATCTTTACGAATTCTGAAAAGAAAATTTTAAACATTTTAATTTTTCGTAACTTTTAAGATCAAAATATTGTTGAAAGGTTGATATTGTATGTATGGTATTTGCATTGATCTACTTATATTTTTTATATTAAGTATCTAGATATACATACATTTTATTTGTGAATTCTATGCAGATAATGTACAAACCATTACCAATCAACCAACTCAAACGGATTCACATTCAGTATAGAAGTAGGAAGGGCTGCGCGGCGGCGCATGCTTCCTACGTTTATGATAATCAGATTAATCAGTCACCAGTTACCGATCATGATGACGTCACAATACATTACCTTCGTAGTCGATCCGGCCGTCGTGGTCGATGTCCCCGAGCGCCAGCACCTGGTTGAGCTGAGCGTCCGTCACCGGTTCCCCGATCATCTCGAGCGCTGTCCGGAGCTCGTCCCGCGTTATGTACCCGTTATCGTCGCGGTCAAATACTCTGGAAAGTCAAATTCATCATAAAGTATATTTTTATAGAATAGGCCCTGGGCTACGCTCCCGTGCGAATTTCGGGATAAAAAGGACGCACCAAATTTCATCGAAATCCAGCACATTTTGCGTAACATACTCAAAAACTCATATCCAAACTTTCGCATTTATGTATAAGTACGGATAAATAAATATATCGAGCTGCAAAACCCGAATACCGTCTTTAGCTTACAAAAGAGTAATAAAAAATATAGAAAATCTCTTCATAACTATGACGCAAAGCCGGTGCCGGTTTTGTATGGAATTTTCTTTCACGGAAATGAGTCTGCGTGTCGCACTGGAGTTAGGAAATGTGTTAACATAAACGCTATAGTAGAACATCTACAAATTGTGTTTTTTATGTTTCACTATGTACAATTAAATGTGAAATATATTTTTACATTTCAATTACCTACATATTTTATTGTTTATTTTATTCAATGACGATTTCTTATATTACATTTAATTGCGATTTGTATGTAGGTAATAGTGACTACCATTAAGCCATTCTGAGGCAAACTATGAACCTGCTACGCATCAGCTACGCCGTAGGTGGACTGCTACGCGGTTCTACAGCAATGCTACGAGCTACGACACGGGAAGCATATGTAGCGTAGCACGATTCCGCGTAGCTCGTAGCCGGCTACGACAGTAGTGCATACAGTTTTCACATTTTTGTCCCCATAAAGCATTTTTTTTTATTATTTATCTGCCTTTAATTATTTAATTAATCTTTATTAATTATTTAATTAATTTCAAACCAAAACCATATTTAGTATTCCTGCAGTACCAGCTTTACGCTATTGCTTAGTCTGTATGGTTTTTATTCACACTACAAATTGGAAATATCTTTACGTTTAAGGAAGATATCGTCTCGTCAGGCAGGGTATGTATGTCCATCCCTCTGACGACTAAACTTGTCTTTAGTCATTCCTCTGAGGAAAAATTTCTCCTTCTCTTTTAAATCTCTATTCTCACCCTAAACAAAGTCGATATACCTTTACATGTTTATTTAATAAAAAAAACGACATCTAGGTCCTAATCAGGTTGTTAATCATACGTACTTGAAGGCTGCCAATAAGTCCCTAGTGATTTCCTCTTCCGAGTCGCCCCCGCTGGCGCTCACGTCCATGCCTTGTAACGCCTGTATCTTCGTCACCCACTGCATGAAGTCGTTCTCATCTATTAACCCGTTGCCTGGAATATACAATATTTATATTAGTATAGAAACATAATAAAAATAGCGGATTTAGGGATGGGAAACTCTGGGGCACGTGCGTAAAAATACTTTATTAGCACTATTTCTTATTGATAAAAAGACTAGTTTTGGAAAAATTTAAGAACACGACTGCATTTTTAGACGTCACATAGCCTGCTACCCGAAAGACACGTTAAGACGAGGGATATCCATAAAGTTACTATTCTCTCCAATTATTATTATTCGATTCGTTGTTATTATTCTTATTAGTTGTTTTACGAATAAAAACTTTACTTTATTTTTTTTAATATACATAACTAAAAACATAACACTTCTTTATTGGGAAGTCATGTAAAAAGTAATGGTAATCATTATTTTCAGTTTTATGTAGGTACTTCCGATTCGAATAGTGCGGATGTTTCAAATATATTTTGATGCTTTCAAAAAATGTCCGATTTAACTTGTTGGAAACTAATGACTTTATTGTAAGATTTCCTGATCAAAACTATTTAATCAGTCTTTGTAGGCCGTAAGAAAGCCTTGACCTAAATGATCTTATTCTGCGATTGTAAGCCTAATATGCCTAATCGTTGGTAATGTTGAAGGAAACGATCGTGTGTAGGCAAAATATGTATAAATAACAATTTGGCGAACAATAATCGACGTTTACACGACTATAATGTTCCGTGTGGAATTATCACAAAGAAATTGCTTTAATGTCGTCATTATGTATAGGTACTGGGAAATCTTTTTTCATAGCTAATGCCGTTATTGTCACTCCTAATTTTCATAAATTCTGACCATTGATAGAAATATCCGAAGGGTAGGTCAATAAACGTTATTTGAATTTAATCGTTATTTATCAGTTTGCTATAATCTGCAAGGATTTACAGACAATGGAAAACTCCGCAAACAAAACTTCGTTGTAGATAAATTATCGCGTTTCCTGAAATATGTTATGACTGACGAACGAAGTTATCTTTCGTTGTCCGTCAGTCATAGGTTTCTATAAGGTTTTCATTGTTCCTTTTTACTTCGGAAACCGGAAACCCCAAAAAACTGCATTTGTCCAGGACTCTCAATTGGTTTTATTTCAAGTCTGCCTAAAAACATTCATGGTACGATTGATATAAACCTATTGGATTTAACTGCGTGACATGAAGCTTTGAGCACGTCACAAAATTTAATGCGGCAATCAACGAAAGGGCTGCACGGTGTCGTTAAATCTTAATTAACGTTGTGGCAGGGAACGGTCATTACAGGGTGTTACAGTATGTGACGTCAGAGTGAGCCCTTGCAGCCAACGTTCACTTTCAAGTAGCTATACCTACTGTTTGTCATTATTTACGGTCTCAAATATATGTTGCTTCAAACATCAACTTACGATTGCCAATAGCAGCGGCAACCAATCCAAGTGTCTCAGTGTTAGCTGAATTTTAACTGGAAATCTTGTGATTCTGTATGTAATTTATTTGTTATTGTTTGATTTTTCTGCAGTCCGTCCGTACCATACTATTTGCAATGACGAATTTTCAGTAAAAGTAAGGTATGTATGAACATAAAGAATAGGGTGCGCAATGTGATGTTACGATTGTCTGATATTTCAAACGCTTGCGGCAATTGCAGATAAACTAGAGAATGCAAGAACTTGTAGTTGGGTAAAAATATTTCTAACTAACATTGATATCTTAGAACTGATAACCAAAGCTACTAGTAAATTCCTCAAGTAAAGCCGATTTGCTGGTTTTGACGAGTCCATGTTTGGAACCATGAGGTAGTGATACTTGTATACTAAGTAGTCTAAGTGGCAAATGTTAACCGCCTGGAGTTTGAACTCATGTGATTCGTATTGTCGAGCCCAGAGAAGGCAAGAATTCTCTCTCTTTACTCTTGTTGGTTTGTGAATTGACCTTGATACGGGGTTGCCAGCGCCGGAAGCCATCCGCCCTTCGGCGCACGCTATTTTACAATAACCTGAATTAACTGTGAATAAATTATCCTCATCGATTAAAGTTGTTTACCTTTAAACGCGAGGGGGCTTCGTGCAGGAATTATAGAAGAATTCCACGTGCCGGCGCAATAAGACGGTAATGAAAATTTTATTACAAAAAGATTTTTAAAGCCGAATAATAAGTCTGTTTTTACCTCGAAGTAATAAATTGGAGTCTAAAATAATGGTACGCTGTTGCCAACAACAATACGGATAGGTGTGAGTAAACGTAAACAAAAATATTTTTAGACTGTCGATGACTGGCTCCGTACTAACAGGAGCAATCTGTCGCACTTGCGGATACTAACTCTGCTCTGCTAAAGTGGTATAAAAAACATGTGACAAGTTTGGCATCATTTCAAGGGAATTCAAAGACGGGGCAATACTCAATTTCACAAGGACTTTTTTATTTAGGTATTTTAAAAATATTTAGATTCTTTACTTTAGTTCGGAATTGTCGGCGAGATTTTTTGTTTCAAGTATACATAGCATAGCTTTTGGCTTTGGTTTATGTTTTAGTACCAGGTATCACGATTACAATTCAAGAGAGCTAAACTTTTTATTGTACTATGTAATCTTTATATCTTCATCGACAATAATCCGCCATTCTCGAAACATTTTGAGTGGGCACGTCTTTGAGACAGCGTAGAATTTTTTGATATTGAAAGGTAAAATCACGTTTTGCGACCGGATCACTGCTATATTTAGTGATAATTAGCACTGCTAATGAAATATCACAGCTTTTACTGGTTAATTTAACCATAGTAAAAGCTGTGATATTTCAAAATATAAATTTAACATTCGTATTATCATCGACATTAGCAGTGCTAATTAGCACTAAATATAGCAGTTATACACGAGTAAAGGTTTCAACACATCAGTTATTCTTCTTCTTTTTCCATCAGTTGTTCGATTTAACCTCGGCCACCTTGAACTGTAAGTCTAAGTTCAATTTCATTATTTAACGTCCCAGCTATAGCAAGTCACGCACTACCACCGATTTACTTACCGACAAAATTGTTAAGTTTATAGCTTCCAAAATGTTGATTACTTATTCAACGACGATTACGAGTAAATTGTTTTACGAGTTTTCGTGTTTAAGAATATTATAGTCTGTTGGCTATACCTACCTACTTTACAAACTTTATTGCCTAATAACACCATTAGCCAAGATTTTAACGTTCATTTTGAAAATTTTCAGTATAGGACCTATCGTGCTATCGGCTACTTTATTTACTTTCTCTAGAACATACTATACAAACGTGTCGCATCGATTCGTCGATTGTCTTAGACTCGATTTACACAACGAGGAATAATATCTCGAAGATTTCGATTTGAGTTTTTTTATATTGAAAAATAATGACCCATTTTTACAAGGAAATTCTCAAACTGAAGTCTCTCGTATATACGATTCTCTAATAACTTGACTTAAAACTCGCTCTAGGGTTCTTAACTACACCGTGTCGTCGCCGTGAAAATGGCTGCTGTCGCTCCGATAACCATTTCGTTACAGGAATAAATTGCTTTAAACTTTACTACTATCACAACTGGGAATTAGTTTCCTTATAGTCTGTTGTTGTGTAATTACGTTGTTATTAGGTATTCAAACTTATGTATAAGACGTGTAGAATATTGCACTTAATGTTAATTAATTTACTTTCTGTATAAAATACCATTAAGTTTTTAATACACACTAGAGCCCCGCCCCGGCTTCGCTCGAAAGATACATACTCGTACATAAATTGAAGCCTATGTCACTCAGGTATAATGTAATTTTTGAAATCGATTCAGTAGTTCCAAAAATTACCTCCTACAAACTTACAAACACTTCCTCTTTATTATATTAGTGTAAAGTGTGATAGAGGAAATTGTTTATGATTAAATAAAATGAAAAGGAAGCATAAAAATATTTTTTATTTTTATTATTATTTTTAAAAACTTTTTGATTATTAATATTAAGCCTAACCAGGAATATAAAACCCTCGCCATGTGTTGCGGAAAAGCAATAGAACTAATTTATTATACTGGCAACTAATTTAAAAACCCATCTGTCATTTCTCCTGTCAAAGTTTGACTTTCAATCAAGGGCGGATCCAGTAGGTATTTTTTTCTGGGAAGGGCACCGTTTTCCATTCTCGAGAATATTTCCGAGAAATTTTTAAGAAAGTTTCCGCTTGTTCTTTGAAAATTTCGAGAACGGCACATCACTAATGGTAGCGGATTATTTTTTTTGGAAATACTTGTAAGATACTATTACTACTAAATCCTGTTATTTTAACAACTCGGATCTTAATTTTATATGTACTGTTATGAAAGTTGCCTCCACAGTACACTATATACAATAGTAATCTATGCTCCACAGTATGTACACAAAATAGCAGTCAGGGGGGGGGGCACATGCCCCCGTGCTCCCACCCTTTTATCCGCTACTGCTTTCAATAATGTTGCAATATAAAACGCATAAGTGCTGCCTCTAATTCAGGGTTTTTATATTCCTGGTCAGGCTATACCAACGGAATCATAGTTCATTTCAGTTTAGAAACAAAAGAAGGCGTAAAGATAAGATTACCTATAAGTCCGTAAATCATGTTATATCAAAAGGTGCTAAAGTTGAGTTTAGTACGATAACATTGTTTACGATGGCTAAGGAACAGAACAGACCACAGCCCTTGAATTTTATGATATTTAATGTTAAGGCCATGTCGTAGCCCACATTCTAAAAAATGAAAATTTTCATGAAGAAATTTACCTAATTTGAGTTTAATTATGAAGTGGTAAAAAATACAGGATATAGATTAGGATGTTAATTAAGGTTTTAACCGTGTACTTAATAAAAATACATATTTTCGGCTTAGTTAAATCATAAAGGCACCAAAAATTTTTAAAAAATTTAGCTTTCAAGTCTTGGAACTTACAATTTTCAGCGATAACATATATAAATTTTTATATAATTAAATATATTAAAGTTTTAACCGAGCACTTTTGTTTTTCAACCGACTTCCCAAAAAAGGAGGAGGTTATATGTTTCGATGTATGTATGTTTTTTTTTTATGTATGTTCGCCGATTTCTCCGCCTACAGTGGACTGATTTCCGAAATTGTTTTTTTATTCGTAATGGTATATACCCAAGTTGGTCCCATTTTAACCACGTCAAAATCTGTTCGGTAATTTTAAAGATACCTAACAAAATATAAAAATACCAACATTGCATTATAGAGCAAAAGCCCGCGATAGCATGCTTACTTATATTACTTATATTGCTTTATGACTTACTTTATTAAAACTAAAGATTTTCTGTGTATGTTCCCAACATAGAAATAGCGATTAGCGACTATAAAAGTTGGATCATGATTACTAAGGCAGATTTTTTGTAGCAATAACATTTAAAGTGGTAACTCAATTTCCTTATAGTAAAGTTTTTTAAAGATTTTATTCCTAATAATATAAGAAATCACGCCATCCATTGCCAGGCAATTGGTGCAGATATAAACCCCTGCTAGACATTGTAACTTTACTAAATTATAGTTATATTTGTTTTATTACAAATGCTGAATTTAATTTTACTTTGGATCCCCCAAGGGTGCTTTTTATACCTATAAAAATCATCCTTGCTATCCATATTACCTGCATAAGCAACAAGAGCCAAACTTCATACCTAGTCGCTAATATTTTTACCCGTATATACTACGCAGAAAAACATTCAGCATTTTTAAAATAAGGAAGGTTTGGTCGTCGCGGGCTCACGGTCTATTTATGTGCCAAAAATAATAGACAATTTGACATGTTCTGACATTTCAAATCAAACTGACATAAAAAGTTTCGAATTCTTAATTCTTTATTTTCGGCTAGCAGTGAAAGAAAAGTTTAAGTTTTTATTAAAGAAAATAGGTGTAGAAGCACAAAAAATGATAAAATAAAACTTTTTTCAAAAAAATGAACCGACTTCCATCATAAAACTTAAAAACATGAAATAAAAATAAACAAACAATAAAGAAAAATGTATTAGCATGCTACCTACTGAATGAGGTGAAGTCGGTGCCAAATTGAATTAAATAATCTAAATTAACATTAGAATCATGTATGTATACAAAATGCCTAGCTAAACAATTACATAGTCCTGCACTTGGCACCGACTTCACCTCATTCAGTAGGTAGCATGCTAATACATTTTTCTTTATTGTTTGTTTATTTTTATTTCATGTTTTTAAGTTTTATGATGGAAGTCGGTTCATTTTTTTTTGGAAAAAAGTTTTATTTTATTTTTTAGACTAATATTTTTAAAGATATTTGAGAAATAGTTGCTAAATCGGTACAAAATCTGTTCGATCCTGCCAACGAAAGTAGAACATTATGTTGTGCAAAAAACTATCTTATTGCAACGCGCACACGCCGCCGCCGCGGTTAAGCGCATATGAATTTTGTTATTTGCAGCTCAGGTCGGACCTCGTCTTAAGATGATTTATTTCGCATCAACCCGTGAACCGATGCTACTAAGTGATACGGGTCGGGATGAGATAAAATTAAAATTAAAGGAATATTATATAGGTATCGTAGGACTCGTAGTGTTTTATAAGTTTAGGTCTGCCTCGGCTTTTAATTTTGCTAATATTGTACAAGGAATAGCCTATTCCTACTAAGCTGCAGTTTTGTGGTGTAACAAAACTATCTTTTAAAATCAATTCAACCTTTAATTAATTGAAACTAACCATTTAATGACGTGGCATAGTGGGTGTCACTATTGACGTTACCCTGAATCAATATCAGTAGGTAGATAGCTGACGCATCAACCGCCACTCCTACAAGCATTCTAGTCTAGGTACTTGCAATATATATATATATATATATATATCTACAGATATCAAATATTATTTTCGTATAAGTAGTAGTACGGCTCCTTGTCCTAACAAAAAACGATTTTATGGTCCCATCCGGAAGAAAGCATGAAACTTGGCATGAATGTAGCTTTCATATATCTATTTTAATATTGATATAGAAACACTTCGAGAAATTAATATTTCCCCCCCTTTCCCCCCCCTCTTTTATGTCCCAAATCGTGGTTTTTCTCATTTTTTAAGAAAACGGTAAAAGCTACGCAAATACTGTCAAAGATAAATATGTTCTTCATTAAATTCTCTATAATATTGCTATTGGATGTATGTTGATAGGACTTATAGTTTACAAAATATGCCCATGTTACTAGAACGATTTTTTTTTAAATTCGCACTTTTTCTATTATTGCACGGTAAGGGTAGAATTTCGTATTTAATATCATGGATAGCTTTCGACTTCTGATAAATTAAATACGAAATTCTACCATAAGGACCCTAACTATAGGTACATATTCAAACATGACCAAATTATTTTTTAAATCTATGAGAAACTATGATCATGAAAGATAAGATAATTTTGTTGGAATTAAGTAACTATGTGTAATTTTTATGGAATAATGCACTTACGATTTTGGCGCTTTTTTTTAGTTTTAGCTTCAAATTTTCAGTGACAAATCTACTATTGCTGCAACTTCCTATTGCAGTGAACATAGCGGTATACTGACCAGTCTTGCTGGCGTCCTTGATGGGATCAGAGATGAGGTCGTCGCTGACCTCGATGCCCAGGTTGCGCAGCATGAACTGCAGCTTCTCGGGCGTCACGTGCCGTCGCTGTCTCGGTCCAGCAGCCCGAACATAGCGGTATACTGACCAGTTTTGCTGGCGTCCTTGATGAGATCAGAGATGAGGTCGTCGCTGACCTCGATGCCCAGGTTGCGCAGCATGAACTGCAGCTCCTCAGGCGTCACGTGGCCGTCGCTGTCTCGGTCCAGCAGCCCGAACATAGCGGTATACTGACCAGTTTTGCTGGCGTCCTTGATGAGATCAGAGATGAGGTCGTCGCTGACCTCGATGCCCAGGTTGCGCAGCATGAACTGCAGCTCCTCGGGCGTCACGTGGCCGTCGCTGTCTCGGTCCAGCAGCCCGAACATAGTGGTATACTGACCAGTTTTGCTGGCGTCCTTGATGAGATCAGAGATGAGGTCGTCGCTGACCTTGATGCCCAGGTTGCGCAGCATGAACTGCAGCTCCTCAGGCGTCACGTGGCCGTCGCTGTCTCGGTCCAGCAGCCCGAACATAGCGGTATACTGACCAGTCTTGCTGGCGTCCTTGATGAGATCAGAGATGAGGTCGTCGCTGACCTCGATGCCCAGGTTGCGCAGCATGAACTGCAGCTCCTCAGGCGTCACGTGGCCGTCGCTGTCTCGGTCCAGCATAGCAGCCCGAACATAGCGGTATACTGACCAGTTTTGCTGGCGTCCTTGATGAGATCAGAGATGAGGTCGTCGCTGACCTCGATGCCCAGGTTGCGCAGCATGAACTGCAGCTCCTCAGGCGTCACGTGGCCGTCGCTGTCTCGGTCCAGCAGCCCGAACATAGCGGTATACTGACCAGTCTTGCTGGCGTCCTTGATGAGATCAGAGATGAGGTCGTCGCTGACCTCGATGCCCAGGTTGCGCAGCATGAACTGCAGCTCCTCAGGCGTCACGTGGCCGTCGCTGTCTCGGTCCAGCAGCCCGAACATAGCGGTATACTGACCAGTTTTGCTGGCGTCCTTGATGAGATCAGAGATGAGGTCGTCGCTGACCTCGATGCCCAGGTTGCGCAGCATGAACTGCAGCTCCTCGGGCGTCACGTGGCCGTCGCTGTCTCGGTCCAGCAGCCCGAACATAGCGGTATACTGACCAGTTTTGCTGGCGTCCTTGATGAGATCAGAGATGAGGTCGTCGCTGACCTCGATGCCCAGGTTGCGCAGCATGAACTGCAGCTCCTCAGGCGTCACGTGGCCGTCGCTGTCTCGGTCCAGCAGCCCGAACATAGCGGTATACTGACCAGTCTTGCTGGCGTCCTTGATGAGATCAGAGATGAGGTCGTCGCTGACCTCGATGCCCAGGTTGCGCAGCATGAACTGCAGCTCCTCAGGCGTCACGTGGCCGTCGCTGTCTCGGTCCAGCATAGCAGCCCGAACATAGCGGTATACTGACCAGTTTTGCTGGCGTCCTTGATGAGATCAGAGATGAGGTCGTCGCTGACCTCGATGCCCAGGTTGCGCTGCATGAACTGCAGCTCCTCAGGCGTCACGTGGCCGTCGCTGTCTCGGTCCAGCATAGCAGCCCGAACATAGCGGTATACTGACCAGTTTTGCTGGCGTCCTTGATGAGATCAGAGATGAGGTCGTCGCTGACCTCGATGCCCAGGTTGCGCAGCATGAACTGCAGCTCCTCGGGCGTCACGTGGCCGTCGCTGTCTCGGTCCAGCAGCCCGAACGCCGTCCGCAGGTCTGCAATAAACACATCATTATTATCCTTGACCGTATCCCTTTGTTAGGTTATTCTGTTTTCCCTTTTTTTCCACCGTCACTAGCCATCTCATCTGTCATAGTTTTGCATATCATTGACGTAATAGGTAGGATTTTTTAATTCTATGAAATACATTACATCGCATACGTGCATATACATATTTCGGTTTGTCATTCAAATATTTAATTATTTAAAACCAAACATAGAAAAAATAGTATTTATAGTTACAAAAATGTTGTTTTTTCTTACTTTAATTGTGCATGACATATCTCCTAACAAATTAAAAAAATACTGCAAATGACATGCTTCGCTAGAGGATTTCGGCTTGCCATCCCTTGCTTGCTTTCGTTAATTTTGTTTTTGGTCAATTTTGTGCAGATATTACCAGAAATATAGATATTAACAGAGTTTAAGTATTATTCTAAACAATAACATCATTTAAGACTTTAACATTATCAATATTGATACAGCCATCTAGGGTATTCCCAACAATAAACATCAAAAGATATAAACATCTTTTGATGTTTATTGTTTCCGAAAATGATCAGCATATTTTGTACTTACAAAACTCATTACCCTTCGCTGACATATTAATCACGTTATACAAGATAAATCCTTACACTAAAATCTCTATTTAAAACTAAGCATTTTATCCTAACTTTTCTAAACCAACGCGGCTTATCGCGCAAAATGTTTTTAGAAAATGCGAGGCACTCATCATCTCGCATCATATACCGTTGACAATATTGACAAAAGATTACTTGTATCATATTCTCTTATCTTATGGCTCACATTTTTAGACAACGTCTTATATGCTAATAAAACATAAAACGTAGTATATTTTCCTAGATATACGTTTACACCCCTATCTGAAGATAAGACGCGAACGATTGATCACGTGGCTCTATTTTCCTTTATGGCGTTATCAAGTCGTCAACATAGAAGAACGCTTTTATATTATTTGCAATGTTTGTGATGATTTATTAAAGTTAAGTACTTATTAAAATAATAAAAGGAAAACTTAGGTGTATTGGAGAAAAGATTGTTAGGTACCGTAAATTATTCCAAATAAAAATCTAAAATATTAGGTATTCCTATTAGCATTTGCCAGAGGTACACTCTCGTTAGAAAGCTCAGGACCTAATTTATGACCAAATATTTCCTGGAATGATGTGTCTATTATGTGCTTGTTTGTAATCGTATACATGCCAAATTTCAGTCAAATCAATTAAGTTGTTTATCCATATTTAAAAAAAAATACAACTGTTCCCATTATAATACAATTATTTTAGTTTAGATAATAATAGCATTAGGTAAGCCTAATAATAGTATACTGCAGGTGCCAAAAATTTGATACACGGTACATACAATAATATTTTCTGCATTCGAAACCCAAACAGTAATGTCGGCAAACTTTCCGCAGTCACCGCGATGATTGATCAGCTCACATTATATTCCGCACCGTATTATCCCACGGCTCCCAAAATAATCACCAACGTACTTATATACTTTTCAACACACTTGCTCGTAAAGTGGGTCTTATTACATCGAATTTAGGCCCATAATGGAAATAAAAATTACCATACTGCGCTATACAAAAGATAGAAAACTAATGCGTGTTATGAATTCCACAAAGCATTTTTAATTTAGGAGCATAATACATATAAGATCAAATAGGGAAAATTAAAAAAGGGACCAACTTTGCACACTTGTTTCGTAATGTACTATTAACATACTATTAAGTATAATGCGGTGGATTTTTTCTATGCCTTTGAATCATTTCCCGCGAATCATTTTGCATAACATTCCTATTCTCCCGTCAGTGCCAACGATTCGACGATTAAGATTTAAAATTGTCTTTTAAAATGTGCTGTTAATTTTTATAATATAGGTCGCGTGGTACTCGGTGCCGACGGATGAAAGAATATTCATTTAAAACTGTAGTTTATTCGACGAAACGCCACTTTTTTATTCTTGTCTGTGATGTTTTGTATTGACGGAAAGTACAATAAATAAGTATATTTTTGCTTTAGAATTATGTAGGTGCCTGTCAAGTTAATTTCGACGTTGTATTGCGCACACATAATACAAGATTAATTTATTTGCACACAAGTAATTACATGGTATAGATACATACAGTAACTTAAAACTAAAAAAAGAGAGGAAGATGCGCAAAAGGCGGTCTTTTTTTATAATTCGTGAGTATATTAGTGAGTATAATTTCTTCCAGGCATAATATTTGAAAATTTGCTGAAGACGAAATATTTGTTGTGCGGGTGGATTAAGGAGAAAACTGTTAAATATACTCGTAGTTATGTACTTATATAGTTTATTATATGTCCTCGAATGTTTATATTTTTGTTGGGTACAAATTTAACTAATTTCACAAATCTCGCGCATATTTGTAGTTGCAGTATACGACGAAGTACACGATGCACGTGGCGGGCGCGAGTATCTCCCAGCCACGGCCATTGTCAGTGTCACCTCCTGCATTGCCAAATGCATTAGTTTCCCTATTTATAACGCAAGCGAAGCTATATCTGTTACTTTGATACTCTTTAGTCATAAATTATACGTAAACTTTGTATTTTCTAATAAGAGTGTAGGTATTTTTTTTATTACTTTCTCAAGCTCGTGGGTCTTGGTCTACTTCTTTAAAATAGTTTGGTTTGGTTTGGAAATAAATAAATTTGCAATCAGTGTCACCATCAACTATTTCAGTAATCTTTTTCTAATCTACAACCAATGAGTAATGTAGATTAGAATCAATACCACACACACGAAAAAGAGCATAAGATTATGTATCTATTATTAGTATCTAAGTATTTTATTTTTTTTATTTAAACTTTATTGTGCACATACAAAAGTACAGTACAAAAAAGCATTGCCTGACAGTCCAACCTAAGGGTTGAGCAGAGAGTTCATGTCCACACAGCTTTAACGGTAGAAGAATTAGCAAAAAAATTAGAGCCATTGGGGTAGCTAGGATGAGAGAGTTGGAAGAACGCAGGTGCCTATCATGAGTGGAACTTAAAAGTTTGAAACTGGATTTTATGTATTCAGTGGTGTTATGTTATTAAGAATGTTGTACAAGAGACAGAGAATGTGTAGATTCCTGCGTTCAGGAATTGTTAGCCAATTGAGTTGCGACCTGTACGTACACATGGTCAAATTTGCGAAGGGAAAAGATAAATCTAGGCGTCGTATTTTACGAATAGTAGATATTTATTGATTGATTTATCACCAAATAGACTTTGAAGCGTACCATTTATGATAGCGATTGATCAAGATAACGTTTAAAACTGTGTATATTGCCGTTGTATTGTGATGAATGATACCAGCACACAAATGTTTGTCTTCTTTTATCATCGCGCCAGAATCGTGCATATAAAGTAAACAAATAGATCAGGATCCATCCTTAAAAATATTTACTTACTGCACAAATTATGTTATGACAATTATAAATAATTATTTTGGAATCTTTTATCATTTATGTTAAATATATTATTTTAATTACATTTAGATTTTCATTACAAGATTCCCATTACAAATCCTGTCCTTTTTTATAACTATATAAAACACGGTTCATTTCAAAACATTCCTTACAATATTGTTCTACCTACCACCTGCCAATATCATTAAAAATAGTCGCCTCGACCCTAACGTCAACTGTTTTGGCCCAACCAACCCATTACACTAAATAGGTAGATACTTTACTAATGTGTGAAAACTGAATACTTCTAACAAGCGAATGCCTTTAAAAGTATTTGTAAATGAAAATGTACACTATAATTGACATTCGTGGAAAAATGGCGGGTGTGGGAGTGTGGGCTGCAGCCATTTCAGTTTTCCCACGTAAACAATGAAATAGCAACAATTGGTACGATTGTAGGTCGTATTCACATAAAATATTCAGCTTATATAATCGCAGTCTGATTAAAATCTTCTAGTAACTTAATTGATTTCGACTATGTCGAGATGAGACGACTCGACTTGGTTATTTACATATTTTTGACAGTTTTATACTACATACTTTAAAATTTACTTTTATCATCGATATATGTTACTAAATAATAACTTTTTAGGGCAAAGGAAGTGCATTAGTAATTCCTCCGTTACTCGTATAAAAATAAATTGTAAAAAGAGATGACCTATTAAAACTTGTCACTTAATTCTTAGAAATCTTATGAGTATTCAATTACTTTTCCCTAAAAATATAAGAGTTATTAGAAATCTTAAGTATTCAACTTTTCTCGAGAAATGTACGAGTTATCTATTTTATTTTGTTCTTAATTTAATGACAACATATGTTTAAGGAAGCAAATTAATTGATTTAAAACATAAAATCAAAAACTTACTATTGAGCATCGCTTCACTAGGAGCTGGAACTGTGGGCCGTTCATCAATTGGAGACTGTTTCTTCTTACTCTTCTTCTCGTCGTCTTGCTGCAAAACAATACCATCGTCGTCAGACATAAAACTGCATAAACTTAGTTTTCCTTACAATTAAAATCCGTCAAAGCCACACCAGTCACCCAATCACGACAACTGCAGATTGAAAATATGTATTGCTGATTGATACTGATTTTTTTTATCAATTTACTTTCGTTATCTTACTTGTCATGAGTTTATCGTCTATTGTCTGATCAATATGTGTGAATATCGGGAGTTACTGAATAATGATTCGAAACATAGATACTTTAGCCTTATTCAATAATACAGTGATATCGAGTTTTAGATCGATTGAAAACCTAGAATTTAGAACCTACATACGAGTAATTAGGAAGGTATCTATGTAGGTATGCATTTAAAATTGTTTGAGCTATAAAATATGAGCAGTGGGTTGCAGCGACCGGGAAACGGAAGCTATTCTTCCTCGTCCCCTTGCGATGTTCAGGCTTTATGTGCCCTCGACTGAGACCTCGAAATTTCACAAGAGCAAAAAAACATTCCAGATTTTCTTGTTAAAAATTAACGGGCGGAGGATTAGCCAAAACCAAATCACCCTCTAAATCTGTCATATGTTTTGTAGATAGTTTATAATTGTAAGTGACGTATAAATAAACAATAGGGTATTACACCATTTTTTAAAAACTGTTTTAAATTAATCCTGAGATCGTAATGAACTAGTAGAAATTTTGTTATTTTTTTTTAAAACCGAAAATTGCCTTAAAATCTGTTTTTTATTTATGATTTTGAATTTTCGCGCGGAAACGCTAGCCGCCATGCTTTTTCATCTCGTGACGTCACTCGGTTAGTAAACAATACGACTGCGAAAGACCAAGTAATAAGATTCGTGAAAATAATGAGTTATCATTGGTGTCTTGTGCCTGAATGCAAAAATACAAGTGTAAAAACGCCACAAAAATTATGGATTCAAGTGCCAAGTGATGTAAAAATGAATGATGTAAAAGTATTAACCATTGGCAGATTTGTACTTTCTGCTTTCACAAAACCGTCTTCCATAGTGAAATAAAGGCTAGAAGTCTACAAACGTGTTAATAACTCGTAAATTTATCAAAATAACAGCGCACAACTTATTTTCAGTAGATTTTTTACTATCGGAATGACGTCACGGCGGGATCCAACATGGCGAATGGCGTTTTAGACATTTGAAAAACAGATTAGAAAAGACGATTTTTAAAATGGAATTATAAAATTAAAATTGCAATTTTATGAATAAATATCGACGTTTCTTGTTTACTTTTTTCGAAATCTATTATGAACAAACATTTTTATATTTTTTCTTACATAGTGTAAAATACCCTATTACGAGTATATGCTCCAAGAAATATTAATTGCTTTGACAACATAATATTTTTTCTGTTTGACTTTCATTTCTTACTCTATCTCATTACTGAAGCTTACCAGAAAGAATACATTTGTGTTTTTCCAAGTAATACAACGCTTGGTTTAACGGAAATCCGCTGTCTGACTTATTTAATTGAAACTGTTGCCAAATTCCTTCGCTATATATAAAGAATGCCTAATTGGTACGAGTCAAATGGTGAAAAAATAATTATCTCGTAAATAAGATATTTTAGCAATATCACACTAATATTATATATATTAAGAGGAAGTGTTAGTGAGTTTGTTTGTAGTGGGTAACCTTCGGAACTACTGAGCCGATTTCAAATATTATTTCACCAGTAAAAAACTACATTATACCTGAGTGACATAGGCTACAATTTATTTATGTAGGTACCTCCCGAGCGAAGACGGGGAGGGGCGTTAATATTTTAGAAGCAAATATTTTGAGAATCTACCTACTTGAATTTAAAAAGTACCTATACCACAGAATTAATATAAGTATGCCTATACTACTAATTCTTGATAATTCTAGTATTAGTGTTGAGCGTAAATGTTAGATAGCGTTGTTTATCAGTCAGTGTACATTTGTAAAATATAAAAACGTAAATAAATATAAACAAGACATATAATATTCATAATATGATGACGCAATTATTATAAAGCAACGGATTCTATTGAAATACACGACAAACATATTTTAATGTTCATATTCATCACATAAACTTTGATTTACATTTCCCTTATACCAATCTGTGTATATGCAATAGAAATAAGTTCTAGAATCATCTGCACTCAAAATGTGGGGAAGCGATGCCAAAATCACTAACGTTTAGGTACCGACTAGCCCGCTAGCCATGCCAAATTGTACGCTAGGTGTTGTTTTGATGACCCAATTCAAACGATAGCCTTGTTAATAGCGGTGATATATGCATTATTACTTTCCGGATGATTAAATCTAATCTAAGTAATATTGATAGACACCTATTATCAAAAACGGCGTATCAAAATTTAAGTTGTAGTATTTTTTATTTATTTATTATCTTTTAAATTACATACACATTACACACCCACTAAAACCACGGAGGTTTTTAAATTCCTAATGCAAAATTCTTCGTCTAAGGTCGAAGTCTAAATTCTATTGTTATATATATAAGTATACTAGCTTTCGCTCGCGGCTTCGCCCGCGTGAATTTCCCACGGGAACAGTGCTTTTTCCCGGGATGAAAGGTACCCTGTGAAGAAGTAACAAACAAAAAAAAAACCAACAAACTCCCTTTTGCATTTATAATATTTGTTGCGATTAATTAACTAGCTGTGCCCCGAGGCTTCGCTCCCGTGGGAATTTCAGGATAAAAAATACCCTATGTGCTATTCCCGGTATTTTTCTACCCGTGTACTAAACATTGAAATCAGGCTAGTATATTTTCCGTGATTGAGTAACAAATATCCTCACAAATTCACAAACTCACATCCAAACTTTCGCATTTGTAATATTAGTAGAATTATAAAAATACCTATTAATATTTATTAGTGTAAACATTAACATTTCGTCTTAATGCTTTAGGAAAAATGACGTTTTAGAAAAGCTCGAAATAAGTTCTACTTTAGCCACGTGTATTGTAGGTATATAAGTACATATATATATAAACTCCATCTATTCTTACCAGTCCTATCATGAAAGCAATCTTACCATGTCTTTTTATGATTTTACAACAATATAAATTAAAATAGACTTTTTAGGAAATTACTTTCGTGGTTAATAAATGTTTTACTTTAGAATGTTTAGGTTTGAACTAATATTTGATTTATTTTCAACAAAATTCAACAAAAAGTAGTGTGAAGATTGTTTACATGATGAATAAATGGAGTTTATATTGCTTTGTAAAAACTGTTGTACACTTTTTTAACCACTCTTTTCACCTTCCACAAGCATGTAACAAATCAATAATAGGTATAATGTCTGGGATTTTGTCATTCAATTACCAGAATACTATCTGGAAACTTGGTGGACATAGTTTTCCCTTACACTGAACAAATGATTTGTTCAGTGTAAAGAATAACTTTGTCCAGTCAACCTAAATAGCTAAGGCAAAGTTGTAAATATATGACGTTATCCATACTCACTAATTGTTAGTTACTGATTACATGTGTGTTAATTAATGTGTCAATTTAATTAAGTAGCCGCTTGGGTAGGTTGCATGTTACGTTAGTCTCATAGTCATAACCATAGAGCTAAAAACATTTTTTTTTATTAAAAAAAAAATGTCTGTGGTCAATACCATATAACATTCTTTAAAAGTGATAGGAAAATTTAACAGCATAGGAAACAAATAACAAGAGACCTAACATTTTTATTTAGGTACCTACCTTTAAAATAATCAGCTCAGATATTTTTGTTTCATTTCGCCATACGTTTTGCAGGGAAAGTTACTTAGATTCATGCCACAAAATATTGCCCACGAACTAGAAATTTCCCGAATTTTTAAAATCGGGATTGATGGGAAGTTGATTTTTTCTGAATTTATGCTCTGTACTTTAGTACAGTCGGTAAATCAAAATAATGAATAATGAAAATAAAATAATGATAACTATGGTACAGCGTTATCTTAAATTGAACATATAGAAGCGGCAAAAATGTTACATAGCTACGTTACATCAATTTTGAAATGAAAATAACAGCTACATTTTTTCACGCTGTAATATTCAGTCCAATTGCGATGGGAGCATGATGATAAAAAGTGTGACTGTGTGACCGACTGAAGTTTGCATAGAAATAGCTTATGTCGTGCTTGGCACAGCGTCAAATTGGGCGCGCTCTGTAAACACCGCGTCTCTGGAGCTTTGTGAAAAACTATGACATACACTCAAGGTAAATAAACCATACTCTGATGGATTACACCGTAGGATCCGTGTACACAATGCTCTTCTTCAAAGACTGTACTAAATCAACCCGCTTATTGTTACACAAACACACCCCGAAACATCAAAAAAGGCGATGGTTGCGCTTTTTTTGTAAAATTTTAACACGAGAGCAAAATGTGGAGAACATTGTTTAATGAGAAATCCTGGCGAGTCAGCTTTGCATGATTAAAAATTGCATTGTCATATGCACGTTTATAACTGGTTAGGGGCTGAAATTTTCTAATCGACCGAGCGAGCGCAGCGAGCGAAGCGTCTCAGTTTCCACTAGCCGAAAATTCTTTTGTCTGTCCGGATGTTATCGCCTACAGATCGCATTTCTGAACCGATTCTCATGAAATTTTGTAAGCAGGTTCGGTAATTTTATAGAATTTTTTAGTCGAGCCAGTTTTTCGAAATTTTAAAAAATGGCCGAAATATATAAAAAAAACCTCATATCTCAGCTATTTAAAAAATAATTCAAAAATGTCATTAGACATTTTTGTTATTCTTATTAAGACGCATTTTTTTTTGTTTGAACAACATAGTAAAATTCAATAAAACCGCTATAAATCCATATGTTATAGATTCTCATACAATAGTTCACAAAAAAATCAATAGATGGCGCACCAAAGCTTTTAATACTCGCAAAATCGCTAATACGTTTACAAGAGTGACTTGATTTATTTATTAAATAAAATTAAATGGTTCTTAAAAATCATATGGCTTTTTTTTGTCTTGCTTGAAAAATAAATGGAAAATAATCTTTTTCAGATTGACGTGGGTTTTGGATATTTATCTATATGTATTTGTTATAAAATATAGTATTGTTAAATTAGCATCCCGTAAAGTCTTGAACTTACGTTGGGGCTAACTCAATCTGTGTGATTTGTCCGTCTATATTTATTTTTATATTATTTTTTATATTATTTGAGGCAAAAAAGGCAGGTTTCAGTAATTTTTTTTGTGGTATTGACCAACCACAAGAACATGTTTCGGCTTATGGGTAAAATATGAGAACTTTTTACTTTCTTTCCAGCATTGGTAGGTTGGTTTCAAAACTATTTTTAGCCAGGGACACGGTAAAATATCGGTTATTTCGTGGAAGGGCTCGCGAGGTCTACTGTTCTGACAGAACCACTAGTATAATAAGTGTTAATAAATAATATAAAAAAATAAAAAATAATATCCTATCTAATATTTAAGGGGTTGTTTAACTATAATTGCGTAATACATATACCTACACATATTCCAGGATAAAGAAAAGTATATCTACACAGAACAAAATATTGCTACCAAAAGAAGATACGGTAACTAATGCGGTGCTATTATAAAAATGTATATTTATGATCGTACCACAAAAATGTAACCTTGCAAAATATTCTCTAGAGCTCAACTAGTCATAAGATAAATGGCATGTAAAAGGTGAAATCGAATTGTTTTAGCAAAACTAAACTCAGTTATAAATCACAAGATATAGATTACGAAGTGTTGGGCAATGGCTCATAGACTAAACATCAGAGGAACGAGTTTGTCCTCGAAGTATTACATCAAAGAATACAGAGACAGATTGTATCTCACTCCTGAAGGTTGCTTAGGTTGCGCGATGAGAAGGAAATACTTTAAATTTACCTAGACATTGTAATGAAACGAGACAAGGCTAGATTTGATATTGATCAGATGCTACAAAACGATATAAACGATGCTCATGGAAGTAAATCAAGGGTGATGGTATTTAATAGCGATTAATGCAGATTGACGACCTGGTGAAGGTCGCGGGATGCGCATGGATGCGGGCAGCGCAGGACCGGTCGTTGTGGAAATCCTTGGGGGAGGCCTTTGTCCAGCAGTGGACGTCTTTCGGCTGAGAGAAGAATGCAGATTGATAAATTAGGCAAGCATCATTCGACAGATTTACGCGTTATTTAGATCTTACTACTTAGTAGTTTTATATGTTCAACATGGTATGTGAAATTAGTAAAACAAATACATAGAGGTTCATATATAAATTTCTATCCTTGACGGATTACGATCTTCATTTGATTCCTAGATGGTTTATCACGGCTACTTCGTGGAAGTATATATTTCCACTTATGGTACGAACCTTACAGATCTTTCTCGCTTCCTCTAGGTACACTCACCATACCGCTGTTATGGGTGCTCCTATCTACTTTTTAATGAAACAGCAAATTCCACAATTTCATTTAAAAAAGAGTCAAGCATATTATGTTAATAATATTTGAAATTGTTTTCATCCTCTTTTGGCTCTGACGGCATAAACAAACTCCAACAAAATGTAATGTCGGCAACGAAGAATGTTTGGAGTAACAAACATAGTTGCGAATGTTGTCAAAGGCTGAAAATTTAACACGAGCCGTTGTCAAACGTACAGAATATGGCTTTGACGGATTCCAGCCCCCGTGCGCTAAGACATAGCGATGACGAACACACACACATAATGAAATAATAAATAAATATATACGGACAAATCACACAGTTCGAGATAGCCCCAAAGCAAATTTGAGATTTGTGTTATGAATGGGATACTACTAACTCAACGCAACGATACTATATTTTGTAACATAAACATAACTATCTAAATAAACAGGTCAATTTGGAAAAGATCACTTACCATCTTGACCTATGGAAAACTAGCTGTGCGTTGTCAATCCACTTCCGTGGGAATTCGGGATAGATAGGTACCTAAATACCAGCCTCCCGAACAAGCCGGTTTCCGAAAAGGCTTTAGTACCGTAGACCACTTACATACGCTGCGGCAGATTATACAGAAGACTGAGGAGTATAATCAGCCCTTATGCTTGGCGTTTGTGGACTACGAGAAAGCCTTCGATTCGATCGAGACCTGGGCTGTGCTACAGTCTCTCCAACGGTGCCAAATTGACTATCGATATATCGAAGCGCTGAAGTGTTTGTACGAAAACGCCACCATGTCGGTCCGTCTCCAGGATCAAGGCTCGAAACCTATCCAGTTGAAGCGAGGGGTGAGACAGGGAGACGTTATTTCTCCGAAACTGTTCACCGCCGCCCTGGAAGATGTCTTCAAGCTTCTGGACTGGAGCGGACTCGGTATCAATATCAACGGCGAGTACCTCACTCACCTTCGATTCGCTGACGATATCGTAGTCATGGCTGAGACCTTGGAAGACCTAGGCACAATGCTCGATGGCCTCTGTAGAGCCTCTCAACAAGTGGGTCTAAAAATGAACATGGATAAGACGAAAATCATGTCTAATATCCGTGTCGCACCCACTCCTCTAAAGGTTGGAGACTCTACACTCGAAGTTGTTGACAATTACGTATACCTGGGACAAACAGTTCAGTTAGGTAAGTCCAACTTCGAGAAAGAGGTCAACCGTCGAATCCAACTCGGCTGGGCAGCGTTCGGGAAGCTTCGCGATATCTTCTCGTCCAAAATACCGCAGTGTCTCAAGACTAAGGTCTTTGACCAGTGTGTGTTGCCAGTAATGACATACGGAATAGAGACGTGGTCGCTTACTATGGGCCTCATAAGAAGGCTCAAGGTCACCCAAAGGGCGATGGAGCGCGCTATGCTCGGAGTTTCCCTGCGTGATCGAATCAGAAATGAGGAGATCCGTAGGAGAACTAAAGTAACCGACATAGCCCGCAGAATCGCCAAACTTAAGTGGCAGTGGGCGGGGCACATAGCTCGCAGAACAGATAGCCGTTGGGGTAGAAAAGTTCTCGAGTGGCGACCACGAACCGGAAAACGTAGTGTTGGCAGGCCTCCCACTCGGTGGACCGACGACCTGGTGAAGGTCGCGGGTTGCGCATGGATGCGGGCAGCGCAGGACCGGTCGTTGTGGAAATCCTTGGGGGAGGCCTTTGTCCAGCAGTGGACGTCTTTCGGCTGAGAGAAGAAGAAGAAGAAGAAGGTACCTAAATAGCCTTTAATAAGATCCTTGTGTATTTTTATCCTACCCATTGAGTGCGTTTACACAAATATAATACGAGTAGGTATAATATTCATGGAACTTTATAAAACAAACTGCACGTAAGATTCTTTCGTAAGATATACCTACCTATTCCTTCCAGTTTTTGATTTCTATAGTGTATTTTTTCGTTGCTTATGTATGTCTTTTACTTTAGATACGACTAACTTTTCTCAATTACATAAAAAGTTTATCTAATCGGGTTGCTTGTCTAAAATTGTGTACCTATTTATCCTAATCCTAATCCTAACTATATTATAAATGCGAAAGTGAGTTTGTTTGTTACCTCTTCACGCTTTATCTACTGAACCAATCTTCCTGAAATTTCGCTTACACATAGCTGGAAGTACGGAGAAGGACATAGGGTACCTTTCATCCCGGGAAAAAGCACAGTTCCCGTGGGAAATTCACGCAGGCGAAGCCGCGGGCAAAAGCTAGTTATTTATAAAATAAACTTCCAACATAATTGACATCCTTTTACTTTGGATGTAGGTCGAATGTGACCTTTGGTGTAGTCGTAAAACTTATGACAGCAAAAATAAATAAAACATTTTATTACCTTTCTTCTACTCCTTGATGTGGTCGCCATACCCTGAAACAAAATTAAATATACAATTTAATTTATATGAATATATGCTGCCAGCTTCCTGGGCACGCTTCCGCGGGGCAATGACTTCCGGGACATTAACTTTTAGACTTCTACTTATAGTTAGGAGTTATTTATTTTTTTTAGTTTTAGTTTATTATTTAGTTAGTTGGTTTTAGTTTCTTTCAAAATGTTATCTCAATAAAAACATCAATTTAATTTTCAAAATTTCCAATAAATTTAGCGTTTATAATTATTATCGTAGATAAAACCGCATAATAAGCCATTAGGCAGTATAATCTGTATCTCAAAGATTTGAGGAAATCATAGATCTAGTATACTACGGAAACAAAGAAAAAAACAAAAAGCTATTCATTTATATTAAAATACTCTTTTCCTTGGGGGTAGGTAGGCAGAGAGATATCTATCGCTTCCTCTACACTCATCACTCGCTATACAAGTACAATCAATACTATCTTCTCATACCAAAACATCTAGACTTCAGGCAAAACTGCACTCATTCTATGGATATTTTTGCTGAAGGCCCTAGGTGCCCGATGCTCTTATATTTTTATGGGCAAAGCATGACGCTAGGTATCCCGCACCCCCGCTGTATAGAGACGCGCGCTCAGAGACAACGCGAAATTAGCGAATGATCTATGTTTTATACACATTAATATGAAAATGCTGCTCGATTTGCCTGAGATTTGAAGCGATTGAAGTAAAATAAATGGTGTATTTTTTAATGTAAAAATTTTCCCTAACGTCAATGACATTTCGGTGCAGTAGCGAGTAGTAAGAAATACATGCCATTCCGTTATTATGATTTTCCATATAGTAGTTTTTACGTAATGAAAAAAATAATTGAAACACACATAATTTTTTTTCATTTCTCATACTCGGAAAGAAGTATATATTTGATCTTAGTATTGGGTTGAAAATGCTCCTCACGCGGGAGAGAATGTTCCATACAAATTCATTCGTACCCTAGGGAGGGAATGAATTTTAAAAACAGAATATAATAAATTCCTTTAGGAATCGGCTACTGTCATAAATTTAGAAAAAAAATCTATGGAATTAATTTTTTTTCTATGTCTATGGCTAAGTCCTAGGTTCTACACAGAAAAAAATACCGAGTTTGAAAAAAATTCAAAAGAACTTCGATGAAAAACATTTCTTTTTTTTTCTATGTAGGTATTTGGATACTACATGTATTAGCCAATAGTAGCATTGAAATTGTTTTTTTCAATGTTACCATACTACCATTCTTTATAAAAGAAAAATTCTGCTGTATTTAGACTTACCGCTTTATTTTCTTTGTTTTTATCCATATTTTTTTTTAATTATGAATATTAGTATATAATATTATACTAAATTATGATACTTAATTGTAATAAATGAATTAGGTGTATTTTCCACTAAGATTAAAATATTTAAAAACATTGACTCGCTCCAGGTAACTTGGTGGTTCCATGTTCAAAATTTAGAAAAGACTACGGATATTTATTTCATAAGCTATATCGAAATCCGAAATCTCGGTTTTACTGTCCATAGCCTATTTTATAGTGTTTTTTTGTTACTTTCCTTATATTCGAAATGAAAAGTAGAGTGCACCATGCACGTATGGTACGTACTATGCATACTCGGACTATAGCCGCCCTCGCTGCGCTCGGGCGTCTAAACACCTCGTATGATATTGATGTCATCCGACCCTAGTAAAGCAATCTACTAATCCGATTTTTTTAGCTAACCATAGCGTCTTTACAAAATTACCATTTCAAAGACTATGGCAATTGAAGCGCCTTAACTGTTCTAAAGTAGCCATAAGATAGCTGCGCCGCCGTCATTAAAAAAACAGATAACTTAGGTACAATGTTTTTAAACATACCATCATTCCACGCCAAGCTTTAACGCATGTCATAGTGTCCATTGACCTCGGATGTATAGCATTTATGAGTCTCTGATTGAAATTTAAGTATAGCAGACAGCTAACTACTCTATTTTACTATGTCATAAAATGCTGACTGAGATTACAAGTTTTTAAACAATTGGCTTTGTTCCAAAATGTAGACCTCAAGGCAAGAATCTTAAATGATCGCTTATGATGTTTAAACGTAAAATCCTTTAAAATATATCTGTTGTAAATTCGTCATTTACATAGATTGGTTGAATGTAAAATCTTAGTCCGGTCATTCTATGTTTGCAGACAAACAAATTAATAAAGTTTTGAAACTGGTGTGACATTATACATTCGGGTGTGGTGTTTAAAACTCACTACCCTCCCCTCCCCTCCACCTGACGCATCACCCCCCTTTATTCTAAAATATAAACTTTACTGGCTTTTTCACTTTTTCTAAAAAACTTATAGATACGAAAAAGGTGTCAAAGATGATCCTTATTAAATTCTTAATAAAATATGTCCCATGTGTTATTTTGATATACCTACTTGAACACCACACCCGAAGGTATAATGTCACACAAGTTTCAAAACTTTATTAATTTGTTTGTGTTTCCCATACATTGATTAGGTGTACATAGAATTACTCCACTATCTATTGTGAATGAAATGAGGAATTCGATTTTTTCTATTCCGATGAGTTCCGATAAATATAAAATCTTTTTAAACGCGACCTGACATAACAATCAAATATTGTATCCCTTGCATATTATTCATACATTTTTTAAACATTATAGCGTTTTTATTAGATTTTTACTTTGGCTAGAATAGAAAGTATGAAACAACTGTGAATTTATGCATTAACCCAAGAAAACACATAAATTTAACACTAAGCGAGTTCGCAGAAAAGATCACAACGTTAAACTATTATTAATGAATGCAATAAATTTACTTACATAATGTTTTAGCCGCAGTAATCCGACACGGATATTCTTAAATACATGACCCCAATGACAGCGCGAATTCATCATCAAATAGTTCCCGTAACCTGGCCCTGTTCTTGATTTCAGGACAAGTTTCAATCAGAAATAGCAGGAGCAGTGGCCGAGTTCCCCGATTGTGTTCCCATCATCTATTTATAATTGGCAAACCGAACAGTCTGATGCGTGGCTCACAATTGCCACCTCTCAACACTGCAACCGCTCGTATTGCTCATAACTCAGTTCTACAAACATGTGATTCCACGGTCTCACGGTGTTTGGATCTCGTTCAACACAACAAAACCTACGCGTTTCACGGTCTGGTACCCTAAAATTGCAGATTAGTCAAATACAAAGTAGTTGCATGCTATTTATACCCGACTACAAAAAAGAGAGCTATGGTTTTATAATGTTTTGTTCACATCACAACGACAATGATAAAATGTCAAATATTTTTACAAATGTTTTGTTTACGAAATTTTCTTTTTACTTTCGCGAAAAGTGACAGGTGTCCGAGCAAAACTATGTTTACATTTTCACTTTAAAAGTTAATATTACCATGGACTAATTACGTAGGTACGTAGAATTTTCGAATGCCCGTTATGATTTTTTCTGCGATCTATAGGTCTAATAACTTCAGAAATAATTGTTTTGTTGACCTAGACTTGCCCGATGTATTAACAGCGAAGAACTATTGAACAAGTAAACATTAGCTCACTGCGTTAAACATGACACGAGCGTCGTGACACTTTATGTTAGTCAAAGAGTAAATTAGTCAGCGTTTTAATGTTTGGAATCCATTTGCGAGTGGGTTGGGTTGAGCACAGCAAGAGCAATAAAAATGTCGCGAAAATTGAACGTATCGAATGCCAGAGCGCCGAGCGGCGACGCAACGGCACGCGACGCGGCTCCTATATTACTAGGTACTACTTGGTCAACAAGTCAATTTTCTGACTTGTTTTCATTACCTGGAATTATACTAGATGCGATCTAACCTTCAGAGCCTCACGATGAAATTAAATGTACTGTTTTTAGTTTCTTTTCAATATTATTTTTATTTTTATGAATCCATCTATATCTATCCACATTGTAACTTATCTCTTTAAAGTTAAGTACGCTATAGCTATTAACGTCAGTTACTGTGGAAGTTATTGAAGGACAACCTTTTACATTTCTTAACCGAATCTATATAAAAAAAGAATTTAAACGAAGACAGAAACTTAGCGGCCAGCATATCTATACTATAGATTCTATAGTATTAGGTGAAAATCGCATAGAAAACGTATCAATCCCGGAGTATCCCGGAAATAAACGCGTTCAAGCAAACAAACTCATCAGCTTTATTACATGTACCTTTTATGAGATTATTTTAGAAAATAATCTCAAAAAAGATAACTTGCTGTGTATTTAGTACAATTCGAGAAGGTGCACGTGGCCTGCCCTATTGATTTATTTCGTGTTTAACCCCCAATAAAACCGTTTTATCGTCTGTAAACCATTGACGGCAAGTACTAAGAACAAAAATAAATCTATCATCATTACATTGGTAGTTAAAAATAGAGTTATGACTGTGGTTACCTATGATTATGAGGCTATCTTCCAAGAAGTCGAACAAGGAAGTCTTGTTCTCAATTATCTAATGGACGATATGTAATATGGTGATGATGATGAAGATATCAAGTCTTTCTGTAACATACTATGTATATACTACTAGCTTTTGCCCGCGGCTTCGCCCGCGTGAATTTCCCACGGGAACAGTGCTTTTTCCCGGGATAAAATGCTATGCGGCCTATGTGCTATTCCAGGTCATTATCTACCTCTGTACCAAATTTCATCGAAATCCGTCCAGTAGATTTTGCGTGATTGAGTAACAAACATCCTCACAAACTCACAAATTCACAAACTCACAAACTCACATCCAAACTTTCGCATTTCTAATATTAGTATGGATATAAGTATTACTCTGTAACATTTCTGTAGCCGCCCGCGATGAGTGCCTTCAAATACATCAACCATACAACAACTTGCTGTCTGTCGAATAAAAGTATCGACATAAATGTATCGATTTACAATATATTAAGTGAGTATTATTACTAGAAGAAGTAAGTATCTAAGTTGATTACTCCCCACAATTTGAAAAAAGTAAAAAAAAAACGAATAGTTAGTTAATCTATACTAATATTATAAATGCGAAAGTTTGGATGTGAGTTTGTGAGTTTGTGAGTTTGTGAGGATGTTTGTTACTCAATCACGCAAAATCTACTGGACGGATTTCGATGAAATTTGGTACAGAGGTAGATAATGACCTGGAATAGCACATAGGCTACTTTTTATCCCGGGAAAAAGCACTGTTCCCGTGGGAAATTCACGCGGGCGAAGCCGCGGGAAAAAGCTAGTAGTTTATAAATGTTAACTGCGTGTCACCTCCGACTAGAAAGACTCATTAGAATGAAACAAACTTAAAAACCTGGAGCGCATGGAATTTTTGATAAATCGATTGAAATCATTCAAAGTTTCTATTTAAGTACAACTACCGTTTTTTATTCAATCAAGAATTTTATGCAGAAAGAACATATAGACAATGATTAGACAACTTTGTACTTTCTGTCCTATTATTTTAAGTTTCATGATATAGGTACAAAAACTGTTAAATAAATGGACAAATATAATGGCGGAAATATACCAACAAAATACAATTCGATAATCGAACAAAAACAACCGAATCAAACAAACGAGCAACCTATTCCATATTTTCATAAGGAACCACAAGGGTCCGAGTGAGGTCACTAAACATAATCAATTCCAAGATTTGATCAGGAAAGCTTTACTTTGTTTGTTTGTAAAGGCCAATGCCGACGTCGCATGCCGATCGATGCGGTCAACCCTTGTGGGACAAAATATGATTACTACAGATAAGTAAATCCTTAAAATGCATATTTATCAACATCCTATTTCACTGAGCCACAATTAAAACTAAAACCAGAAAGAAAACTGTAAATCTTTCTTAGAAGTGTGAAGCGCAAACGCTATTTGATTATCAAATAATGAAATATGGTTCTTAGTCAACACTTATATTATATTTTTTATTGAAATAGGCTTAAATTAAATAGCACTTTTAAATCGTCATAATACTAAATTAACTACAAGAGTTGATGTAAAAAAATTCTAAAACATTTGTACAGACCACGTACAATCCTTACCTTGTTCTTTGACGAAATATTAACTGCGAACTTCGACGAAATTAAAATATTAACTAATTCATTGTTTGTAATGGCCATACTATATATTTATAAACAAATTAAATATAAATTAAATAGGTAGTATCTGTACAAAATGTAAATAGGTACGTCATTCCCGCCACATGCGAAATGTTATAGGCAGCACGTATTGCAACAAGTATAAAGCAAATTTTGATTAATAAATGAAGTTAAGCAAGTTATGTACTTATAACTAAGTCATTTAATTTATACATTATGTGAGAAAATACTGTTCTTGTGCTTTGTGCTCGATATTTTGTGATTGTGGGACCAACCTTGCACCCGCTCAAATAGCCGTTAGCTTGTACTTGGCCAGGGTGACATTGTTGCGTAGCAGTGACCGCCTGAAGTTCTGAATGGAATTTTAAAGACGTACTTAACTATAAAAATTTGATTATAAATTATCTTCACTTGGAATTGGTCTTCACGAATTATACTATAAAACTCCTAATATAGAAAGTTTTGAGTAACTAAAGATTAAAACGTCATCCAATAAAAATATTTTATGTTAGCGTACGTAGACGATTTATTTATAGACACACACATACAACTTATTTCCTGCACTATAGAATAATAATAATAAATGTGAGAGGTATTGTTAAAGTGCATGGATGGTAACTATCAATGAAAAAAATCTAAAAAAATATATCTACCGGGTGACTGTTGTTTACATTCACTAATTAGAATGTCCAATAAGAATCACTTTCTATTCTGATCCACGGAACAAATAGATCATTGGATTTTATTTAACTTTTATTATTTACATTACTGCCAAAAAAGGGAGTGTAATGTTTTTAGGTTCGTGTGTAAGTTATTTTTTTCATTTGCCCATGCATTCAGATGTGCAAGGTATTGTTAGAATCCTTACCTACTCGTACGTTATACATAATGAGGAATAATTTCAGAAGGCGGCAGCGGCAGCCGTGTTATTTATTTTGATTTAAATAAGTTCATGTCATTTATGTATTTTTCACGTACAACTTCACTGTTAGAACCTTTACGTGAGCAGTCACTGTGAAGTTCTGTCACAAATCAGCTACCAAGATTTCAAACATAGATACCACTGAAACTTTGTGAAAGCAAGACACTTTGGAGTTGTGGAGACAAGCTTACAAAGCCTTTGTAGTCGAATATGCAGCCGACATTGATCCTAAAACAGTAAACATTGCTAAACAACTACAAAGAAATAGCAAACATCAATTCCATTGATTTACGAGTTCTACGTTAACCGCCTACGTGAAAATTGGTCAATTGATCGTTCCAAGGTTTTAAGCTTTCCTTAGATAAGAAGATTATTTATCTAAACAGACTGAGATTTATTGCTATTTTCTTTAAAACTGAAACTGATTTTTCCCACGTATACCTGTAGATATTTGGCCATTTGCCTATTGCCCAGTGGAAGACAGTAAAAAGTGAAACTAAAGTATATGTAAATGTGCTAAGTACCTTCTCATAATCTAATTGAAATAGATCAAATCAAACATTACTCGTATAATAAGTATCTACGCAACAATCACTTATTTAGAAATTATGATCAAATATGATCTTGCTATTTATTAAAATTATTTTTATGAGTTAAGTAAACCAGGCAGGTAAATATCTTATTATTATTCAGCATAATAGTTAAAGATAGCATATCTAAGTAATAATTAATAACATTACTTTTTTTTTATCTATGTTAGTAGGCTTATTCTGTCTTTTAACCAAGCTTCACTTGCAAGTTACTAGATCAGATGCATTTCACAAGATTCACTTATAAAGGTATCCTGATTTAAAAACCTCTACTAAAACTGAAATTTAACCATAAAAATCTTTTGTCTTCATCGACTTACCTTACCTTTATGCTCCTTTTCGTCTAAATTATAAACATAATATAATAATATGTTTATCTTAGCACTGTAAATTACACTTATAACTATTTAAGAGAAATTAAAACAATTTACACAATTAAAATAAATACCCAGGAAGTAAATAATCTATCGAAGGGAAGGTAAACACCTAAACACAACAAGCTACATCAACCACATGAACACGAGGGTAATTTCTTTTCGACAAAAAAGTCCTAGATGATCAAAACATAAACACAAAAATGCCCAATAACATAATCGCATTGCAAAAGCATTTGTCATTTGTATCTACCCACGTGTGTCTTGCTCAACTTGTCAGTTGTTAAAAGTGAAGTCTTTGAAATGTGAGATATTTAATTGTATGTACCTATGATAGATGAAACGTGCGAAGAAAACACTTGTCGCGCGGAGATGTGGATGTTGACGCGAACTGATGGTGGCTGTTGGTGGTCGTGGTGGCCGGCTTGCGAGACGCGAGTGCCGTGTCGCCAGCCTTTGGACGCTGCGAGTCGCGCTTCGGATCGTTTAATGCGCGGGTATTTCGGTAGATCACAGCCATCGGACAAATCACGACCGTGCGACCCGGCCTCAACGAGCACTCTAATAATAAACTTGTTTATATTTTTTATACTCCACGACTTTTATTCTGATTCCACGTAACCCACCGAAACTTTCGGGAGTCGCGAAGGTCGACCTCGAGGGCCACGTGCGCCTCGAAATAGATGGCGGCGCGACACTATGAACAACGGTAACTACTAGGGAATTTATCGAGAGCGTGTGGTTCCGCGCCAAAATTTGTTTTGGTCGATGAGTGTAGCGCCGAAGACGTGGGCGTTGCGGCGTCGTCGCTTTCGGTGGAGCGGAGGTACGTACCGAGATCGTGTCAGAAATGGCGCTGCAGAAGGCGCCGAAGCCGGTGGTGGCGGGCGTCGCGCTAGTGGGGCTGGCGGGCGGGCTGCCGCTCGCGCGGTCCATGGCGCGCTGTGCGGGACACTGCCGCGACGCAGCGTTCGCGCCCTCGTGTTACATAAACCCTGAAGCTGCCCGATGCTCCCACCTGTCTGTTGTCGCTACGTTCTGGCATCACATGCAACCCACAACAATAACACTAAATAATTATAGAAAGGCTATTCTGAGCGCACGTCGAGTGTGCTTATTAGTAAAACAATTTGCATGTAGTCGTCTTAACATAGCGTGTGATGCGACAATGTTGACAATCTGGCAGCGAAGTTTTTATTAGCTTTGCTCGTGACTTTCGTCATGAACTTTTGAATTTCCAAAAGAAAATCTATCCATAAACTCGAGCTAGTTCAGCTAATTAGATAAAAATCATTAGGTTGCGATAATTTAATATACTAATAACTGTGCTTATATTTCGAAAATAATACCTATAGTATACAGCTTCCGTTCCTTTAATACAAGCTAGAAAAATCAAATAATTCGTTGATGCTTATATTATATTGACCTAAAAAGGCTCATACATTTTTGCACAGCACAGACCACTTTTATTAAAGTCTACTTCTAGCTGATGTTTTTAAAATAACTATTTATGAAAATGATAAAGTCGTGTAGTTACTTAAGTGTAACAGATTTACAGTAATAGAGCTAGCTATACTTGAGTTGGGTACCTATAGCAAATCAGTTATAATAGAGTCGTAAGTAAATAAATAGGTACTTTCTTATTTATTGGTCACAAAACACCCGTGAAGTCACATCATAGCCCAAACAACAGTTGTGCAAATTTACAATTTCAACGTCACGACGATCAACATAGAATGTTACGAATATAAAGAAAAATTATCATTACTTTCAGTGTCTCGCTGATAATTATCGTGTAAGAATGTATATGTCCAGTAAAACATTCGTAACAGTAATAACTCGCGTTGTTTTCACTTGTTGCTTGGTAGCGGAATGTGCAAGGGTGAGGCGCGTGGTTGGGGGATATGATGTTCCTTGCGGTAAATACAAATATTTTTATGACAATCATTTCTCTAAGAGAATTGTTAAGAGCCCACAGGGTTGCCAGATTGGGTATTTTTTTCGCAATTTTGGGTAAAAATTTGACTCTAGGAGAAATTTTGGAGAAATGGAATTTTTGGAGAAAGGTTTGGAGAAAAAATAAATCTCGTGGAGAATTTTGGGAATTTTTTTTTTTAGGTTTGGGCCGCCTCCTTTCTTATTGTAATGAAACGAACATGCATGTTACAAACGTGCAGAACGTTTAATTTTACAATCGTTCTCAAACGTAGACTATCTCTGTACGTTTTCGAACGTTCAATTGTTCGTACGTTTCTGGTTCGATTCCTTGAATTCCTTCAATCTTGTTGTTGAAAAAAAAAAAAAAAAGCTCAACAGCCGTTAGGAACACAGGGAAAAAAACGGTTTGGCCGTGGTTGGGCCTTTGGGTAAAATTAAAGAAAATAGTATCGTTTTGGAGAAATATAATTTCAATTTTGGGGAGAAATAGAAAATTCCATCTGGCAACCCTGAGAGCCCATGAAGAGATAATCAAGAAAAATGCTTTAATTTTCATAATAACTGTCACCATACTTTTCGACTTTTCTGTTAATTGGGAAAAAAAATCCTGAAAATTACTTTCTGTACTTGGTGTGCCTTACCAAACCAACGTATACCTGTATGAATATGTCACAACTGAATACCTTTCCATCCCACCTTATATATTGCGTGGAGAGCTACGTGAGACGAATTGGCAGCTTATACTCCGACTGTCAGCAAGTCACTGACAAAAATCAACGAACAAGTGTCACTCGTTTGATCGTAGCAAATACTATATAAACTCTAGCGAGTTGTTTATATAGTATTTGATCGTAGGTATCTAAATTGAAATAGAAATATATTTTTGACAGGTTCATACCAATACATCACATCGTTACGGAATGCCATGCTGGAACAAATATGTGGAGCAACAATAATTTCTCCCGACTACGCTGTGACAGCAGCCCACTGCGTCCACAACTATTCTGCTCAATATTCTCTGAGTCTGAACAACTACTGCCTCGAACCAGATAACTCCTATCCGCAAGCTCAGGTGCTGGACATTATTACACATCCTCAGTACGATAAGTAAGACTTGATTTTACAAATGAGAAAAAAAGTGCTCCTCGCATTAGGGGACATTCTTGTAAAATTTCGGAAGTATTTCTGTCTGATGTCCACATGTTAATGGTGTGCGTGTCGACAATAAGTATAATTTCTTTCTAAGTATCCTGTTAATTAAGTAGAGCAGATACCGGATAATTCAGTACTTCCTCCACGAACGTTATATACTTATGCTTAGTATATTATTAATGTTAACTTGCCTTAGTTACCCTAAATATAAATTTTGGTAAATCTTTTCGCAAATGTGCATGTAGAGGATTGATGTTGCTAAATTTTATTTAATTTGGTAGCTTCATCGTTAAATATTGAAATAAGATCTTTCTGTCTGTTTGAAATGCCCAGCCATGTAATGGGACGACGTTGGACTTGCAGTACGTGAAGAGAATATTCAAATGACGCTAGCTCCTCTGCAATCTTTAATGCAGCAGAAAAGAAAAACTCGCGTAAAGTTAATGTTATTTTTAGATCAAAATGACATAGAACTTACCCTTATATTAGTTCTAACATTATAGTTACCCAAGTTTCAACCAAAATTGACAAAAAATACTAGTGCGCTGTAGCTTTTCATATATGTATATGCTATTCAATTACTTTTACATAACTGGAAAGTTGCCAATGTCAATAAAAGTAGTATCATTTTAGGCTTTTCTGCTCCTGGGTCTATTTTATCATCAATATGGGATTGACTCCACATCTGGTGTCTTCATAAAATCGCTAAAGTATTACGAAGCATCGAACTTATCTCTACCTATATACTAATATATACATACAGGGTGGGCCAGAAAGGCGTACGAATTTCAAAATCGCATTACTCGTGACAGGGACGCGGGAGCGCGATGCGGGTAGTGGGTTTAGGTAGCTTGGTTCTCGGAAATCCGTTGCCATGAAATTTTTCACCAGAGAGCAGCGTGCATTTTGTGTAAAGACGTATTACAAAAGTGTCGATTTGTGCTCTATTCGCGGCGTCTATTTCGCTCTAAGTTTAGTTTACATGATTTAAACCAATGTTCGAGTGAAAGTGTGATCAGATCGTGGGTCAGAAAGTTAAGTCTTCAGGCTCGATATTAAATGAAAAACCTGCGGGGCGTCTAAGGTCGATAAGAACGGAGGGAAATGTAAGCGAAGTTGCGGCATCTGTATGGCGCGATCCCCAGCTGTAATAACAGTAAATTTTTATCGCTACACAGCAATGTTACGTAACTTTTTGTATCCACGACTGCATAATTTTGAAGCCTACAACAGCAGGACTTGGTTTCAACAAGATTGCGCGACATCCCATACATCCAATGAGTCATTGGCAGTTGTTAACGAAATGTTTAATGAAAAACTGATATCGCGTCGAGGGGACATTCCGTGGCCTCCCCGGAGCCCAGATCTCAAGACACTGGATTCTTTTCTCTAGGGATATCCCAAGAGTCGCGTTTACGCCAATAAACCGACGACAATTGCCCAGCTCAGAGACAATATTCGCGAGGAAATGTCTGCTATCCCACGAGCGATTGCCAGCGAGTTTTCCCGAATTTGAGGACTAGTTCGGAAGAGTGTGTACGTTTAGTTGGTACATATCTCGGCGATGTTATTCTTATAAAATAAAATTCCCATTTGTATTCTTTATTTTAAATATATTTTTTCTATCCTGGGCTTTGTAGTTTTTTTTATATGATTTTTTATAATCCGCTTAACTTTATGGCCCACCCTGTACATGTATCAACCTAATGAGATTTTTGCGGAGTGAACAATATAGTCAATCAAAACACCATATCTACTAAAACCATTGTTTCATTACATTGCCAAGATAAATATACACAACATTAAATTTATATATAATCACGGGTCTATTGCCACTGTGAAATAAATTAGGTCTTACTGTCTTAATACGGTGCTACTGCCCTAGAGAGAGAAAAGCACTACAATAGCGATAAAAAAAATAACGAGTGGTTAGCAACTTTTCCTTTTTTTTACAATACTTATTGCACAACAACATAGGTCGTATTATATAAATTTTAAAAGTCTTGGCGGAAAAATCTTTATTTCGTAGCCCCAGGGCCTCCAAACTTATAAATCCGTTCCGCCTGCTGGGCTGGCTAATGATAACAGTGTGATTTATTATTTTCAGTATATCCAACGCTCATGACATCTCCATATTACGGATTGGCCACAATTTTTCTGATGTTAGCTGGATCAATGATACGATTCTCCCGTCATCTAGCTTCGGCATCACAGGTGATCAATGCGTAACGTTAAATCGAAATAGATATTGGCCTAGACTCAAATATAAACTACGCTTAATTAATTATAGTTTGAGAAGTCAAGGAGTGGTGATAAAGTTTATTCCCGGCTTGATTGGATGTATGCGTAGGTAGATAACTATTCGGGATTTACTAGTGTGAATATTTTTTTTTGTACGTATAGCAAAAGAATTTGGAATATCAGATCTAGTAAGCATAGTAAATTACAAAATAAAGTAGAATATAAACGATTTTATTGGTGTAGCAATGTTTCTTTAGTGGTTTTATTATGTTAGAAGAAAAAAAACAGTATTTTTATGCTTTGTTAATTAGATACTAGCCGCGCCCCGGGCCTTCATTCGCGTGGAAATTTCGGGATAAAAATGTGCTATTCCCGGTATGTTTCTACCTGTGTACTAAATTTCATCGAACCGTTCAGTAGATTTTACGTGAATGAGTCACAAACATCCAAATTCTCATTTATAGGTATACTAGCTTTCGCCCGCGGCTTCGCCCGCGTGAATTTCCCACGGGAACAGTGCTTTTTCCCGAGATGAAAGGTACCCTATGTCCTTCTCCGTACTTCCAGCTATGTGTATGCAAAACTTTCGCATTTATAATATTACTCGTAGTTAGGATTATTAGTATTAAGATTAATGTAATTAGGTAGTAAGAGTAGGAAAGGATACAGTAGGATTATATTTACAGCCGTATTTTATATGGCAGTACAAAGCAACTAATTATAATTAAACGCGAGCATATGACAATAAATTAGGTGGTTATTCATCCATACAATTTGACCAACCTTGCCTTAAGGTCAGGTTCGTGCAATTGCGTACATCAGCTGCAATTTCAGGTGAATGCTCGATTTATGGGTACGGCTATAAAGACGTCAACAAACATACTTCGGAGACGTTGGTGGCTGCCAACGTAAGAATAATGTCACTAGACCAATGCACAAAATTGTTGGGGCCGTACGTCGCACCTACATATGACAGCGGAATGATATGTGCAAGGGGGGGTAAATCTGATGGTTGTCGGGTAAGTAAGGACATTTCAATACGTGTACCACTACCCTAGGGGATAAGGGCTAAAGAGCCCTTTAAAGGGCAAAGGCAGCCTTCAATCAAAGGCAGGCAAAAGGTGGCCATACCTAGAGCCTTGGAATTACCGATTACATTAAACTAAACTACATTCCGAATAGGTCTCCATTATTATTATTAAACCTAGGGTCAGCGCACATCAAACTGTATTTTGTGTAAATATTTTAAAATGAACCATGTTTCTGATAATCATAAAGTTCAGAATACGATGCATGCTGTAATTGCTCAGGGTTGCATTTCATCATTAAATTTTGCACCTTACTCTCAACTTTAGACCACTTGTAAATATGGTTTAATTAAAAATTAACACAAACTGCTCGAGCATTTTACACTGCACTTTTTAAGTATTATAAGTAAAAACTTACCATTTTCAGCAGTCCTATCCTCATTGCTTGGCAGAAGGTAACTGGAAGCCGGTAGCATTCGGTGTAGGAGTTTAAAGTGAATATCCTGTTTTTACGTTAATGGAGTTAGCTTCCACGTCATCGCTTCCCACCAACTGAAAAAATTACGAGAATTTTAGTACTTAACAAGTAGATGCCAAGAGTAAAAAATTTTTATTATTAGAGACGTATACTTACTTCCGCACTATTTAGCTTCGACACAATACGACAGGCTCTTCAACAAAATAATACTATGCTGTAATAAGTAATTGTTTGTTAAAAATTGCAGGGAGATTCCGGAGGACCTCTAATTTGTGATGGGAAACTGCAAGGTTTAAGCAGCTACGGCATAGACTGTGGCCTGGCAGGAATGCCCGCCGTCTACGTCAGCATAGGACCTCACTTGCACTGGATTCGAAACATTACCAATCTATACTAAAATTATAATAATCCTCATCTCTATGTATACCAACCAATCAGATTTATATAGGCACCGAAAAGTTGTGTTACCAAATAAAATAACAAAATTGGACCATATTACCCTTTAATCAACAACCATTTTTCTAAACATCGCAAGCATCTTAAATACATTTAAGTACAACATAGTTTTTCAGATGATTGCATAAGCATTGAAACATCCAATTATAACATTTATATATGCATATAGTTTACATATAACAACTGATATTATACTGTGAAGTGACCAGATAGATCTAGAACTATTGCCACTAATACATACATAAACTTTGTTGATTTATGCCTTCTGATGAAATCTTGCCTTTTCTAGTTACATGTATAAACAGTGTTAACGCCAAAGTCTGGCGTGTAAAGACACTTGTATCACCAGCCTGTGGTCGAATGGACTCAGGTTCAAATCCTACTGGTGCCACATGAGTTTGCTTACCAATCTGACTCATGCACGAGTTTTCATCATAAAGTTAGAAGGTTTTTTTTTTCGAATGTTTTTTTGTCTGATTTTCATAGACCAAGTGGCGCACCACTTGCTTCCGGTGAAGGAAAACATCGTGAGGAAACCTGCACACTGCTGTTTAGTTTACTAGTATGTATACGATAACTGCCGCTAGATGGCGGTAATGACTTTAGGCGACTTGAAAAAAATCTAACGCCATTGTTATCTATAACACGCTCTATAAGGAAGAAAGTCAACCTATACAAATAACTCAAGAACCCGTAATAAATATTTAAAGTTAAACAGCTTATTCTAACTGAAAAGGTAACCGTACTTGCTCTGAGTTAACATAAATAACTAGGTGCCTACAATACTCTTATTTAATATAGAAATTATAAGAGCAAGAAGAGAGAACAAAGAGCAAAGTCGTATAAAGACCTGGTCGCTGGTTCAAGTCCTGCTCGCAAGGAATTTTTTCATCATATCTAATTTGTATATTAAATAATAGTATACTTTAGTACTAACTGCATCTTGAGTGCACAAAAATCCAAAAAACGTACCTACAATGTTTCTTTGATTTTAAAAAGTGTTGTACAGATTTTCAAATCAGTTTTTCCAATTTTTCAATAATATGGCACCATTTTATAATAACCAACGATTTTACATACAAATGCTTTATCTGGCTTACTGTCAAGTTTTATATTTTATGTGGAAAAATATTAATATCCCTTCAAGTACGGCGTTTTCCGATAACAATTGTTTAACAATGCACTCTTTGCCTCATGCCACCACTTCATCATGCCATTGAAGGAATATTTGGTCCTAAATCATTCCTCATAGATTTTGTAACAATTGGTAGCACTGCGGATTTACTACGAAGCAGAAATTATGCAATATTATATCTTAACTATAAATACAATACAATACTATTAAAATACATATGTAGAAACATCACAATTATGGCTTATTCGTAGTGTAAAATATTAATGAATTTACAATCATAGTATTATTATATGAATCATTGCACTAACCGGATGTATGTACCTATATTATCATTTTAAATAATGCTCTAATACTCCAAACCGCAATTGAACTAAGTATTTACTACTATGAAAATAAATATTTGTTTCTTCTTAAAATAATTATTTATAAAATAAATCTGTCACATAAGTGACATAAGCCAAGCGCCTCATGCGTGCATTATGAGAATTTGATAATTAACTAAAATATTACTAGTGTAAACAAATCTTTTTACACTCCCTATTAGTTAACATACGGTTAAATTAAAGTCACAAATTCAGTATTATAAGTAGATAAATGTTAAAATCCTGAGACCACTCAAAACAAAACAATAAATTACACCATTACCCAAAAAAATCTTCACCATTTTATAGACAACACGATGAGTTTTTACAAAAAAAACCTGAAATTTAGATATGAGGTAGCATTGACGTTTAAATATGTTTATAGGTCGGTAGGTACCCAATATTCTTGGTATTTTTCTAACAGTGTACCAAATTTCATCAAATTCGTCTAGTAGATTTTGCGTGATTGAGTAACAAACATAGTAACAAACTCACATCCAAACTTTCGCATTTATAATATTATATTAATAGGTTTGCCTAACGCGGTCATAGCATTTCTGAAATCTGAATTTTATATTACAAAAGCAAGAAGTAAACATTATAAATATATCACTTACTTTGTACTTTATTTAATATCGCTGGAAACTGTAACTGTAAAGGATTCAGAATCACTTTTACTAATAAAAGCCTTAAACCTAGAGCATGATCGAAAACAGCTTTCAAAACCCTAGTTATTTGATACAATATAACCATATGAAAGAAAGCAACACTTAAGGGAGAGAATACGTCTCTTATGTCATGTTTGAGTTTGAAAACTACAAGAAGTACCTAGCCCATACATTTTATCAAATCGTTCTCCTTATTAATTTACTTTGAGTAAAGCGCCAAAAAACTTTTAATTTAGATACTTACTACTACATAACTTTGGTCTAAATTATCAACTAAAAACGGATTAAGTGTTCATTATAAATTCCATTGCCTATATACATATAGACAGCCCCTTAAAAGATAATAGATATTAAGAATAATTGTTAATGAATTTAGCTCTGGGGCTTGTAAGGCTGTTAAGTAATTATATGGATATAAAGTATAGTAATTAAACTAACACACTTTTGACTAGGCTAGGAGTCGACTAAAATGCATAAAACCGTGATCTTAAATTTAATATAACTCTAATAGAAACATTTAGGTAAAGCCATCAATAAGGAATAAATATTGACACCTACATTTTGTTCAGTGATTCAGACAAAACTTCAAACATTTCACATCAAGAAATTTACTATCACACCTTGCATACAATATCAATATCGCTATATTAAGTAATATCAGCTCTTAAGCTCAACTCACAATTTCTTTTCATACAAAAAACGATTTATTTTAAAAACTAGACGGATTCGAGACGGGAGCCTATAATGCTTTCATAATATAATAAATCATATGATTAATTAACATTTTAACATGTCGAGTAATACAAAAAGTAGAATAAATATGGCTGCAAAAAATACTGAACATAGGTCACATTCATAGATATTGAAATTGAATGGTTAAAGATGCCTATGTTCAGGGACTTTCTGCGAAGTTAGGTCATCTGATCTTGTGACCTACGCCGCATATGAAATAACATGAAAAATTACCTAAAAATGTGTGAAAAATAGGAATCATAATATTGGAAGCCTTTAATGATGACATGATATGATTTCAAAGGCATCACATGAACACATGAAAACTAAACCCTGTTTAGACAGATGCTGAGATCGTAATGAATCTGCAAGTTGTTTAAGACCACGTGAACCATGACCTGCCTTCGCCAGTCGGTGTTGAAGCTGAACTCTTTGGTGTTTTAGGACTCTTGGGGCTCTCCGATACTGATTTTTCACCCTCTTCCTCCTTGCCTTCAGCATTTTCAATAGTGGTTTTCAACTGAAATAGAAGTGATTTTTTTCATTAGATTTTTTTTTTAAAACATTATTATAACACTTGCCGCGTCCCGGGGCTTCGCTCCAGTGGGAATTTCGGGATAAAAAGTACCCTATGTGCAGGTCCCGGTATTTTTCTTCCAGTATACCATATTTCATCCAAATCCGTCCAGTAGATTTTACGTGATTGAGTAACAAACATCCTCACAAACTCAGACTCCCAAACTCACATCCAAACTTTCGCATTTATAATATTAGTAGGATTAGTAGGAATATTGTAGTTATGATATGTGACAGTGAAAATAAATAGGGTATTTGACAAGGTGTAATTTTTCAACATATTTTTGAATAAATGGAAAGATCATATACAAGTTTTATAACAAACCGTTTTTATTTTTTTTATTTTCGATTTAATTACCTAGTTATCTAAAATTGAAAATTCATAGTAACGGAATATGCCGACCAGTTACCGAACACTTCCGATTAGCCCGGTGACGTCACACGTGTTATCCCTACTCGGTGCGCCTCTCCCCGCCGGCGCGCAGGCCCGCGCGGGTGTGGAGCTCGGGTTTGTTTCGTGAACTGACAAGAAGTGGTCGGATTTTTTCGGGGCATCGGATTTTTTGGTACTTTTAATTTGATATAACTTGATAATTAGGTCGAATATATATATACTTTTACATGATCTTTCCAAAAATAAAATAAAAAAAACATTGTCAAATACCCTATTGTAGTAGAGTGATGATTCTACTACGTATTCGCAGAGACTGTAACTTATTTATTATGTATTTAGCTTAAATTATGTGTAACTGAACAACAATGTATACTGAAATATGTTAACTGTGTTATATTTACCTTGATATTAGTTTTCTCTTGCATTTCGCGCTCATACTGCCGAACATCTTCTATGGTCATGTTATACCAGTCATCCATCCACGCGAATGCTTGTCGGTGTCCGAGTAATAGAATTTCTCTGATCGCCTGTAATGTATATCAAAGACCAAATAAGCAAAATTATGAAAATATATTTTGGTTATTTGTGAAACCGGTGTCGGTGTCGATAAAAATAAGTGTTTTATTTACAACCATTGACATGGCAATTTTCAGATTAAAGTGAGAGCTATGAGAGCAATCTTTGATTATTGAAGCAATCTAAAATCCATTTATTCTTACCAGTCCTATCATGTAAACAATCTTCACAGTACTTTTTGTTGAATTTTGTTGAAAATAAATCAAATATTAGTTCAAACCTAAACATTCTAAAGTAAAACATTTATTAACCACGAAAGTAATTTCCTAAAAAGTCTATTTTAATTTATATTGTTGTAAAATCATAAAAAGACATGGTAAGATTGTTTACATGATAAGACTGGTAAGAATAAATGGAGTTTAAATATCTTAGGTAGATGGATCAACTTTATTGCACCATTTACAGAAAACAACATACAAAGTAGTGACATAAAGTAAATACATAAATGAGCGCAAAGGCGCAAAATAATAAAAAGCTATTTAAACAAAGGATGTGATGTATTGATGTGTAACTTTAATATTATAAATGCGAAAGTGAGTTTGTTTGCTTATTTATTTGTTTGTTACCTCTTCACGCTTTATCTACTGAAAAAATCTTTCTGAAATTTTGCATACACACAGTTACAAGCCCGTACTTTTAACTATGTATATGCATGCAAGGACATAGGGTACCTTTCATCCTGGGAAAAAGCACTATTCCCGTGGGAAATTCACGCGAGCGAAGCCGCGGGCAATAGCTAGTCTTAAATAAAATATATATATTTTCGCCTACAAATTTCAGTTGATAAAAAAATACATACCCCTTGAACATACTCCTCCACTTTGGTCTGCAAACCCCACACCTCAAACTTAACATTGACCAACTTGTAGCAGCACATTATGGGTTTCTGAGTATCCCTCCATCCTTCAACCAGTGGTCCGCGGCCGGTCTTCTCCGACTTGAAGAACTTAGGGTCCTCAGCTTCCTTATAATGGTGTGGTTTTATCTCATCATAGGCAATGTCCAGAAAATCTACTTCTCTTTGCTCTAACTCTTCAGGGGTCAGCCCCAAACACTAAAATATGTGTAATTGTGTATGTCACAAATTGATTTTTCCATAAAATACTGCTGTAATATTTTGTTAGCAGGTAACAATAGGCTCGTTTAATTAAAACTCATTCCAAATTAGCCAATAAGTTAAAAATTAAAGTTGCTTTATAACAGGTAAAAGTACTTCTAAAGATAGGTTCTTTAAAGAACTAAAATTTAAAGGAATTTTTTTTTATAAAAATTGTTGCTGTATCTAAACAGAATCTTTACTCACATTGTCATTGGTTCCATTATTATTCTCATACCTCGTTTGAATTGAAATAGAGAACTTTGGTATAAAAGAACACTAGAAAAAAAATAAAGTGTTAGTAATAAATATTTACCAACAATGATGCTCTGGCCTTGATCCATCCATAAAAACAAGTAAGTATCTTAAAGTTTTATACCTATATTATATCAATTGATTAATGATCAAAGTTCTCCTTATGTTTTGTCTAGCAATAATAACACTGTATTGTCGTACAGTAATAGACAAAATAAATTTAGATGTAAATTAAAATATAATACTCACAGTGTATTCTGGAGTTATTGTGAGGAAAACATGAAAAAAAAAACATATCATAATTATTATAGGCAAAAAGGTTTATTATTAACAAACACACAAAGCAAACCAAGTAAATTTATTTACCTGTTATGGTATAAGGATAATAATTCCATGCTTTTTCAGTCACATAAAATATTTTCGGAATTAGTGACTGTAACCAGTAGGGTAAATGACTGAAATAAAAAAAATAGTTTATTGGCTACAACAAACAAGTTCAATTTAAATATTGCCAAAATCATTTATTTATTTGTTAATAGGCAGGCAGCTTATATTATAGAAAGAAGGAAAGAAAGCGATCAGGCAGTGTTGAAAAGTTTTAAGGTCACTTCACGTTAAAATTGAGCAAGTACGAAACAAAATACTTTTGTCTTAATCATGCAAATATTCATAAGCATTTATTCACTTTAATTTGTACATGCACATTAATACAAAGTAAGTATCATGTATCTGTTTTGTGAGGCATATACCAAACAGTTAAGAACTTCTATATAGTGTAACAAAAATTAAATTAACAAGTACCAAATTGGTACTAATAGTTTAATTAGGTTACCTACTTACCTCGACAAATGGATCCTCTTTTCAGTATATTGACCAGTGCCATTTATCTCATCATTAACTTCTTCGTTAGCTACCACTTCCACACCCTCTCCATTACTGGACTGCTCAAAACTATGACGAGCTATCATATACAATTGTCCTATTTGATACTGAAATATTTCAATGCGTAAATTAAACATGATCTAAGTACAAAATGTTTGTAACAATGCAAAACAATTAGGAAAATCAAAACTGTCCCACCTCTTCAACCTCCATAGGCATACATATTCTATATTCTTTAGAAAGTACCATATTTATTCAGAATAATAATTTTACTTCTGAAAAAAAGGAAATCAGAGAAAGACGAGGGAGAACAAACAACACAACCTAAAAAATTCTTTGACTCGATATATGTAATGTGTCACTGTGTGTGATGAACTGTCACAAGATTTGAATTGTCAGTTTTATTTTGTCTGTCAATGTCAAAATAATAGTCAAACCATTGACATTTCTTTTTTTTTTCAACGAAAACAGCATAGGCCATTCTACGCCTGAGTCCTTAAAGAAGTAACAGAGTTTGATAGAAAAAAAAACCGCAGAGTAGAGAATCACTGCGGCATGCTCTGGAAAACGCAAGTTATTGGTAAGGTAAGGTGGAAATAAAGATAGGCAAATCAAACAATATATCATTCATCAGAAGTAGTTTCGTCTATTTCGCCTATTTAGTTAGGATAGGAATAGAGGAGGAACGGACGGAATCTTCTCTATTTTGATGAACGTTTACGAGAGACGAACCTATGTGGACACAACTTTCATTGTGAAAATAAAACATGATGGTACACATAATACAACTTTTATCTATTAACAAAACCTTATTAAAAAGAAAATAAAACAATCGCACAATTACTGTGGTTAAATTAGATATAATTTATTATTAAATGTATTTATTAGTGAGCTACAAATAATAGTATGTATTTATTAAATTACATATTAAATATCATAAGTTATAAATAGGGAAGGATTAAAATTTATTTAACATAAACATATGCTAAATCATCATAGTCATATGTTCGTTTTAGAAATAAGTCCACCAGGGACACTCCTGTGATACTGTGCAAACCAGTGTTGATGGGCAGAGCTGACAAACTGATATGAAGTGAGTTTCCTGGCTCCAGAGGGCCTAGTTTTCTATTTGAAATGCCACACCATATGAGGCTAGAGTCTTGCAAAGACCGCAATTTTAATATAAGATTCAATGTTCGTTCGCTGGCATTAGTTATATTACATTGGAACATGAAAGGCTGATCCACTGGAATTTTACTTGGCAGTTTTTCATATGTTACTCTAATGTCTCCAAAATCTGGGGTCATTCTCTGAAGCTGACTTGTTTGTAGTCTTCCCTTCTCACCCAAGTTAGACCTCCATACAATATCTAATTTTCCAATATTCTTCGCTGCGGCCAATAACTTGATATCATTAGATATATTCTCTCTGGGTGTTAGACAGTATAAATACTGACAGCTCTCCTGAGGCTGAAGTAATGTCACATCTCCAAATACTGAATCTCCATCTCTCACTTCATTCAGGGACTTCACAGAAAACTGCTGAGAGCTTTCCAGAGATACTTGTTCAAGAGTAATTGCTCCAGAGGTGATGTTCTGTACCTGAGCCTCAAGGTATACATCATCAGATTCTGCATTATAAAACTTAGTTTTCACATCCAGTGGTTTCATTACTTCAAACTTGAAAAATTTACGAAATGATTGCAATGTGTTATAAATAGACATATAAGTTACTTCACAAACCAGGATATGTGTTCCTAGATCCTTGACTTCATGATGGATAACATCACTCAGTGTTTCATCCACATCAAGCATTGATGGTGTTTGGCTTTGTTGTGTCGTAAGTGGTATTCTCTGGGAATTTGTTTGTAGATCTGCCTTTATTGATACACTTTGTACTGGCAAATTGGTCTCGTTGTGAACACAAACATAGCATGAAAACGTCTCTCCAAGATAAATATTGCCAAAACTCTGGGGTAGTAAAAGAAACTGACCAGCAGCAAGGGTTTCCATTTGAGTGACTGAAGTAGCATCATCCTTAAGGTAGTTGTTCAAGATGTTTCCTGGCAAATCTTTGGAATCACAGGTTACAATTTTGGGGCTGATAAGAGCCGGTTTAGTAAGTCTCATAACTTTTAATGCAACAAGATGCTCCACAACTTCCTTCGGATCCATTGCACTATATTTATGGTTTTGGATTCACCTTGGTGGAATCAAACTCAATGTTGTGAGCCCCACCCAAAACAAAAATCTGTATCTCGGTTGAATTTATAATTTAATTTTAAGTTCTTTTTCTTTTCGAAACAAGAGAAAAAAGAGCTGAGAAACACGACAACTTTGAAGGACCATCTGTCTGATCTGACAGTATCTGACATGACTAGTGTTGCAGCAATAGTGTTGACTATCGATAGTATTGTCAATAGTATTGTTGTGATTATAATCGAAATTAAATAAGTACAGTGGGCCACATAGAAAAGTATACCTACTGAGATACGATCCACTACAAAATATGGTATACTTTTCTATGTGGCCCACTGTACTTAAAAAAACAGCATGATTAATAATTGATTTTACATGTTTATCACTATCGAATTTAACTGTCAAAAGATGCACCACGCGATGCACCGACGTGTCACGATTTGCGAATCATAGGCTTGGTCTATATTTAGGGAATGATTCAATAGTCTAGGGTCTGACTGACACGTCTGACAGTTATACAATACTTAACAGTTTGACATTGACAGTAAATAAATGCATCTAGCTCAGCTAGGGCAGTGCAGCGTGCAGCTAAAATTAATCGATCCTCCTTCTCTTTTTGGATCTTCCAAAGGCAGTTGGTAAAAATATCGATAATAAGCGTCTATTACACGGGGTACCCCGTAGATGTTCAGAAACTCTATTATATTTTGAGTATTCCACTTTATTTTTCCATAAAAATTAAAAAAGAAAAACGCGGACAGCTTAACACGCAACTTCACGGTGGTTCCGACCCGAAGTTCCGGTTCCGACTTACTGCTAACCATGGAAGTAATAAGTACTTTGTACAAAGTACTTATTACTTCCATGCTGCTAACTAGTTCCTGAGCAAGTAGCAAGTTTTCCATGACACTCGCTTAAGGTTGCACTAGCCGCGAGCTCGAACTCAGTGGCGGGCGCGGCCAAAAAGCAAGCTGTTTCACCTAGCATTGTGTCCGACAGAGATAGAATCAGTGATGAGCAGTCAGACGCTATCTGTACGCATACACCGAGCGCACGCACACAAACACCTGTCCGAAGTGAATGAAACGACACGTTAGACGATTCACAACACCGACCGAGCCGCGTCGGGCGCGCCGCTATGCCTGCCGGTCGGCCAAAAGCGAGACAGTACCTACAATTTCGTACAATATAACTAAAGGCGCGGCGGCGCGGGCGTTTATATACCTATAGATTGCTTATTATAGTCAGGATATAGACATACCTACCTATAGGATAGAAGATTCACATAAAATGAGTAATGTAGGTACTTACCTACCTACAATGTTGTTTTTATCAGGTGCCCAGACATAAGAAACAAATAAATAAATAAATCATAATCATAACATATTATAAAACAAAGTCCCCCGCGGCGTCTGTCTGTCTGTCTGTCTGTCTGTTCGCGATAAACTCAAAAACTACTGAACGGATTTTGATGCGATTTTCACTAATAGATAGGGTGATTCATGAGAAAGGTTTTAGTGTATAATTTGTTTAGGTTTTGTGTATATTAGTTGAAATATGACGATAATTGTTAAGGAAGTCGGAAAAAATTTGCCGCCCGGCAGCTTTCATCGAAAACGCTGTCCAATTCCTAAGAGATGTATCTGTTGAGGCCTTCAGCCTCCAATTTTATATAATTTCTTTTTTTTCTCTTCAATTCGGTAACAAGGCACCTTGATATCGCTGTCCCTTTTAGCGGGCAAATGAGAGACCGAGATGGAGGTCTACTTGCGCCTCGCGGAAGGATCGCCAATGATCACAATTCAGTCTCGTTTCGTATGTCATTGAGATTGCGTGTGTGTTCGCGACTCCAGTGCCGCGCGCGCGCCGTTACGAGATTCCCGCAGATCTTTCCAGAATATTCTTGTCACTGCTGTACTCAGAAGAAAACTGGTGATCACCAAGAGAAGCCTTCAACACGCGAGCGAGGTAAGCGATTATCGAGCCCGTCAAGTTGCCGAATTGTTGAAACCTTCCCTTTCATATATACACATATAGGCCGTTTAACCGAAGTCTCATCCGAGTCTTAGGTATATCTTTAGGTCCTACATACCGCACAAAAGGGAGTCAACCTATTTTACACGGTTGCCACTCCAGTATCAAAATCATGTATGGAGGAATTGTGTATCTATAATAGGTCTACAAAAAAGTCCGCGATAGCATATATCTAGCTTTTATATTTCAGCCACAATAACTACTTTTATGTTTTAAAAATAATTAAAATCGTTACGTGTTTTTTAACTGGTGATATTAACCAGAACTTATTAATCCTTATCAAATTAAACAAGTCTATCGTCACAAGTACTTAATATATTTAATATTTGCTTTTTACTGCATGTAATTTGGATCAATAGTTTCCGAAATACTACGAGTTATCTAAATACCAGCAACGCGCCGCGAAACCACCTAGCGAAGACTCAAGGCGCAGTATAGGTAGCTATCTCTGAGCGGGCGCGTTTTCGTATGTTTTTACACGACTGACCAAAAAAGGAGTGTTATGTTTTCAGGGTTCATGTATGTATGTATGTAAGTATGTATGTATGTAAGTATGTATGTATGTAAGTTTCTTTATTCCACCATAAGTCCTCAACGGCTTAACAGATTTTGATGTGAGAGGTATTGTTAGATTCCTTGCATTCCCCCGAGTGACATGGCTATGTGAGTTGTCAGTCGTGTTTTTTATTTTTTAATAATTTGCTTGTTATTATCAATATTTATTTTAGTAGGAGGTAGGTATCATTAAAAAAACCGGCCAAGTGCGAGTCAAACTCGCGCACCGAGGGTTCCGTACACGAAAAGCATCTCACATTATAGCTCTCACTGAAAGACCTAGAAATTTCAAAAACAAACTTAACTTTGCAGTTTGATTCCTAGGAATCGTACTGCATCGAGCGCAAAAATAAGTTTGTAACATTTTTTTTAAACTTCCAACAACATATTTACAGTGTATGTACTGTTAGATCTTGCTTTTTGCCAAATTTCATAATTTTAGGTCAAGGGGAAGTACCCCGTAGGGTTTGATTGCTGCCTGAAATCGCAAAATATACGAAATTTCGCTACATTTACGGTAGGTACCTAATATCTCTTGATCGCGTTGACGTATAATTTTGATTATTTTTTTGCTAAAAGAGACCATGTATCCGAGTATTAGATATTAATTTCAAATTGATACCTTTAAGCGTCCTAAGAAAAAAAAGTTTGACAGACAGACGGACAACAAAGTGATCTTATAAGGGTTCCGTTTTTGACTTTTGAGGTACGGAACCCTAAAAACCGGTCAAGTGCGATTCAAATTCGCGCACCGAGGGTTCCGTGGACGCTAATCAAGTTTTAAAAACAAACTTAACTCTGCAGTTTGCTCCCTAGGATTCATATTGCATCGAGCGCAAAAATAAGTTTGTAACACTTTTTTTAACTTCCAACAACATATTTACAACTTTCAGATTTATTCCTATACAAGTACTGTACTGTACTAAGTACCTTGCTTTCTGACAAATTTCATAATTTTAGGTCAACGGGAAGTACCCCATATATTTTGATTGCTGTCTGAAATCGCAAAATATGAAGTACCCCATATGTTTTGAGTGCTGTCTGAAATCGCAAAATACTCCTGATTTTTTTGCTCAAAGTGACCGAGTATTCGATATTACACCTCTGAAAAAATAAAACAATTTTTTTCGATATCTTTCAAATAACTGAATTGAATTAAGATATTTAGTTTTTATTTTTATTTTATTTACTTGAAGAACATTTTAATTTGACACAATTTTAGTACGGAACTCTCAAAAAGTAGAATAATATGGTTCAATCAATAATTTGTAACTAAATTTATATTATCTCTATAAAATTCAATAACAATTCATGATTTTTAAATGCCGGTGTTAAAAATGTATTAAAGGTGGTGTTATCCACTCATGTTACGTGCTCCTCGAAGTTTAGGTAAATATGTACTGGAATATCCGATCTCTGCTTATAAGGGTTCCGTTTTTGCCTTTTGAGGTACGGAACCCTAAAAATAAATATATTGTCCACCCGAGCGAAGCCGGGGCGGGCCGCTAGTATAATATAAATATATACGGACAAATCACACAGATTGAGTTAGCCCCAAAGTAAGTTCGAGACTTGTGTTATAGGATACTAACTCAACGATACTATATTTTATAACAAATACATATATAGATAAACATCCAAGACCCGGGTCAATCTGAAAAAGATCATTTTCCATCTTGACCCGACCGGGGATCGAACCCGGGACCTCCGGTGTAGCAGTCCGGTGTACAGTGAAAAATTGCGAAACGTCCTTTGGAAAATCGGGTTTTCTGAAAAAACTACTGCTCAAATCAATCACAAATAAAGTTTATTGGAATCTTCGATAACTGAACTTTGTCGGTGCGGTTTTTGTTTTCGATATTTTACACTTCTTTTATTACTTATTTACGCCCAAAGTTGTATGAAAATTAGCACGAGAAACTAAAGTTTGATGGCTCACAACTTTAGAGTGGCTTTTTATTTTACTACTAGCTTTTGCCCGCGGCTTCGCCCGCGTGAATTTCCCACGGGAACAGTGCTTTTTCCCGGGATAAAAAGTAGCCTATGTGCTATTCCAGGTCATTATCTACCTCTGTACCAAATTTCATCGAAATCCGTCCAGTAGATTTTGCGTGATTGAGTAACAAACATCCTCACAAACTCACAAACTCACAAATTCACAAACTCACAAATTCACAAACTCACAAACTCACATCCAAACATTCGCATTTATAATATTAGTATGGATTCTGGTTCCGTACAGACAAAATTAATAATGACACAAAACGATATCATGTTTAACTTTGGATGTACAATGTCAAACAATGGAGTAAAACCCCCCCGAAATTTGTATGGGAAAATTATCGACTAGTGCCACCTTAACTCGCTCACACGCTAGCTTTTTAAACTCACCGAAAAGCAGCTGAGCTCTATATGTACTAGCTTCGTTTTTTTTTTGAACTGTATTTTTTTTTAATGAATCTCTATATCGAATTTGGTACTAGCAACACTAACATTCTGCGTCCTTTTTTATCTGTTAATTAAAGAAAGAGAAAAAGATTGTGAAATGTCATTTTCTGATTATTTCTGATTTTCATTTCATTTTGTCAAATTGTCATAAATTTTTATTCTACGTTAAAGTTTTGTTTAATAATTATTTCAGCTTCAAGTATTATCTAAAAACCCCAGTTTATTAACTTTCCCTTTGTATATTGTATTATCGTTTGAGGAAACTGAATGTTGCTGAATTGTGTGATAATGAAAAATACTAGATTGTTTCGTATAATTTCTGATGTGGCCCAATCATGTTCAAACGAACAGTGACATATTAATTGGCTAGTTCGTATGAAAATCGTTGACTTATTTTAGTTAAAATGGCATATCAGACTCTTTTGCAAGAATATATGCTAATACCCCCGGTAACACGAGCGTATACAACTGCTTGTGTTGTTACCACCTTGGCAGTTGTAAGTACTTGTATATTTTGTTAATAGTTATCTTGTTAAGGACTTTTATCCTAAAACACCCTATGACCTGTTATGGTCCTTTTATCCTGTGTGCAATAGTTAAATTATTATATCAATGATTCTCTTTACATTTGGCTTTTCTGTTGAATTGTTATCAATTTTTCATGTGGAAGTTCTAACCAAGTTTTGTTTTCAGCAACTGGACTTAGTGTCACCATTTCAGTTATACTTCAATCCAATCCTTATATTAAAGAAATATCAACTATGGAGGCTGTTAACTACATTCCTTTTCTTTGGAAACCTAGGATTCAACTTCTTTTTCAATATAATATTCACATATAGGTACTGTAGGATGTTGGAGGAGGGATCATTTCGAGGAAGAACTGCAGACTTTGTAGTGATGTTTATGTTTGGAGGTGTCCTCATGATTGTATCCTTTTATATAGTTTTGCTGCACTTGTATGTATAGGTATACCCTTCAATTATTACCGGTTGCGCGCATATTAAAACCTTTGTTATCTAATAGCTGTAATTAAAGGACTAATTTATTATTCCTCATTTGAAATTAAAATAATTCTATAATCACTATACCCTGTGGCTTTGCCTGCTGGAATTATTAGCGCAGTAAATAGACGAGAATCAAATTACAAACGGTCCAGCAATTGTGAATTTTTTGAAATGTTGTGTAGGATTATTGTGAGTATTCAAAATAAAAAGGGCACAATTGCCAAGTTTCCGCGTCCGTAGTAATCTTAAAAAAACTAAAAAAAAAAAAAAATAAAACTTTCTTCAGATTTAGGCTCATATTTTCGTTTAGATGCATTTTTGCTAGGAAAGTGTTCTACAAAATCTTGTAGATAATTAAATATCCTATTATTTACATTTTACATTTTGTATCTAGGACTGATAGTTACCGAGATGTGTGCTCATAAAAAAAATTAAAAAAATCTTCTTTTTCTGAAATTTGTCAAACTTTTCACTTCAGAACGCTGTAATCTAGTTATGGCATATTTTAGGAGAATAAGTATTGGAACAAAATTTGTAGGGAATTTAATTACCTACAAAACGCCATTGCATTTTTCTTAACCAACCCTGCAGAATGGGGAGTAAAACTCAATATTAAAACTACGGAATATTGCTTTTTTTGTTATAATATTTTATTTTCTGCTAACTGCGCCTCGGGTCTTCGCTCCCGTGGGAATTTCAGGATATAAAGTAACCTATGTACTATTTCTGGTATTTTTCTACTAGTATACCAAATTTAATACAAATCCGTCCATAGTTGATTGAATAAAGACCAAAATAGAGCTAAGGGTAGGGTTTACTTACAAATGGGTCAATAGTTCTGAATTTTTGATATGTTATTTAGGATAGTTAGTAAGTGTTTAAAATGCAAGAGGCACAATTTCTCCCCCCTTCCACGCCCGCCATATGTTGGAAAAACAAAAAAAATGCCACTTTATTCAGATTTGCGCTCTCACCTTCGTTTAGATGCATTTTAGCTACATTAGAGTTCTACACAATGTTATAAAAATAAATTTCCTATAATGTACATTTTATATGTTGTTTCTAGGACTAATAGTTATGGAGAAGTGCACTTTAAAAAAAATCGCATTTTAGATCGCATTTGGAAATTTGACAAACTTTTTACTTCAGAGCGCTGTAATTCATTTATAGCCTACTCTAGGAAAATATATATTGGAATACAATTTGAAGAAAATTTAATTACCTACAAAACACATGTAATTTTTTTTAACCAACCCTACGGAGGAGGGAGTAAAAGTAAAAGTTAAAATATTACGTTTTTGCTATCATATTTTATTGTCTACTAGCTGCTCCCGGGGGCTTTACTCCCATAGGAACATTGGGATAAAAAGTACCTTATGTGCTAGCCCTGATATTTTTCTACTAGCATACCAAATTTTATCGAAATCCGTCCAGTAGATTTTTTAAGATTGAGCAAGAAATATCACATCCAAACTTTTTCATTTTAAAATCGGGTTTCTGTCCCAATCTTTATTGCTGATGAAGCAAATATTATCTAATATCTGTACTTGATAGTGTCCACAGACACTTTTACAGTGTCCCAATCAGGTACCGGTTACTCACCTGCAATGAATCACACTATAAATGGGAAAGTTTGGGTGTGATGTTTGTTGCTTAATCACACAAAATCTACTAGACGGATTTCGATTAAATTTGGTATACTAGTAGAAAAATATCAGGACTAGCACATAAGGTACTTTATATCCCGAAACTTCCATGGGAGCGAGGTTCAGTTAGTAAAAAGTAAAATATTATAGCAAAAAACAATTTCCGTTGTTTTATCATTTAGTTTTACTCTCCACCTTGCAGGGTTGGTTAAGAAATATGCAATTGCGTTTTGCAGGTAATTAAATTCCCTATGATGTCTGTTCTGCTACTTTTTCTCCTAGAATAGGTCATGACTGGATTACATCGTTCTAAATTAAAAAAAATTGACGAATGTTTGAAAAATGAGATTTTTTTAAGGCAAAGGATTTTTTTTTCTCGGAATCTGTCAATCCTAGAAACAAAATATAAAATGTAAGTAACGGCAAATTTAATTTTCTACAACATTGTGTAGAACACTTTTCTAGCGAAAATGCACTTAAAAGAAAATATAAGCGAAAAACCGAACAAAGTGGTGATTTTTTTTATATTTTTCCAATTTGGCGGCGAGTGCAAAAGCTATTCAATTGTGCCATATTTATTTTAAATACTTACAACCATCCTAAACAATAATATAAAAAAAATTGAGTTACTGGACCGCACGTAATTAACCCCTAGGGAAGGTTCGCTCTATTTACTGCGCTATATACAGTATAAAAGAAAACCGGAAAAAACCTTTTCATATCTCTTTAAAAGAAACTTATGTAGATTTATCTTAAAAAAACGATGTGTAAAATTATTTAAATTTAAAACCAATTTTTTGTTTGCTTTTTTAACCAAAAGAAAAATAATAATAGAAATTGTAGAAAAACAATATTTTCCTTAATGATAAATACAGTTGTGTGCTTTCTTCGTTAATTTATTATTTTTAGGTCAAGCTTTTACTATAATGATAGTGTATGTCTGGTCAAGGCGCAATGTGTTTGTTCGAATGAACTTCTTTGGGCTGATGAACTTTCAGGTAGATATTTAGTAGTCAATTACAAATTCAACTGCTAACTCATTAGTCACTCACCAATTCCCATTCTTGAGTCATGGGTCTACATTACTTTAAATAAACCCTGGAAATTGATTTGGTGTCATCTCAAGTATTAATTTCAACTAAAAAGTCAAAAGATTTTTGTTTTAATAAATTTTAATGTCCAAATTTCAGGCTCCATATCTTCCCTGGGTTTTGCTTGGGTTCTCTGTACTACTTGGTAATGCAATTTCTGTTGATCTGGTTGGTATGGCTATTGGACACATTTATTTCTTTATGGAAGATGTCTTGCCAGTGCAAAATGGAGGTCAGAAATTGTTGAAGACACCAAAGTTTTTGTAAGTTATATGAAACTCATTTTTTAGCTTGTGCTTTAGTCTCCAAAAGCATATGACTTAAATTTGTGCCTCAGATTAAACCTAAAGTTAAGAATGTTAATATGAAGTTGCATACACTTTCAGGAAGAAATTATTTGATCCACCAGAAGAGCCGGAGTATGTTCCTCTGCCTGAAATGGGAAACATCCGTCCTGGTGGGTTTGACTGGCGGGAAGGACAATAAATAAATCATTTTGTGTAATATAAAAATAACAGTGAGAATTTGTAAGGCCAAACTTTTAAAATGTTAGATAATGGTGTTTTTTCTTTTCTTTGGTTGAAGTAGGAATAAGGTTTATTTTTACAATTTAATGTTATTTTTAGAAAACAAGTAAGATGAAGTGTTATTATTAAGTCTGTGAATGCAGTTTACTGATATTTTAAAAAATTGGTACAAAATGTATAATGCTTCCAAAGGATATTAGTTTGTTTTGTAATTAAGAGTTTTTTTAATAAGTAATAACTAATAAGACTACTAGAATTTGTGAATATATGTCATTATAATAAAAGCTTTTTTTCATCACCACCCATAATGCCATAGTAGAAATCTTATTGGTAAACTAGCTGTTGCCCGCGGCTTCGCCCGCGTGAGTTTCGCTTAGATAAAAAAAAAATTGTGTTCCAAACTGTAGCTATCTAAACTCCAGTACTCAAAATTTCTGCCATTTGGTTATCCCGTGTCCCGCGAGAATATATCGTAGTACAGTCGCGGTGTTAAAATGAATCAAAAGTGATATTTCATTCAAGAAACGATCTTCGTCTGCTCGTTATCTACAATTTCCCGAGTCCCTCCTTTTCCTATCCCGTGTCCTGTCTATTTATACGTCAGTAGAAAATGCTTTTCAGGTTGAACGACTTTTGCTAAGGCGCCATTTCCATTTTTTGTATAGAGTAGCTGGTCTCTTGGAGTTCTTCATCAGATGTTCCATAATCTTATTTTTATACGTCAGCAGAAAATGCTCATCAGGTTGAACGACTTTTGCTAAGGCGCCATTTCCATTTTTTGTATAGAGTAGCTGGTCTCTTGGAGTTCTTCATCAGATGTTACATAATCTTCAATTTTTATACGTCAGCAGAAAATGCTCATCAGGTTGAACGACTTTTGCTAAGGCGCCATTTCCATATATGTAATAGTGTAGCTGGTCTCTTGGAATTCTTCATCAGATGATCCTGATCTTCGATTTTTGTACGTCAACAGAAAATGCTCGTCAGATTGATAAACTTTTGCAAAGTTACCTAGTAGTTAGTTAATTTCCATATTTCTCATAGTTTAGCTGTTCTGTTGAGGTTCTTCATCAGGTGTTCCAGTTTTCAAAATCAATTATAGCCTATATGTTGCTCAGGCTTAATAGCTATACAACAAAAAAAGTTTCATTTAAATCCGTCCAGTAGTTTTTGCGTGAAACGCGTACATACATACAGACAGACAGAAAGACAGACAAGAAATTCCAAAAAAATATTTTTGCTTTCTATTATCTCTATCCATTTCAGTCAAAAATACTAAATGTACAGACAAAATATTTTTACTGTTTTATTATATGTATAGATAACCTGTACTTTTTTATTTGCATGCTATTTCTTCAGCTTTTCAATTAATTAAGTTCAATGATTGAAAAAAAAAACAAAATTATATTGTCAGATTAGGCGAACTCGATTTTTTTTTTCTCTTTCAACCCTTACGTACGACCACCCCCATCATGGAAACAATCAGATTAACAAACGTAATTTTCAAAAATACACAGGACATATATCTGACGCGCTCGAGTATGTCCATGCAACAGTTTTTTTACATTTTTGAAAATCTATAGTCGCTCCCCCCACCGATGAAAAGGTATATATTATATGACATTTTTTTCTTCTTATCATCTAAACTTCGCAATCCAATAGGTCTCTATGACGCTCGAGTAAATCCCGATTTAGCATCATGGGCTCCCCTACTATAAGCACAAAAGTGGCATGTCATTTCCTAGCCAGTACTAAGATGCCGCATTTTCACTTAGTAGGGCAGTAATTAAAACAAGTAATTTTGCGATCAGCATCCTTTATTTCAACTTTCCACACAAGTTTAGAGTGCATTGATAAAATTGACACAGGTTTTGGAATTTCAAATATTCCATGGGCATAGCTCTCATAATTATGAAATTGAGATATTACAAATTCAACATCAAAAAAATAAATATATCCTGGCCTAAAATCCGCAATGACAATAAGGACAAAATAAGACTCCAAGAAAATTACTTGATAAAAATGTACAAAAATCAAATAAAAATGTTACATAGAAGTTGAAATGATTTTTTGAAATGTGAATTTATAACATCTTATTAAATCTACAGTAACAACAAGAATAGTAAAACTATATCAGTCTTCATTCAAACTTTGAAACATACATTCTCAAGTCCCATAATGATCATTTGATTCCTCAAGATGTTTTAACATACTCGTATACAAGAAAAAATATAATTATAAAATCAAAATTGTTATGAGACAATGTCACAAATATGGTAAGGAATTGAAGTTGTGTTGTACAATGACACACCAAAGTTACATAAAATTAAAAAAATGAGGACTAATTAATTATTGAAGTGAATTAAAATGGCATAAGGTAACATTTTAGCCCTGCTATGCGCTTTGTACATGTATGTACATTACTTTTTCAATTACTATTATACACAAAATTACAAGATAATTGTTTTTAAACAAGTCAATATAAAAATGTTCATTGCGGCTGTTAAATTCAACACAAGAGATCATGTAATAAACATAACATTCATTAATGACAACTGCACACATACAACTTAATATCACTATACAAGTGACTAGTGTTTGATGCTGTCATTTGCTAGATAATCACAATTTGCAAGCAGAATATTCAGATCATACTGGGTGTCTACGCCCAAAATACTGCTCGCGAGCACATCGTATTCTAAGAAACAAGTCATGAAAACCAATATCAGTAGTCCCCACCACTGACCGAATTTGTTCGATCAGATCAGATCTTGCGCCTCAAAAGATATCTGTTATTTGTACAGTTATACATATGTATTGTATTTGTACTATTCAGATAAAAGTTAGACGCCGAAATTCGTGACCACAATGGCCTCAGATTTTAGACACTGGTTGTCATAAAATACATTGCTAAGAAATATTTTTCAGTGCGAGATTAAAACTTCACGAGCAGTATAATTCGGGCGTTAACTTCCATTTTCACAACATGAACAAAAAAATAGCAATCATAACAATTGCAAAAGATAAAAATATGTTTAGCTACTTACATATCCTGGTTAATTTAATATAATATTCAAAAACATGACACAGTTTGATTGTTTTGGTGTCGTTGTATTACTATTTCTACTAATTTCGCATGTCTTGAATAAAACATGTGCTAAAATCTACCTAAATCACATGGTGACATGTTCATAGTGCTACAATTGCTAGCAGCACCGTAATGTCGTCTGGTTTTCCACCTGTAAACAAAGAGAATACAATGTCAACAGTGTCATAGTGTAATCACTGATTGCACAGTGTTGAGATAAGGTATCTATTCACAGTAAATTCCTAGCTCTAACTAAATAATCAAGTAAAAACCTAAAACTTATCCACCAGTATTTTTTTAAATAAATTGGCTATCCACGTTCCACTGCTGGGCAAAAGTGCGATTAAGTTTTATTACAAACGCGGAATTAAGTGTTTTCCTCACTTTATCAAACATGATAATACGCCATTCAGATCAGAGCGAAAAGGTCATAGAGAGAGACATAACATTAGTCTTTTTCTGAGAGCTCTAGCTTTTTCCAGCCAAATCGAAGTCATGAAAATATGTTGCATGTAAATCGAGGCCACGGACAAAAACTAAAAAATATTTACCAAAAACTTGTGACGAAAACTCTTTATTGTGTTTTCAAGGCTAGATTTTATATCGAAATTTTATGGGAACTTTTTGTCTAGTAATCGTGGTGATAAGAAGAGAAAAAAAGACATGCCTGATTTACTTTCTAGCCGTAGCTGCATCCCGGGGCTTCGCTCCAGTGAGAATTTCGGGATAAAAGTACCCTATGTGCTATTGTATTTTTCTACCTGTGTGCCAAATTTCACCGAAATCCGTCCAGTAGATTTTGCGTGATTAATCAACAAACGTACATACAAACTTGCGCATTTAAATTTTAGTGTGATGTATCGATTTACTATTTGAGTTAAGTATCATAATAAAAAGATAGCATTATAATTATTCTAATTAATGCCGTCTGCTGATGTGGTTCAAAGATATAGTTGTTTTTCGCGATATAATATTTTCCGTGCTATCTTCTAATGGCGGTGTTATCAATCCTAATATAGAAATATTACAAGATAAGTACTATAAGTAACACTAATTGGTTTATAATACAATCCTTCTTATATATCAAATGTGAAAGTATTAATCCAAAACGAATTAAGATTAATAAATTGTTTTATAGATAGAGTAACACAATGTCTACTTTTCCGAATCCCGAAATTTTATTCCATAAACTAATTGCATTTTAAATTTAATAAGCAGAGGAGGTGCAATACTGAACCTGATATTCCTAGTCAAAACTGACAGTGCAGGCCATATGCCAACGATTACTTGAATTGAAACTGTCCCTATCAAAAAAATCTTATCAATGTGCACTTTAGAAGTTGTTATTCTGTGACACAAAATCCTATGAAAAACATCAATCAACACGTTATCATTACAGCAAGCTTATCAATTCGGTTTATAGATCAAGGTTTATTTTGAAAGAAAAATATTAAAAATGTATTCAGGAACTAGGCCTGTGTGCAGGGCACGTAGGTTAATTACTATTTTTACTACCAACCTTTATAATATAAGTAACTAGGTTTTTTCCAGTGGTTTATTTGCCTTGTTTATAGTTGGAAATTATTAGCTATTTCTGGGTTAAGTATACACGCGTCTTTTACAACTAGGTATGTGCGTATTAAAAATTTAATGCTAACATGCAACTATTGACTAGCTCCGCTTCGAAATAAAAAAAATACCCCTGTAATCTTTTCCTCGTAGGTACCAAATTTCATCGACGTAGATTAGACGTAGATATTGCGTGATTTGTGAGTGACATACAACGCTTACAATCTTTTGCATTTATAATAACACAAGATGCGCTCAGGGGCTTCGGAAAAGTACCCTATGTGCTATCGTACCCTTTTTAACTGTACTCTTTTATTTTTCTAAGTTTCATCGAATTCCGTCCAGTAGATTTTACAAACATACACACTCCATCCATACTTTCATATTTATAATATACTAGCTGAGCCCCGGGCCTTCGCTCCCGTAGGAATTTCGGGATAAAAAGTATCCCATGTGCTATTCCCAGTGTTTTTCTTTCCATGTGCCAAATTTCATCAAAATCCGTCCAGTAGATTTTGCGTGATTTAGTAACAAACATCTTCACCAACTCACATCCAAACTTTCGCATTTATAATATACTATCTTTTGCCCGCGGCTTCGCCAGGGGAACAGTGCTTTTTACCGGGATGAAAGGTACCGTATGTCCTTCCCAGTATGTGAAATTTTAGGAAGATTGGTTCAGTAGATAAAGCATGAAGAAGTAACAAACAAACATATGAACAAACTCACTTTCACATTTATAATATTAATATACTAGTTTTTACCGGTTTTTACCGGGATGAAAGGTACCCTATGTCCTTCTCAGTACTTTTATGTGTATGTGAAATTTCAGGAAGATTTGTTCAATAGATAAAGCGTGAAGAAGTAACAAACAAACTCACTTCACATTTATAATATTAGTTAGGAGTTAGGATTAGTAGGATGCGGGATAATTGCTTACCAATAGCATCGATGCCATTCTGGCGGGCGCTCTTCGCGAACGGCGACATATAGCAGCCGTCGAAGGAGAGGTTGCGCGCCATCCACGCGATGGAGTTGGCCACCGCCTGCAGCCGCTCCGCGTCGCCCGCGAGGCTGCGCGCGCGCCGCATCTCCGCCACCAGCACCGGCTCGGGCACATTGTCGAACACGCCGTCGGTTGCTACGAGGATCACGTCGCCACATTCCACGGGAAACTCCGATGTTTCCGCTGACTCTGGCCTGTGGACATTTTTATTTTTATTTTAGTTGCGATTGTTTCCATTCATATTCATTTAATCACATCAATTTGTAAACATACATGCACATCTTAAATCTACATATTTACAAATTTACCTTTGCAGGCGTTGTGAATATAGGGTACTGGAAAATCTACAACTTTTTTCAATAAATATAGTTCACAAAACAGTATTAAATAATTTATATCATATTGCATGTCAATCCTAAAATGTAAATTAAAAAAACAAATATATGGGAATAGTTACGTCATTTAGTAAATTATTAATATCACATATTTATTTATTATTATTAGTATCATTGCTCGGGATTGGTACAGTCAGATGCAGAGAAACCTGACCTGTGATTAGGATTCGGTGAGACAGAGGGTCAGGTTTATCTGCATCTGACTATACCTATGGTCCATTTATTCATAATTGTCCTGTTATGTAAACAATCTTCACAGTACTTTTTGTTGAAAAAATCAAACATTAGTTCAAACCTAAACATTCTAAAGTAAAACATTTATTAACCACGAAAGTAATTTCCTAAAAAGTCTATTTTAATTTATATTATTGTAAAATCATAAAAAGACATGGTAAGATTGTTTACTTATAAATAAATGGACTTTACCTATCCTGGTTGGTTTTGCCATCCCTAATAGACTTTGATATCTTGACATTTAGCACGAAGACGGTACTTTCTTATCTTACGGTATAGCAGTAAGATATGCGAAATTGTGATTACAATTTTCATATCTTTTATATACCTACTTAAAGTATATTTATTTTAAAATATTAATCTTGTAATTAAGTTTTTTTGGGTTAAGAAAAAGGAAAGTTTTTTTTAGGTAGGTAACACAACTTTCTTTTCATTCAAAACAACCCAGCAATTGTAAGCTACTTGAGCGTGAATCAAATTACATAGCAACAAATTAACTAGCTACGTAATAAGCGTGGAACCCTGTTATTCGTTGTTCCATAAAATTGGTTGGTCCATTGTTCAACAGCACCGGACAATGTCCAGGGTTAAAATGTCGAATTAAATTACATCTTGTTTCCAACAAACGGAGGTTCACATGTCATATCATTATCAATATCACGCTCCCAACAGCTGAACAGAATCAGCTGATTTACTTACACAGCTCAAAATTCTACCTAGAGAGCAACTTTTATAATTTTGGTGAAAATATGAATAGGTGATCAAAGTTTTATTCGACAGCGGTAGGTAAGTATAATCCTACCCATTTTAGTTATATTATAAAAAGTAGAAGTTATTTATTATTACTGTCACCTACTATGAAACATGTTTGCTTTTCATGAATATATTGTTGTTTGTAAACCTAACAAGCGTAGTCGTAAATAACATAACAACTTGTCGTGCACGTAATTTACCTACTCGTGTTAGATTAGAACTTAGATTGTATTATTAGAAATCTTTTGTAGAAATTACTGACATAAGACCATTACAGAGAAGATCAATAAACAACAAATATTTCACTTCGCTTATGTACATATATGAAAATTTCATAAAACGAAGCACGTGAGGCTTGGCGTCTATCCAATAAGCTAAAAATTCTAATATTAGTGCATACAGAAATACAAGAGCGCTGATTGTAGAATGAGCACATGACTGCTGGTCCCGAGGAAATCGGTCTCATGACTGTGGAAAACGTAAAAATATCGCGCACAGAGTTGTATTGTGGACTTGTAAACATCTCTAAATTTGTCATTTTATTGCCACGAGCAGTTTTTTTAGTTTTGGACTGTGTTCTCAGAAAAAACCTTTGCTTCATCCTGTGGAAAAACACATACCAACGAAATACGTTGACTCGTCTTATCTTAAAAACTTGAAGAGCGAATACAAATAAAAGTCTACATTTAGTTACGAAGGACCAACTAACACATTACCGTTGTTTTGTTATTCATTTGAGACAATGTACCTAGTTTCTATTCACCGTGCTTTATCTCCATTGGTTACTTTTAAAATAAATCATATGTGTAAATCAATGTACGTACATAAAGAATTATAAAAGTTTATGTAGGTACCTATATTTTTCAAATTGGATGTGAAAACCATGGCTTGTGTTATCGGTACCAAATTCTCATATTAGTAACAAGCAAGCCGGTGAAAACTTATACCTAATTATAATAGTTTCATTGATTGATTTGCGTCGAAATAAAGACCAAGCGCAGTAAATTTCCTTTATTTTGTCCAAATAACTTTTCAACCGGGGTTTAAAAAAATACAAATGTATTATACCTACATACTTATACAAAAATAACATTCCATTATTTTTCTAAATACTCCACAAAATCACTGGCAATGAACCAAATCTCACGTCAACAATGTGGCTGTCACGAGTTCCATTAGCGACAGTAAATCTATATTTAAATCCTATATTTTACGACATCCATGTAACTGATGCTGCAATAATGGATGGCACACACGCTCAACTGACACACAGAAAAACATGTATAGATGTACTCAAGATGTACTGCAAAAGCAAGACCTTGAATATGAAATTTACACCGTTATCTTTATTGAAATAACCTTTTGCTGTTTTACTAAGCATCTTTTGCATTACTGACGCACTTTCATCTTGTCAATGTAACTGATAAATGGGTAGGCTACAGATCTAGGATTAAATTAGTACCTAGTTCTGATTGTTAAACTTAACTTAATTTTCGGGAAACAAATGTTAAATAATGTGTTGTTTTGGTTCATGTTTGGTTTGCTGATCTCATTTTCGTAGAAATTGCCATCGTACAGTAGGTGACAGTTGTTTGAACATTTGTGAGAGCAACGACACTTAAAATTGCCCTCAATAGTCAAAAAAATTCGCAAATATGCACTTCGCAAAATGTTAAACCGAGTACTTTTTACTTTATATGAGTTCACATTTTGAGAAGTGCACATTTTGCGAAGTGCACCCAAGCAAGTATAACGAATTTGATTTTTTTGGTCGATTCTGTTATATCGTTAGGTAGGTGTAACTACATGGATATACCTGTATTTTTTTCTCGAATCTAATCAGTTAGTCATTGTTAATTCTGTTATATCGTATTAATATGATAACTAGATGGACAAACCCACATAATGCACTTCGCAAAATGATATCAGACCCAAAATACTGACCTGTCACTTAAGACGTTCCTGTCGTGTCCTGGGGGCGGCAGACTCAACTGGTAGGGGGTGTTGAAGTAGTGTTGCTGCTCATGCGAGCGGTGGACGACGCGGCCGCCGCGGACCACCATGTAGCCGGAGTCGCCGATGTTGGCGGCCCGCATCACGCTCTCCGTGCGGTCTAAGATCATCACACATGCTGTGCTACTACCTGCAATCACCAATATTTACCAGTTTCGCCCCGGAAGAAATTTCGGAATAAACGTACCCTATTAACTATTGTATGTTAATATAGGCCATATCTTTCGTTCCGAATCATTCCCACATGTAGCTTCGTGTAGTTCCATTTTGAACTACCTAGTACAACTTGTGATAGCTTGTACCAGTCGGAATTATTCGTGAATGTCCAAAATTTGCTGCTCAAATTATTTTAGGTGTTACTCAAGATTACTGAAGTTATATAAATCATTACATAGAATAAAATAAAGTCGCTTTCCGTGTCTGTTGACAATATAAGGAAGGGCACATTCAAGGTGAAATTGTTTAGGAATACTGTAATAGTTATGAATGAAGACCATGGCTAGGGGCACAGTTGAGAATGACTAGATAATTGATACCACTATATTATGAGTGTACAAAGTACAAATGGTTTGTTTTGTTGTTAGGTATATTGCCTGGCACTTACTATTATGTATTCTGTGCTAGCACTCTATTAAGGCACTAGTGAGCAGTCTATTTTTTTTAATTCGCTAATATATCCACTGCTGGGCAAATGCCTTCTCTTTATTTCTCCTCTATTTCTTCTTTAATTCTATCGCTCGCCAGTTGCTATCGCTTATTAAAGCGCTCTAAGAAGTTTAATATTTTACAAAAAAGTACTGTCGGTAATCAATATTCTTATCAGTATGATCAGGGCAAAGTCTATAATTTTATGATTAGAGATGATCATTTAGACAATTAATAGCGTTAATTGATGTTTTTTTAATAAGTTTAAAAACGCGTTAGTGCTTTAGGCACATTTTGCTGCACCAGCCTAATAAATTAGTTTACAATGAGCCTTCATGTTCTCATACGTCATCACATCGCATACACAAGTTATTTATTATTTATAGGTGAATGACACAAACATTGTTTCTTCGATAAAAAAAGTAATTTATAAATCATTTTATAATATTTATCTTTATTCCTACCTAATATGGGCTTCTTGTGTTCTAACAGTTCGTAGTACGACTTCGCCAGCAGATCGCTGGGTTCAGAAAGTTTGAAGTGGCCCATTTGGACCAACCTCTCGCAGGTCCTCATGAGATACGAGGAGAATTCGCCCGGATCGATGCCGTACGCACGCCAGCCTCCCACTCCATCTGCGACACCTGAAAACAAAAAACAAAATAGGTTTGCTATAAGTTGGGCTGTTCTTGTTAGTTTCGCTATGGTAATTTCGGAAGTATCTCGTAAACCATCAATCGTCCTGGATTAAGTAGGTCATTGCAGTTGTTTTTAAAATTCTCCTAAGTACTTTGTTAAACTTCTGTTTTTTTTTGTTACATATGAGCATGCTTTTGTGAGCTCAGACATGTGTTCAAAATTTTTTGCTGCTAACACTTTAAAAAAATCAACCCTCCATCACACATTTCATGCCATTGTAGCCACCATATGGGGTGCAAGTTTTTATATTGAATCATTTTACCTACAGTTAGATTACTGGGGGTCTAACAATCGGAATATGATCCATATTCTTGTCTTTCAAAATGAATCTTATCAATGACGTTATAAGGTTAATTTTTAAATATTTAAGAAATTGATCATATTTAGATTCATTAATGTAGCCGTTTGAGACCGGCAGTCTGCTGTTTATTAAATTTTACTCTAAAAAGCATCTATTAAGTATATCCTGCATTAGCTATTGAGGTAAAAATTGATCTCTTTTTTACCTTTTTAAGTATTGTACCGAACATTTTTAGTTTTAGGAAAATTATAATGTTTGAGGTTGAATTGTAGTCTATTGTTAGAGTTAGTTTCTGGGAATTGGGTGAAATGGTCCCAAAATGAAGAGGACTAATCACCCACCTGGTGCTTGCACTGGTAACCCCAATTATTAAATAAAAATAGAGTAAGAGTTATCTAATTTCATGACGGAAATGAAGGAGTGTGAGTATGACCCAATTTAGCATAACAGAAGTGACCTTAGGGTGTGGTGTGATAAGGTTAATGCTTTTTGCTTATCATTCTGCATTCTCTCTTTATAAATAAAGATGATTTTCTTGGTGGACTTGCATTTGACAACCATTTGCTTGACTATCACACAACTAACAATCAATTTTCTTCTATTTATTGACCTACTTACATGGTCTAAAAGGCCACTTTGACTATTCAGAATATGATCCATTTCCTAAATATTTAAAAATGAACCTTATAGTTAAGTACCATGGTGCAAAGCTCTGGTGGAGTGGAGACAGTGGGGCGAAATACAGGGAAAACCGCAAATGCGCTGGGCGGATGATGTTAAAAGAACAGCAGGCGTGAAATGGATAGAGATTGCCCAAGACTGGGAGAAGTGATGGAGAAGTGGCATAAGATGAAGGAAGCCTACACCCATAGGGTTAAAAAGTGCTGAAGAAGTCTAAGTCGTCATATTATAAAGTTCATTTTTAAATACGTATTCTGGAAATGGATCATATTCTGATTTATCAAAGTAACCCTTTTTGACATAATATAAATATTCATAATGCAATACTTTAAAGTTCATACTAAGTTATTAATTAAATTAATTAATAGAAAAGCCATTCATGTTTATTTTTCTGCAAAAAAGTAAAATATAGGTACTTGTTTGTAATTAACTGCTCTAAAAATTAAGATTTTAATTGATAGTAGGTAGGTGCATTACATTTGCATTATGAAGAGTTTCAGGCTATGATGTCACTAGTAAATTAAACCATTAACTAAATTACACATTTGATTACTCAATTGGAGAACTAACTATACCTAACTGGTAACAGCAGGAAAAAACTTTAAAATTGATAAAAGTGATTCATTCAAATGTCTAAAGTTTAAAATTCAACACATCATGCGCTCCTGGAAAGTCAGTTTGACTTTTAACATTTTTAAAAGTATACATATACTATACAGCATCGATAGAATCATAAGCTTAAATTACTAGACAAAATAATAAATATGTTTGGTGTATTGTAGTATGCTATGTCTGTGGTCTGCGGTGTGGCCCTAGAATAACACCAACCCATATCTTCCCGTGGGTGTCGTAAGAGGCGACTAAGGGATTTAAAACACCAGAGGATGGGCAGCAGCATCTTTCCGCGTACTATGCCATCACACTGCGATCGCCAACCCGCCTGCCAAGCGTGGCGATTACGGCAAAACCCCCCATGGATAAAATCCTTGGGGGAGGCCTTTGTCCAGCAGTGGACGTCTTTGGGCTGAGAGAGAGAGAGAGAGTATGCTATGTAATTAAATAATAATTTCCGAGTGATTATCCTAGTGCATAATATTGTGCTTTTCCTCATGCCCCATTATCTGAGGCTCCTGATAGTATAGAAGAAAACATAACCAAGTACCTATAGGTACCTTTTGGTTATAATGCATCTGTAAGTTTTTGTTTACAGTTAAGTAGCCTACATGATTACAATGTGACATGCTGACACCACTTCCTCCTTACATGATAGTCTAAATAGGTATTGTTTGTATTTTGAGTAAATATATACAAATTCAATTTTAATTGGCATCCACAGAAGGGTTTCATGAATCTTTCATATGAATGATTATTATAAGTATTTACCAAAAACCACAAATGAAAACTGGTATAGTATGATAGTTTAACTGTCATTCTTATTGCATAATACTTTGTTTTACCATTATTATTAACCAATATGTTTATATTTTGTTTGTTATCTTGTATTGTCAGGGTTACAGAAAGGGACATAGGGTAAATTTTATAAAGAAAAGTAATGCTCCTGAGGACAACAGCTAGTAAACTTTAAAACCGATAAAATGTGTCCTATATACATAAACCTACAAGTGTCTGTAGCCATTGATTTAAAAGGAAATATTGATGGATATAAGCGATTGTTACATTTTGTAGAAACTGGGCTCATATAGAAATAACCCAACCTCAACATAAAAATATATCTCTGCTCATTTTTTCCTATTTGATAAATGATAATTCTTTATCTTTACTTATTTTGTTTTGGAAAAAATAACAAGTTCAAAGGTTACACTGGAGATTATAGACAACTAAACAAGACTAGAAGATTAAATTATGTTGTTAATTAACATTGACTTACCAATAACATCCGCATTGTTATAATTTGTGGAAAACCATGCGTCGTCTCCAAATTGACCTTTACGGGTTCTTCCATTAGCAATGTCCTTAGGAAAACCACATACCACAGAAACTAAGTACGGGTGTTTTTTATTCGACACATTTAATTCAGTAGCACTAGATAAATTCGAAATCCCATTCCTTATAGCACGTGATAGCACTCTGCCTGTCCAGAATATAGACTGCATCATTCATTAGTTGTTCTGTACTTTGACACCAGCCATTCACAATTGAATACGCATCACCTTGGACATCATAATTAGAGAAAACGAAATAATTTTATACAGCAACTCACATAACCCACAATACTAATAAAATTTCAGAAGAACACTACCTAGCGCCTACTTTCAAAATTCAACAATGAAGACGCATTTCTATTTTTTTGTGTCTTGTCTTGTGATCGAGCAACCATAACCAACACAGCATCCACACTCAGAGAGAAAAAAATCACTCTAAAATAAAAAATAAGATCGAATGAACGAAAATGTCGTTTGAGTTGGAGGAATGAATGATAATGAACAGTATTGTTTTTGTGTTGCCATAATCAGTTCTCTATTTAGTTTGTAGTTGTCATAAGCACAGAAATATTTTTTTTTTTTATGTCTGTGCCATGGAAGTAATAAGTACTTTGCTGTACAAAGTACTTACTACTTCCATGGTCTGTGCATGTAAGTTATGATGGTAGCGCGGTAGACTCATGTGGTCATTGAGTTTCGAATTTATTCCTTTACTACTAGAGTAATATCCTATTGTTTTCTGCGTGAGCCTTGCGTGAGCAGAAAATTCATTAACAAGATAGAAACAAATGACAAGATAGATGGATTAGTGATTGGCACAGCCGACACTCGCACATAAATATATAATAATCAATAGATTCATTTAATTATGGAGTTCATTTGTTACATGTAAATAGTTAAAGTAATGTATAAAGTTCATAACACAAAATAAAAATGAAAACGGCCTCAAATATTTTATTTATCTTCTATTTTATTATAATCGAAATTAAATACTTAAAAAAAAACAGCATGATTATGATTAATGATTGAAAAGTTTACATGACCATGACTATCGAATTTAACTGTCAAAACATGCACCACGCGATGCACCGACGTGTCACGATTTGCGAATTATAGGCTTGATCTATACTAAGAAGCGATTCAATAATCTAGGCATGTGGCAGACTTGCGAGAGTGTAGATGAAGCTTGGCCGGTATACACTTTGATTAGTGAATAGTGCGAGTGGCTTGTTTAGTGTTAAGTGTTTAGCAAAAAACACGTCAGGACAGTTTCTGTTTAGTGTTAAGTGTATAGTGATTAGTGAAGTACACGGCTAAACACGCGTTCTATTTTTTCTGCGAGTAACTCCTCCCGCGCGTCCCGCCTTCACCCCTCACTTGCACTAAACACTAAACACACGAACTAAACACGTCTGGACATGACTGTTAAGTGTTTAGTTCATATCAACACTGTTAAGTGTTTAGTTTATGTCAACAAAGTCAAAGTTTTTTAATGTAGGTACTAAACACCGCCTACTAAACAGTATAGGACGTCACTAATCACTTAACACTAATCACTCTACACACTTAACACTAAACACTTGACTAATCAAAGTGTATACCGGCCATAAGGTGATTTTGACATTACGATATTGATCCATAAACAATTGAGATTCTGACGTTTCAATTTCATAAGATCTATGGATGGAAGGCGTTGTAGAAGAAAACTCATCTTCGTATTTCGGCCTAAATGTAATGACGGCGGCTGATTGATTTATCGTAATACTTCGGTATCAATACTCTTCTTTATCCAATCTTAGTGTAGTGCCGGTGTTCAGGAAGTGTCGTTTCTCGCCCAAGTGTAAGGAAAAGGCATAAAACTGGTGTTCGATAAGTCACTTGGCAATATGCCTGCCGTCAGGGGCGATGGAATGCGAGGGCTCGCAGTATTCATATCAGATATAAGGAACTGTAAAAGTAAAGAAGCTGAAATCAAAAGAATCAACAAGGAGCTGGCGAACATAAGGAGCAAGTTCAAAGGAGACAAAACTCTCGATGGTTATCAGAAGAAAAAGTATGTCTGCAAACTTTTGTTTATCTTCTTACTCGGCCACGATATTGACTTCGGTCATATGGAAGCTGTCAACCTGTTATCATCTAACAAATATTCGGAAAAGCAGATTGGTTACCTTTTTATATCTGTGCTTGTGAATACAAACAGTGACCTGATTAAACTCATCATCCAGAGCATTAAAAATGATTTACAATCACGTAATCCTATCCATGTTAATCTTGCTCTGCAATGCATTGCCAACATTGGCAGCAAAGACATGGCAGAGGCATTTGGCACAGAGATTCCTAAATTGCTAGTATCAGGTGATACAATGGATGTAGTGAAACAATCTGCTGCTTTATGCCTGCTCCGTCTCTTCCGCAAGTCTCCAGAGATCATTCCAGGTGGAGAATGGACATCGAGAATAATTCATCTTCTAAATGACCCACATATGGGTGTGGTGACAGCTGCAACTTCACTCATAGATGCTCTAGTTAAGAAAAACCCAGATGAGTACAAGGGTTGTGTAACACTGGCTGTTGCAAGATTAAGTCGCATAGTTACTGCAAGTTATACTGATTTACAAGATTACACCTACTATTTTGTGCCTGCACCATGGCTCTCAGTCAAATTGTTGAGACTCCTGCAGAATTATACCCCCATCTGAGGAACCAGGAGTTAGAGGTAGACTCTCTGAATGTCTGGAAACAATATTTAATAAAGCTCAAGAGCCTCCCAAATCTAAAAAAGTTCAACATTCAAATGCTAAAAATGCTGTTTTGTTTGAAGCTATAAGCCTTATTATTCACAATGATAGTGAACCAAACTTGCTGGTCCGTGCCTGTAACCAGCTTGGCCAGTTTCTCAGTAACCGGGAGACTAATCTTCGTTACTTGGCTCTTGAATCAATGTGCCATCTTGCTACATCGGAATTTTCCCATGAAGCTGTGAAAAAGCATCAAGAAGTTGTAATACTCTCCATGAAGATGGAGAAAGATGTGTCTGTCAGGCAGCAAGCAGTGGACTTGTTGTATGCAATGTGTGACAAAACAAATGCTGAAGAAATTGTTCAAGAGATGCTTGCCTATCTAGAAACTGCAGACTATTCCATCAGGGAAGAAATGGTTTTGAAGGTTGCTATATTAGCTGAAAAATATGCAACTGACTTCACTTGGTATGTTGATGTTATACTCAACCTCATTAGGATTGCAGGAGATTATGTTTCTGAGGAAGTATGGTACCGGGTCATTCAAATTGTTATAAATAGAGAAGAAGTGCAAGGTTATGCTGCTAAAACTGTTTTTGAGGCTTTACAAGCTCCGACTTGCCATGAGAATATGGTCAAGGTAGGAGGATACATCCTTGGAGAATTTGGCAACCTGATTGCTGGAGATACTCGCTCCTCTCCTCAAGTACAGTTTGAATTACTGCATTCCAAATATCACTTATGCTCTGCTGCAACTAGAGCTCTCTTATTGTCAACATACATTAAACTTGTTAATTTATTCCCTGAGATAAAAGCTCGTGTTCAAGAAGTATTTCGGGCAGATTCTAATTTGCGTTCAGCTGATGTAGAGCTACAACAGAGGGCCTCAGAATACTTACAGTTAAGCATAGTCGCCAGTTCTGATGTTTTGGCAACAGTTCTTGAAGAAATGCCTGCTTTCCCAGAAAGGGAATCTTCTATACTAGCTGTTTTGAAGAAGAAAAAACCAGGTCGTATTCCTGATGAAGTCAGGGATTCAAAAAGCCCACAACCTTCTTCAGTTCCTGCTCCAATAATAAATGCAGCTAACACTAACAACAGCTCCAGTGCAGATCTCTTAGGGTTGTCTACCCCACCTGGCACCGCTGCACCCTCTACTGGCAATGGCTTACTTGATGTTTTGGGTGATTTATACACTGCTCCTAAAATCAGTCCCAGTTCTGTGCAACAAAACAACATAAAGAAGTTCTTGTTTAAAAATAATGGAGTACTTTTTGAGAATGAGTTAATTCAAATAGGAGTCAAAAGTGAATTTAGGCAGAACTTGGGTCGAATTGGTCTTTTCTATGGAAATAAAACCCAGTTTGCGATTCAAAATGTCCGTCCTGAACTGCACTGGACTGATCACCACAAGTTGAATGTTCAGATGAAGCCAATGGAACCTGTACTAGAAGCTGGGGCACAAATTCAACAAATGTTGACAGCTGAATGCATTGAAGATTTTGCAGATGTACCTAGTATGTCTATATCATTTTTGTATAACAATGTACCACAAAAAATTACAATGAAACTTCCGCTTACATTGAACAAATTCTTTGAACCTACTGAAATGAATGGGGAATCTTTCTTTGCAAGATGGAAAAATCTGGGTGGTGAACAGCAAAGAGCACAAAAGATATTTAAAGCACAGGGTGCCATTGACTTGGCTGCTGCTCGCACTAAGCTTGCTGGCTTCGGAATGCAGCTGCTGGATGGCATTGACCCCAACCCTGACAACTTTGTGTGTGCTGGAATTGTGCATACAAGAGTTCAACAAGTGGGATGTCTCATGAGGTTGGAACCAAAACAAACAAGCTCAAATGTTTAGGCTGACTGTAAGATCTAGCAAGGAGACAGTCTCGCAAGAAATTTGCGATCTACTGGCAGATCAGTTTTAAATAAAATTACAGAGGACCATTATAACAACAACAACATTGTGCGACAATGAAATTAATATATACTTACAATATGCTTAGAGATTCACCATTGTTTATATGTAACTGCCTTGTTGGAACACTATATAGAAAGTTAGCATGAGCAATACACTTGTGAACTTTGCACGAACACAGTACGAAGTAAAAATCTCTTGTACAATTTTGAATTTATTTTATGAATAATTATTTTTGCTAATTTAGAATTAGGTGTTTTGTATACTGAGACAAATTTTATTTTGCATATTAAATTAAATCCATTTTCCTTTCATATTATAAAGTAGACCCTCCAACCTTATATATTTTGTATAAAACTTGAGGTGTTGTTCTTATTAACTTTACAGTTGAGAACATTGCAACATTTGATTTTTTAATATGTATTTAAAGCTTATTTATTTATTTACATTTTACAGCTATCTCATTTATGTTATTTTCCTCAAATGTGGGATTAGAATTTTTATTAATTATTTTGTGGTATTTCTACATATATAAACTACTGGAATATTACCTATATCATGTCTGTAAATAAGTCTTGGTTCATTAAATCATTATACTCAATATCAAATTCTATGATAATAATCACTTCATCTAGGTTTACTATAAATATGCATAAGAACTGTCTCTTTACTGTGTTTCTGATGGAAGTTTAAAATGTAGGTAATGTAATTATACCAAAGTAGGTGAATAATTTGGCTGTTATGCTTTTGTCATTTTGTATTAAAAAAATAATAATGAAAAAGTTGTATGCTCCAATTTGTATTGGAAATTTACCCATACAGTTATGTATTTCATTGCCCTGTCTGGAATTTTACTAAAGATCATTCAAAAATGTGTGGGTAGTTTTCTGAACAGTGCATGTAAAATTATATTATTGTCTCAAATATTATTCGGTGATATAATATCTTCTAATATAATAAGTAAACATCATGTTAAAAATGCTATGAGTAATTGTTATACATTACATAATGTATATCAAACACAAAATGATTTTCTTTGATTAGAAAACCATCAGTGTTTGCTTGGCATTGTATTAACTATATATTGTACTGTTATTGTTATTAGATACCTAAAAATTAACGCAAGTAGGATCTCGCTAAATATTCCAAACATGTTTAATATGAGGACTATAATTTTTAAACATAAATTACAGCAGTTTTTTTCTCGCGGACATTCCTATTTTAGGAAGACGTTAGCTTATTTTTTTATTGCAGACAAACCCACAAATGTCTGTAATATGTTTTTCACGTTGTAAAGTATTGGCTGCTGGGAGCGGTCCCTATCATCTAGACAACGGATGTGCCGAATGACAGATTACTGATATAAATGACACTAACTTCATTATACGTAATAATAGTCAAGAAATATGGTAGCTTTGTTTAAATCTTTGTGGGAAGAAGATACTGTTATACATATAATTTCATATAACTTATTTGCGTATTTAATATGAGTTGACTATACGAATCTCACGGCACTAGATGATTATTTTTCTCTAATATATCATGAAATAAATAGATATAGATTTAAAGTAGTGTTAGACAATTTAGTATAATGGACATGAAATGTTGTTATCAAATCTTTAGCATACTGAATCCTTTGCATGATAGATTTGGTTGAGATCAGAATAATATATCATTTGAAACATTAATGTATTCATATTGTTAAGAAAGTCGTATAACTATATGTATATTATGAGATTTATTAGGGCAATGTTTAGATGCTTACTTGAAGTTACTTGGTACATCATAATGTACACTATGTATGATGTGATTTATCAATATGTACAATATCGCATGAGAAATTTGTGTGTGATTCAGTTATAGAAATAGATGTTTGTTCTCGTGCTTCAAATATTGTAATTGTCTAAAATAAATATTTATCCCATACATATGAGCAATGATTTTTTATGAATAATGTCCCTAATCAAATCACCTTATTAAATTCATCGGATTCTAAAAATATTCAAATTATTTTTAAGATCTTTTCAAAAGTTGTAGGTAAAAAATGAAACTAAAAAAGTGGATGGTAAAACTATATTTTTGTTATGAAAAATAATCTTACTCTCTATCGTTAATACTACGAAATGAATACCTATTATCATATCTAACCATATGGTTTGCTAATCAAACCACTCTTCTACATTTGGAGAGTTTTCCAACACGTCATTAGATTCACTGAAACAAAAAAATATTAATGTGAGATAATCTTTATGAAGTTCCGCTCCCGTGGGAATTCCGGGATAAAATGTACGAGGGTTGTAACTTGTAATAAACTACGCATATGCAAATACTTTTTGCCTTTATTATGCAGCATTTTTTATTTACGAGTATAACATACATACATATATATTATCACGCCTTTTTCCCGTGGGGGAGGCAGAGACTAGCGATTTCCACCTGCTACGATCCTTACAGATCTCTCTTGCTTCCTTTACACTCATCACTCTCTTCATACGAGACGAGTATAAATTCGCGTCAATTAAAAATACGCTGGAAGAGAGAGGAGGGGGTGAAACTTGCGCATGGGTACGACTGACAAACCAATTGCGTTCGCCGGACGAGACCCGCCCGACCCGCGCTCACCGCATAGACCGATAATTTGCCTATTGCCTACAGCTTAACCGCCATCGTTCATTTTACATGACGCGATGTTATACCTACGATACAGCTGCAGGTGAAGCATGCGATATCCGTGTAATTTTCCATCCATACTTTTACATTAATTTATTTTACTAAGAAAAATACCATACTTGTATTGTTATAGTTTCCGTCACGTAAAAAGACCGCTGGCGGTTAAGCTGCGCAGTAGGCGATATATCGGTCTATGCGGTGAGCGGGGGTCGGGCGGGCCTCGTCCGGCGCGCGCGATTGGTTCGTCAGTCGTACCCATGCGCAAGTTTCACCCCCTCTTCACCCTACCAGCGGCCTTTTCACGTGATGGGAAGTATACAAATCCATAAGGACTCGGAAAGTCTCCAATCAATAAGTTCGGAAATAATTTGATAATGTTAGTTCTTATTAGCCACAACGATTCTCTACCGGGGCAAATCCGCGCGACTTATCTGACTTATTAGCTACTCTAAGGAGTGAGCGGGACGCACATATTTCGCACGCGGTGCGGAATTCGCGTCGATTTCTTCAGAGAAACTCCTCTTGTTGGTTTTTAAAGTATGTTGAAAATTAACAGTAATAGTGGTGGGGAAGAGGTGTAACTTTTTTTTTCATACCTGTCTAAAGAAGGATCATTGCTGAACATCTCGGTGGGAACGGTGGGGGGCGCCCTCTCAGGCAATAACTCCAGGTAAGACTGCCGCGACTGCAGGTGTCGCTCCACCTCTTCTGGTGTCATGTGGCCGTCACTGGTTGTCAGCCCGAAGCCCAAAGCTGGTGATGCTTTCGTTATGGACCCGCTGCTTTGATGCTGGAAAAATAATTTACAAACATAAAAATGCCTCAGGCCTCCAACCAGAAGGGCGCCCGCGCAAACTGACGTGGTTTTTTGTTGGACTTTAGGAGGCTCTTGGAGGAAGTCTCCAGTTGGGACAGGTCCTCAACAGCAGAGCGCAAAAATTTGGCCCCCTTCACAGATTGATGAGCTTTCTTTTTGCGCCCATGAGGAATTTGCCGCGGGTAGGTCACGTCACTGTCCATCTTTTTAATATTGTAAGCAGTGGCTACATTTTCAGGCTTCTTTTTCTTTTCAACTCGTCAAACTGCTCTACATTTTATATTTCAGTGAATACATAATCTGAAAATGTCATCTGAAATTGACTTACCATGTGGGCCATATTTTGTGTCTTTTTCGGTGCAACAGCTCTTTTTCTCTTGACTGGCCCTTTGTTGGCAATTGGTGCAGATACATTCTGATGTGATGCTGGATCAAGTTTCTTTCTAAAAATAACAATAATAAAAAAAAAAAAAATCTGTGTTTTATTTAAGGAAAACTAATCAATTGAGTTCAATATTATGCATGTGGAACACGGAAATATAAATAAGAGTGGAAGTGTTAAGTAGGCGTGGCGCGGTCGCCACAAGTACGCGATGCATAGCTTACATATACGGCTCGTCATTCTAGTTGTGTTCTGACTTCGCGCTGAGTAGTATGTTCGTGACATTGAATTCTCGTCGAAATTCCCTCGTCAAAATGCCATTTTGTTCTATTTTAGAGTGCAAAAATAACAGTAGCAAAATTAATCTTAAAAATAGAGGTGTTTCGTACCACCGGTTAGTATTATAGTTAGTAGCTTACATATACGGCTCGTCATTCTAGTTGTGTTCTGACTTCGCGCTGAGTAGTATGTTCGTGACATTGAATTCTCGTCGAAATTCCCTCGTCAAAATGCCATTTTGTTCTATTTTAGAGTGCAAAAATAACAGCAGCAAAATTAATCTTAAAAATGGAGGTGTTTCGTACCACCGGTTAGTATTATAGTTAGTTAGAGTATATTTCGTTTGTTTTCTTTAAAATAAAAGTTCAATAATGATAATAATAACTTTAAAATATTATTTGTTAAAAGTTACCTTAATGTCTTTAATATAAGGTCGATTTTGTCATTAACACGTGCTCCTCTGTTCTTCCCGAAACTTCTATGCTACTCGATTAGGGATGTACCTAGTAAGGTGATGTTTTAGATTTTATCGATATATTTTGTTTACATTGTATAAAATATTAATTTTAAGGTTTCCCAAAGATTTTGATTTTAAAGAAAAATGGATAGATGCAACTGGCAGTTTTGGACGTCACATTGAAGCGCCCACTTCTCCTCACCTACCGACACACTTTTTTTTAAAACAAAATATTACGGTAATTTTTGATTAAAATAATAACACTATAAATCCGCGAAACAATATAGAAGAAAGAAAATCTGTTTTATTATTCTGAGTTTGTATGAAAATTTGATCTATCGATATCGATATTGTGTTGCAATAATCTATCCGCTACTGCACTAATCGAGTAGCAATAAGAATACTCTCATTTGACGCTAATTTAAACCCTATTCTTTTTGGTTTATGGGTCATAGTTGCTCAAAAGTTTCAAAACGCCATCTATAATAGGCGGAGTCTTGTTATTAGCATAGCTTTAATGTAGTTGTACTTAATACATAGTTGTTATTTAGCTGTAAGACCCCCAAAAAACTAAATAAATAAATAAATATAGTCGAGTGGCGGAATTTTTTCGTTAATCGACGTTGGACTTTAAACGTCTTAAGTACGTTCTTGTACAGTATAAATTAAGCCATATGTCAAAGACTTAAGGTACTTGTTTGACCGATATAGTCGCATTGACTTAATACACTTTGATAAAATAAAAATGACCAATAAAGCTCATTGTTCATCTGTAGTGTAGTGTATGATTTATATAGACTAGAAGAATTTTTGAAAATTACGACTTTAAACGGTATGGAATGTAACAGCTTGACACCGGATGTTTTTAGACTAATTAGACTCTGCTGAGCACGATTTTGCCCGGTATCAGACCAATTCCCCCCTCCCTTCCCCCCTTTTTATTGAAAATATGTCCCTCGCCACGGTTTTCTCCGTTTTGTAAAAAAACTGATAGATCTAGAAGAAAACTGTCAATGACAAAACTAATCTACATTAAATTACCTACCACATGATATGAATTTTATTTTTGTGGGTCTTATAGTTTGTGAGTAACATCTGAGGTCTGACACCGGCCAAAATCGTGCTCAGCAGGGTCGAATTAGTCTAAAAACATCCGGTGTCAAACTGTAACATTCCATGCCGTTCAACTTTAAAAGGAGACGGTTTTTCAGATTATTCTTCTAGACGATATAACTTAAATGTGTGAGTTTGACGACCACGGTTCCTTAATAATTTTATCTAGTAACACTTCCACTCTTATTTATATTTCCCTGATGTGGAATTATAATATACACAAATAAGGGATAATGATCTAAAAACATTGACATTCTCTGTAATTGTTTTGCACACTGGCTGACTAGATCATGGGATAAGGGCAGATGTTAAAATTCTGCAAAGTAACAGGTAGATTCAATGGGTCGCCACCAACGGGAGTTACCAGGTAACTCAAAACCCTATACGGGTCTCGGGGAATTGGGTGAAATGGTCCCAGCATGAGTGGACTGATCACCCGTCTGGTGCTCGCGCTGGCGTCCCCACATAGTAAATAATAAGGGCTGGTCTCCACCAGAGCGCAGAGGAGATATATGTATCAACCACCAAGAGGATCTCATTGATCAAATTCTAATTTTAAATAAAGAGATTCTATTGGTTGTAAACACATCTTCTGTCCTCTCTGGTGGAGACCGACCATAAGTCTATCTTGCTTGATGCAAGAGATATCAGACACAAATAAGCATCATATTTTCACATTACCTTTTCAATGCATCAATACGGCTATAGTCAGTGTCATCTGAGGACTCCGTATCTTCACTTTCAGATGTAGTGCTCTCTTGCTTCTCGTACTGTAGCAATCTATCCAGCAAAAATGAGCGGTCCCGTGACACTTTTAGTAGCCTCTTCTGACTACATCTTAGTGCATCTTGAAAACATTCATTTTCCTAAAAGATAATAAAATAATATTTTATTGAAATATGAATAATTTAACCAATTCACCAATTTCACTGGCTGTTGGGGATAGAAACTTATGCTAAAAAAATTTTTCAACTAAGTACTACCATAATAAAATATTTTTGAAAGATAATAAATGGGGTTGCTTTAACTATATATATGATAGATTAAACTGATTTTTGATATTTTTTAATTAGAACAGATTGAGTTCTCTTTCCTTTTCACAAATTTACTCAAATTAAAACTCTGAAATGCATTTTTATTTTGGGGCCAAGTCGGTTCTGGCACTCTGGCGGCCGCTGCTGCGGCACGCTCGCTCGCCTCGCGCATTTTGGTTTATGTATAACCCTAATGCTCGCCGCTTCGCTCCTCGCAACCTATAATACCTTTTTCAGCAAGGTCGCTTTTGAGTTTAATCCATTCTAAAGCCAACCCAAACTTTTCCTTACATATATAAGATACTTCAGTTTCTTCTTCAGGGAAAGGTATTGGGAGCGATAGTTGGGCTCAGGGTCTGGCTCACTGCTGCTGTCACTTGAATAATTCCGTGAATCCCTTGTGTTTGATGTTTCAGCAGGAGTGCTACTGCTCACACTTGCTGCCTCACTTGCCTGCATATTCGCTATAGAGCGACAATACCACCCATCCAACATTTTCTAGAAAGTATATGAAATTTGTTAAATGTAAACATAAAAAAATACATTTGAACTAAGTATTTCCTCTATAGTGGGTTGTTGTCCATTGTTTATTGACACTTTTGGTGAAAGCAAAGATAATACACGGACATAATAGAAATTTAATAGTGATTTATCTCTTAATTTTTATTAATATTATTTTTCTTTGCAAGACAGCACATATCATTGTTATTAAATGGAAAGTATAGTTACTAGTGGGATATGGAATCAAAATTATAGGTACCTAGGCAAAACTTGGAATATCACGATGATTTATTTTGACTCAAAAATTCCTACAGGAACGATGCCCCAGGTCGAAGTCAGTTTTTAATACCTATGTACCCTGTATTCTGAGTAGATATCATTACCTTTGTGTAATTTTCGGACGCCACTGCGATAAATAATTATTTTGCGTTATAAATTTAATTGATTAAAAGAACTATCGGTGTATTTTCGAGATAGGTACCTATGTATGTAATCACCTAATCACCAAACAAATTCTTTCTTTTCTAAATTTTTTTTGTTTGTTTCTTTGGTTTGGGTGCAGCACTGATGTCAATGTTATTGTCATTTATCTGTCGTCAACATGTCATGAACCCATATGGAAGTAATAAGTACTTTGACAAAGTATGTACTTATTACTTCATATGCATGAACCCTAGATTGGGAGCAGTGTAGCCATATCCAATTTTTAAAAATCCGTAGATTACCTCTACAAAATGCCCTGAGTGCCGAGTCTACGGATTTTTGTACACAGCACATCTCACAACTAGCTTTATTGAATTGCCCTTACAACAAAAAAATAGAGCGTTTGGTATCAAAATAATCAAATAGAGCGTCGGTATCAAAATTATGCCCACAGGACCCTGAAATAATAACAAACGCCATTACAAATGACCAAACATAAAATAATCAGTGCAAAAAAAACAAATACAAGGACAGAGATGATTACCTCGAATTATTTATCTCGTAATACAAAACGTATTTACAAAAGTCTCCTCCGTAACAGGGGGTAATCAGATCCGTTGATGCCATACATTTTCTTTATTATACGATTTTCCAATACCTTACAAATGTTACGAAAGCTAAAGCCTTCGATTTGTATGGTACTTAAGCATATCTCTTTGCTTGAGTTTCTGCAATGGGCCTACGTTACGTCAACTTTGTTCGACTTCGAACATCTCACACCACTTCTAAATTTTATTCACTTTCTAATTCAATTTGTTGTGACGATGCAAACAAACCAATGAAAAATAAACTAGCATAGGACATAGTAAATCACGTCAATATTATTTTATCGCACTTTAGCCACTGGAGATACAGTGTGTGGAACATCAATATCAAATCAAACAATAAAATTAAATGGTAGGTATGTACCTACCTACCTACAGAATTATCTGCTGACATGACATGACATCACGTCAAAAGTCAAATCAAATGTCACACAATGGCATAAACATTTTTTTTTTTGTTTCTTTATCCGTGAGGAAAGGCAAAGGAATCTAAAGCCCATACAGCCATTTGAAACAATCGAAAGGATTTTTTAAATAGGATTTGCAATCTTTCGTCCTTTGGCCGCTTTGGCGATTTTTACCGTTTTTTTTTTGTTTCTGGCAACCCTCACTCTTGTGTCACTGTCAGTTGTCTTATACGTTGCGGAACTATCGATAGTTGACCTTGAAAAATAGTCATACTATCGATAGCCAATAGTTTGCAATGAGGGATTTTCCGAGACCAAATAAAAAAAAAAAATGTTCCAGATAAATTCATAGGTGGCGCTTAGTAAAAGGTGAGACCATCCAAAAAGCAAAAATGCACGGTACTGGCATTAAAAAAAAATAAAACCTAATAAAAAACATCTAAAAAGTAGGTATCAATATTGTGATTTGTGCAACTGTCAAACTGTTGTGATTTTGTTCTGCCTCTGGCTGGCAATAAAAAGCGCACAAAATAGGTACAGCCATTATTACTACTCGGCTTTTTATAAAACGCGTTTATTCTGATTTTTTTTTCTTAATTTAGCTGTCAGAAAAATCTCTCATACTATTGATGATAACTAAAACTTATTGAGGTGGTCTGAGAGGGGAGTCTTCTTATTAATCCATATTAAAACCGCTTGAATAACTTCATCACATTATTTAATTCTATATCTCTTACAAAAACATTGTTACTCCTATAAAATTCCTGACCAGACTGATACTGACATAATACCAATCAAATACCTATTTCTTCCTTTTATTTAAAATGACAAATCCACCAGTATTACAAAGAACAATAAATAAAATTCATCCTCCAACATCCCCTCTGAATTTTATAACATTAATAACTATGAAATATAAAACCTAAAATCAAAATTCCACATCTCCAACCTACATTAAACTATTAAAACCCCATAAACTATTTCCTACCTACCTTACACATCTAAATAAATATTAACTACCCCCTTATTAAACAATTTCAAACATCAACCAAACAAACATATAAGATAATCATCAATTAAAACAATTTTAAATTAACTCCAAAACCTTAAACTAACCTATCATCGTAATATATATATCTCATAAATAGTGAGGTAGGTTTGGAGGAAATAAGTTATCTAACTTATTTCCTCCAAACCTACCTCACTATTTAACATTAAATTAAACTACATCACTCTCACTGAGTTCATAAACATCACTAATCACTAGTAATACACTTCTTCAACCGTAAAAACTTTGTTCTATCTAGTCCCTTTGTTAAAATATCCGCTAAGTTAGAATTAGTGGGACAGTATGAAACCTCTATTAAGTTTTGTTCTATTTTTTCCTTTATAAAATGAAATTTGACATCGATATGTTTACTCCTTCTATTCAATATTTCGTTCTTAATTAAAACTATGGCTGACTGATTATCGACAAATAACTGCGTTTTTGGAACTTTTCTCGTTAATTCTTTAATCAAACTTTGTATGTAAATCAAGTCTTTGGATACATTCTGCGGCAGATATGTATTCAGCCTCAGTGCTTGAAAGAGCAGTAACGGACTGCTTACGTGAGCACCAGTGTACGGGTCCGCCACCATAAAAAATCACAAAGCCGGTCGTACTCTTTCTTGTGTCTGGGTCACCTGCGAAATCTGCATCACAGTATGCTGTCAAACTTAAATCCCTATCTCTATAATAACAAATTCCTGTACCTTTTGTGCCTTTGAGATACCTAAAAATATTTTTAACGTTACTAAAATCATTCAAATTCGGATTTTCTTGATGCCTACTACAATAACCTACATGAAAAGAAATATCTAGTCTTGTTTTGTTGACTAAATATAAAAATGAGCCAATATATTGCCGTAAATCTGATGTACATCATTATCATTACCCTTCCCCTCTTGATGAACATCAATTAATAAATCAGGATGATAACTTTCCCTCAGATGATTATATTTTCCATTTTCCAACATTTTTTCTATATATGTTTTTTGGATAAATTTTCAAATAATTATCTTTGAACTAAGACGTCAATTCCTATAAACCTTTCAACTTTATCAAATTTCTTTATTTCAAATTCTTTTTTCTTCAAACCTGAAATTATTTTTATTCAATTCTAATACACTGTTTCCTACCAAAAATCTCCATCATCAACATAAATGGCCCTAAATAAATATCTTTTTCTTTACATAAAAATAAACATGGATCTAATTTTTAGTTGCGTAAATCCCTAATTTTTTCAAATAATCTGTCAATCTTTTTATTCCACATTAATGGAGCTTGTTTTAAACCATACAAACTCTTTTTAAGTTTACAAACTTTATTGTTCCCGTAATTATAGCCTAATGGTATTTCCATGTAAATATTTTTCATTTAAATTCCCATATAAAAATGCTGTTTTCACGTCAAACTGTTTCATTTTGTACCCTTTTTGCGCCACAATCGATAACAATAACCTTTACGCTTGTAATATTCACCACAGGGCTATACGTTTCCTTTGTAATCAATATTATATTTTTGTAAAAATCCCCTAACAACCAATCTCGCTTTATAAATTCCGCCAGGTTTGATAGTAAAAATCCACTTGCTCGTCAAAATTTTCCTATTTTTTTGCTTCCGATTTATCCACAATTTCCCACGTTTCATTCTTTTCCAAAGAATCTTTTTCCACTTGAATTGCTTTTTCCCAATGTTCCTTTTCTTCACTCTTTAGTACTTCTTTATACGTTAAGAATGACGTTTCTAAATCGTAATCATTCAATCTTGTAGGTAGTCTCCTCTCTCTTTCTGGTAAAATTCTTCTAACGATATTTTCATCTACTAATTCAACTGCATCCTCAAATAAATCATCTCTATCCTCTGTTCTAACTATATTATTCCGATTATCTTCAATAACATCTTCATGTCCTAAAGAAACACCTTTATTCACTTCATTCTCCGAATCTTCTCCAATATTCCTTCTAATATCCATTTCCTCTACACTATCTTCAAAAATATCCTGTTCTTCAACATTTACTTCATCTTCTACTTCAATTTCTTCAATATTTTCTTCCATTTCATCAACATTTCCTTCAAAAACATCTTGATTCTCAATATCTTCTTCATCTTCACTAACATCTTCTTCACTTTCTTCTATATTTGTGATTCCCCTCTCAAACTTAACATCTTCATTTCTATTTCTTATAAAATTCATATTTCTGCTACTATTTCTTCCTTGTGTAGCTTCCCTATTCTTAAAAAAATTATTAAACTCACTACTCTTCGTATATTTTCCACATTCTTTTAAATATTTCACAATTTCCGCACTATCATCAATAAATGACACATCTCTAGAATAATGAACTCTATTATTCACTGGATCCCATATTTTGTAACCATTGTTAGTAAAACCAACAAGCAAACCTTTGTTACATCTTGAGTTTAGTTTATCTATTTTCGTATTTATTTTGAAATATGCCAAAGAGCCAAAAATTTTTAAATGTTTTAAATTAGGAATTCTACCGAACCACATTTCCGCTGCTGTTTTGTTATTGACTGTATTTGAACATCTATTTGTAATATATGTTGCCGTCAACACTGCTTCACCCCACAATTCTTTTGGTAAATTGTTATCTAACTATTTAATTGTTATCTAGCTATTTAATTGTTATCTAGCTCTAGTACGCTCCATTATGGTGCGATTAAAACGCTCAGCTTTTCCATTATGTTGAGGTGTATATGGAATAGTATAATCAATTATAATTCCTTTGTTTTCGCAAAATTTCCGAAATTCATTGCTACTATATTCACCACCATTATCACATCTAAACATTTTTATTTTCCTGTCAAAATGATTTTCCACGAAATTTACGTAGTGTATAACTTTTGAAAAAACCTCACTTTTTGTTTTTAATAAATATACTTTTGAAAAATTAGTAAAATCATCGATAAATGAAACGTAATACCTATAACCATCCCATGTTTCTAGACTAAAAGGTCCACAAACATCAGTATGAATAATTTCTAATGGTTTTGATGCTCTTTTTCTCTCTGTGTTGAATGGGTGTCTACATAATTTTGACTGGATGCAGACTTCGCAGTTGTCTACAGACAGATTGTTACCTTTAATATTATACCTCTGACTAAATCTTTTGTTTTAGAAATCGGAGTATGGGCTAAAGCCCTATGCCAAAAATGTTTATTATTGGTTACCAAATTGACTGACCTGCTTTGTGACTCATTACAGCTGTCGTACCTGCACACCCGTAAACTCACGCTGTACAGCCCGTCACTGCTTCTCAAGCCTGTAGCAATGCATGTCTTGTCATTTTCGTCTTTAATGAAGCATTTATTTCTGAAAAATTCAATTTTGCAATTATTTTTTGTTAAAGTTGATACGGATATTAAGTTCTTCTTTAATTTCGGGACATATAAAACATTTTCCAATCTTAAATGGTTTGGTTTGCATTCCAGATCGCCACAAATATCAATGCAGTGAATATTTCCGTCAGCTGTCATTATTTTGTAACTGCATTCCTCTTTATTGCAAAAATAATTTAAAGAATTTATTGTACCTATGACACGTTGCTCCAGAATCTATGATGAATTCGACTTCTTCTTCATAAAAATTATTAAAATTTCTTACCGAATAATTCCCAAAGTGTGTAGATGCTTTGTTCAGACAAAACTTTGTGTAATGTGTCGAACTTTTACAATATTTGCAATTATATTTAGCTTTACATGCTTCAACCTTATGTCCTTCTTCCAAACATTTGTAACAATTTGACATTTTATTATAATTTCTTCCTCTATCCCTACAAAATTTTGATAAATGTCCTCTCCGTCCACAGTTATAACAGGTTTTTACTAAAAAGTTATCAAAATATTCCGGTTTTCCAATTATTTTATTTTCTGCTTTCTCTTTTGTTTCTGTTCTGTCAACTTTTGTTTCATTTCTGTCATTTTCATTTGTTTTTTCCTGTATTTTCTTTTCAAATAAAAGTCTCGATGTTAAATTTATTAATGTTTTTTCCGAAGCACTTGTTGCTTCCCAAGATGTTCTAAAATGTTTCATGTTTTCAGGCAGACTACATAAAATCTTTGAAATGATTTGTTGATCTGAGATATTGCTTCCTAATTTCCTGATATTATTTGCTATGTTTTCCAGTTTGCTTATATCGTTCATTATATCTCCATCATTAAATTTATAATTATAAAATTCTTCTAATGTATGACAAATTTGCGTATCTTTACTCCCTAAAAATATTTTGTCAAATTTTTCTAACATATCTTTTGCTGTTTTGCACTCCATAATATAATTAATATATTTGTCGTTTACTGAATTTAAAATCCAATATTTAACTTTAGCATTGTTTTTTACAAAATCTTTGTCTGTAATATTTTCTAAATCTATGCCTTTTAATTCAATCAATAATTTTAATTTCATTTTCCAGTAGTGGTAATCTTTTTCATTGTCTAATTTATTTAAATTTACTTCGTTTTTATCCATCTTTTATTTTTATATATTTGTCACTTCTATTAAAATTAGCTCCTTGTAAATTCTAATTTGCTGTCAACCATCTTGGTTTCTTGATTACAAAATATGTAAAAAACAAAAAAATATCACAAAAAAAACAATACCTTTACATATCAACCATCATTTTCCGAAACGTAGCGAGGCCCATCACCTATTGAGCCTCAAGGTCTAAGAGGGGAGTCTTCTCTATTAATCCATATTAAAACCGCTTGAATAACTTTATCACATTATTTAATTCTATATCTCTTACAAAAACATTGTTACTCCTATAAAATTTCTTGACCATGACTGACGACTGACACTAATACTAATCAAACTCTATTTCTTCCCTTTTTATTTAAAATGACAAACTTATTTCCCACCAGCATTGACAAAGAACCATAAATAAAATTCATCCTCCAACACTAACTAGTCCTCCTATCCTATCAATACTAGAATGACCATACTACGTCCAACCCATGGTATCGAAAATATCGTCAAAACAGCAAAACTTTTGGCTTTTGCAAGATTTTGTATCACGGTACATCCACTACTATACGAACGATAATTTAAAAGCAGCCAGGCGGTTTCTGGCGGAATCGACGTGAATGAGTTACATATTTTGTTTCTGAACGAAAAATCGTGCGTCACTGCTCAGTCATTGATTAAATTTGTTTCCATTTTTGTATCAATAGATGTCGCGTCGAATGTCATCAATTTATTTGATTTCAAGACATTACTACGCATTTTAAGCAAATCCAATACGAATTTTCACAAAATAAACTCCAGCTTTTTCGCTACTGTTAGATTTATCGCGTACAATGATCAAAGATTTAGTATTCCACGACGTTTAAAACATGAAATTCAAATTGTCTCAGTTCCGTGGACTTCGTCCTCTGCATGTTCAAAATTGAACCTTATTTCTACCGCATGTGCTCTTTCAGCTGAGTGTGGAGCCGTGCTCGTCGCGGTCAGTCGCTGGCGGATTGATTCCTCGTGTTGTGATGGCTCTCGGTAGTGAAGTGAATGACTAACTCTTCTAAAAATGCTTCTCAAAAAGTGAAAAAATGTCCCGTAAGCAGTAATGGGAGCGACAAGAGTGGTAATGAAAATGTCACTAAAGGTAAGTTTGAGAAATGGTCTTTTGTTCCCTGCAGTTATGTAACGTTGAGTTTTCAGTAGAAATTAATAAATATACAATTTGGATGGTATCAGTTCAATGCATAAACTGCATGGAAGTCATGTGATCATAAAAATCATGTGATCCCACCATTACTGATAACCATACCTACCATGTGGCCACCTATTTTTATCAAAATGGCCTGAGTAGATAGGTAGGTATCTAATTATACATAAAAAATGACATTGAACAACGAGATCACAACTTATTGGATCTCCCTGAATAAAAAATAAATATCGCCGTATTGATGGCGAGGCAAGTTGCGTGGAATGATGGGAAATCATTACACAACTTGGCATGTCGAGTTGCATACCTACCTATCTATACTTATCTTCTTTCTTATTCTCATTTCTCACTGCTTACATATATTAAACTGATGCTTGTCAAGGAGTAGAAAACAATAAATGCCTAAAATCCCTATTCCACATATCCCACATGCATGACAATTCTTATTAGGCAGTGTTATGCAAGTGTGAACCTAATTATTGATAACAGAATCTTTGAATTAAAAATTGTTAGCCCTACTATTTTGGTGCAAATTATACTAGAATACAAAATACCTACATTACCATTCACTGAATTTAGTAAGTACTTACTTGATCTTATTACAATATCTAAGCCCATATATACATATAATAAACTGGTTATAAAATAATATTCTAAATCTTCTTATTTAATTTTCCTGAAAAAATTAAACAGATTCTTTACTTAATAATTTATTGTAAATATTTCAATATCATTTGAAATTTATTTAGATGGCCTGCCCATCTAATTACTATAATCTATATAATTATTTTCTATAATTATAATTTAAAGAAAATATCATCTAATAAATGTGTATTAGCTAATGAGTTTTAAATGACCTTAATGATAAGACTAAAAAATAAGAAACTAGATTGTTATTAGTGACCTCTTCTACTTCTTAGAGTTAGGTTATCAGTACATTATCTATGTCTGCCATGATTTACAAATATACAGACGTTACTTTTGCATTTATAATTCAAATTATTAAAATCAATATTATAAAGTGACGCTAGGTAAAAGTTTTTCTCTTTTGAGCTAAGAAACCCTAAACCATCTTGGGAACGAGGTAGAGTACATCTCTAACACATCCATGTCATAGTGACCTAGTTATCCAAAATGATAACAATTTATCTTTCTAGTGGTAGTTTTAACACTAATTTGTGTGGTACAATGATGTCGCAAAGATATTTTTTAAAAACTTATGAGTAAATTGGTCAGTTAATAAATCCAATAAGTAAATAATTTTTTTTATAAAATAAGTTGAGATCACTTGGATCTAGCAAAATTGGATTGAGTATTTATTGAATGAAATGAGTTAGCATTTTTAACACTAATAATTGTGTGATTGAGGCATGTAGACACATAAGCATTTAAAAATATAAATGCTTATGTGTCACGCTACCTCACTATGAACGGCGTGCATTGACATCATCATCAGAAAGGCTCATCAGTAGCCTTTCTGATGAACTTTCCCTGCCTAGTCATCAGAAATGCCAATATCACTGAAAACACAATGGGAAGCTCTGTGGGATTGTTGTATAGCTTATTTTAATAAATATTAATTAATTTTGTATCTGATAATACCTATATAAAAAATCTATCAGACTTGTACTTAGTTACTGTGAGTATATTTAAGCCTAAACAAAAAACTATAAGAAGTATCTTCAATAAAAATAATATTTAATTACACTTGATTAATGTATACCATCAACAAGTGATAGATTACCTCCACTTAGAGACTTTACTTTTTGTTTGGAGCATCTGTGTGGCATGTGTTAAAAATAGGTAGACAATATGTTATTAGAAATAGCTTTCCATTCAATATTTGAAATGAAGCATTTTTATCTGTGATGACAAGTATGAGATCTTTAAAATTGATTTTGTTAAATTGGTATGGACCAAACCTATTTACTTTTACTTCAAACAAAATCAATAATTTATCTTTAAATCTTACACGCAATATAAAAAACTTTTTCTCCCCTTTCTATAAATACGTAATTGATTTATGATAAGGAGCTTGTCAGCAGCACACCTATAACAGGACTTTGATTGTGTTGATTATATTTGATAAACGATTGGGTAATATCGAAAATTATTGTTAAATAGTGTCTAGGATCAGTAGCAGATTTAGGGGGGAAATGGGTTTCTTGTGTACCACCTACCTACTGTGGAAATTCCATCACTGTCTACAAAATTAGAGTTGTTAAAATATATATACATATAAAATAACAGAATAGACATTAGTTACTATTCTAAACAATTTTAATCTAACAGTTATCAGTTGATTTTAGCCTGTCTGTCCCTTGTGCTTTCCCCAGAAAAAAGTCCTGCATCCACCCTTGTCTAAGATACTTGTATAACTTGCTTGGATACACACTTTTTAACTTTAAACTTAAATTTTTAACTTTTCATTTTTTTATTCAATGTGTTGGTAAATTGTTTGCATTACATTCATCAGCTTTTTGTAGCCATATTACCAATTTTTTTTAATGACAATTTTAAATTTGTATTTTTTAAAAATTTGTATTTTAACATAGTTTATCTATACATATGTAAAAATATAGTATTGTTGAGTTAGCATCCCATAACACAAGTCTCGATCTTACTTTGGGGCTAACTCAATCTGTGTGATTTGTCCCTATCCTACTCCCACTTATATTATAAATGCGAAAGTTTGGATGTGAGTTTGTGAATTTTTGAGGATGTTTGTTACTAAATCACGCAAAAGTACCAATTTCCAATTACCATCAGGCAACCCGCATGCTCGTTTGCCTACTATTCTATAAAAAAAAATCTATTAGATGGATTGCGATGAAAATTGGTATACAGGTAGAAAACTACCGGGAATACCATATAGAGTACTTTTTATCCGAAAATTCCCACGGGAGCAAAGCCCCGAGACGCGGCTAGTATATTTATATTTTTTAAGTGTAATTAGTGGTAAAATTGTTGGGCTTGTCTTTTAATAATAGACGAAACCGAAGAGCATTTCGTTCTGGAAGGATTAAGGGTTTGGTTACCAGCATTAGCGTTTTTAGCTTATAAGTTTCCAATTTGCTACGAGCGTGGTTTTAACCGATGTAAGACGTGAAAACATAACTTTAATTGTTGCATAATAACACAAGTTATACATAAATTGATTGGTAGTCGGGAAGGACGGGTCTTACGCTGGTTATCAACAATTTCGTCATTTTCTATCTTGCTTGTGTATGCCACGCCGCCGCCACCACCCGTGTGATAAGAAATCGGCAATTTGTCAGAAGCAAATATACATTACTAGCTTTCGCCCGCGGCTTCGCCCGCGTGAATTTCCCACGGGAACAGTGCTTTTACCCGGGATGAAAGGAAGGAACCCTATGTCCTTCTCCGTACTTCCAGCTATGTGTATGCGTTTCAGGATGATTGGTTCAGTAGATAAAGCGTGAAGAGGTAACAAACAGACAAACAAACAAACTCACTTTCGCATTTATAATATTAGTTAGGATTTCTTAAATTTTTTCGGATATTTATATAGGGACGAATTTACAATAACCCATGTATTCGAAACCATATCTATAATATGATCTCTTTCTTGAAAAACGAGATAGCAATTTGAAAAAGTAACCTGTGAAATTGTGTTATCCATATGATCAAAAACTATATCTCTTGTGGCGTTATTGGCAGGTTTCTGATTGATCTGTGATATCTAGGTAGGTACTTAGGTACGATGTTTACGCATGATCTGATAAGAGTTTGTGATTTTAGCTCGAATGATAAGAACACTCTGAATTTGTATCTTTCCCTAATTTAGTCCGTTTCCAACCAAACCACACACAAAAATAGGCTACGCATAGGTACCTATTTTTGTGTACGTTTGGTTGGAGTTCAAGTGTCTGGACATTGAAACGAATTTAATAAAAATAAAAAAATAGGCCGTCACGGTGCGACGACGGCAGATGATATAAAACATCTGAACATGAGATTTTGCGCGAATGAGTAAAAAACATACATACTTACCTGCCTACTCACAAACTCGCATCCAAACTTTCATATTTCATATTAATTTACTTGCCAATTAAGTGTATCTTTCGCATTTATCTATATATATAAAAGAACAAGGGTGTTTGATAAATCAACGCCCAGCCTAAACCATAAAAGCTATAAACTTGAAATTTGGACCGAAGTTTTATGTTAATACGTAGTGCTCAGATAAGAAAGGATTTTCAAAATTAGACCTCTAAGGGGTTAAAATTGAGGGCAAAGTTTGTATGAAAAAAAATTAAAATCTTCACTGATTTACTTGAAACTTGGCAAGAATGCTTCTCAACAAAAATAACCAATGGCGTGTTTCAGCGTTTTTTGAAATTCAACCTCTAAAGGGGTAAAAGGGGAACTAAACTAATTTATCATCACAAAACCGAAACTATAAAAGCTATAAACGTGAAATTTGGTTAGTGTGCTTCATTGTAATATACTGCCCACATAAGAAAGGGTTGTTCACAATTCCAACCCTACAGTCCAAAAAAGGGTGAATTTGCGTACCTTTAGACAAATCCATTGAAATTTCGCCAGTCACAAGCAATGCATATTGGCCTATTGGTGAGGCCGCGGATTATTTTTTAAGTACAGGTTCGAATCCAGCCAGATGTGACTTTTTCCAATTTTTTTGCGTTTTTTATTAGTTTTTTATATTTTTATATATTTTATAATATATCTTATTTTATTTTTTATATATTTTAATATCTTTTTTATATATTTTTTTTTATTTTTATTTTTGAATTCTATGTTTTTTAAATATTTTAGTAAATAAATATTTCAAAAAAGTAGCTGAAGTAACTGGATCGAACCTGCCACTAACAATAATTTTCTGTTTTCGTTTTTGATTTGTTTTTCTAGAATTAATTTCTTACTTTTTTTAAATTTTGAAAAGAAACGAATAAATTCATTTGCAAATTTATTTCCGGTCATCTACTGATTGTGCCAAGCAAAATAATATCCAATAGATGGCGTTGATAAAATAGAGAAATGTAGCTGAAATTATTTCTCCAATATTTTCAATAGATGGCGCTGCGCAATTTTGGTGATTTCTACTTCAGCGCTTGGGGGTCGTGGGATAAAAATAAAACAGTAAAGATATTTTGTCTGTACAGTACATTTAGTATTTTGACTGAAATGGATAGAGGGACACTTAAAAAGAATAACAGAAAGCAAAAACATTTTTTTGGATTTTTTTGTCTGTCTGTCTGTCCATCTGTATATGTATGTACGCGTTTCACGCAATATCTGCTGGACGGATTTGATAGAACTTTTTTTGTTGTATAGCTATTAAGCATGGGCAATTTATAGGCTATAAGTGATTTTGAAAACTGGAACACCTGATGAAGAACCTTAACAGAACAGCTAAACTATAAGAATTATGGAAATGGTACCTTTGGAAAAGTTTATCAATCTGACGAGCATTTTCTGTTGACGTATAGAAATCGAAGATCAGGATCATCTGATGAAGAATTCAAAGAGACCAGCTACACTATTACATATGTATATGGAAATGGCGCCTTAGCAAAAAAAGTCGTTTAACCTGATGAGCATTTTCTGCTGAAGTATAAAATTTAAGTTTATGCAACATCTGATGAAGAACTCAAGAGACCAGCTACTCTATAAAACAGGAAATGGGCCCTTAGCAAAAGTCGTTCAACCTGATGATCATTTTCTACTGACGTATAAATAGACAGGACACGGGATAGGATAAAGAGGGACTCTGGGTGGTAGTGGTGGTACACGGGAAATTGTAGATAACGAGCAGACGAAGATCGTTTATTGAATGAAATATCACTTTTGATTCATTTTTACACCGCGACTGTACTACGAGTACCTAATATATTCCCGCGGGACACGGGATAACCAAATAGCTGAAATTTTGAGTACTGGAGTTTAGGTTACTACAGTTTGGAACACAAAAAGATTTTTCATCTAAGGAAACTCACGCGGGCGAAGCCGCGGGCAGCAACTTGAATCTATGTATATTGTGATTATGTCACGTCGATTATTCAAAACTTTTATTTTCTATTTTAGATATCGAAAGTGACTCTCGTATTTAAATTTCATTTATACACGTTATTTCCTGTATTTGGCCACAAACAACATGGATATCTTACCAGAGTAAATTGGCTGTGACAAATAGGCAGACACACAAATGATCCTATTAATAGTTATTTTTATTTGCCTTGCATGTACGGAACCCTAAAAATATGCTACGGTGTTAAAGTCACTGACAAGTTAGTTCAATATTGCAGCATTCTATGTCATTCGTGACCGAGCACTTTGAGGACCAGTTAGAATATAAGAGTCAACAACTTTAATGAAAATATCAACCTAAATGATTATTATGTAGGTTGATAGATGTGTCTAAACCCTGAATTCAGAAAACCAAATGTTTAATTGTAATTATTTAAGCATAAATTTATATTGGAAGGATTTCGGATTCAGCGGAGTTATCGAAATACGAGTACCTTACAACGCTGAACCTAACAGTACTAATATTAATTCTGTGACCTAACTGAAATCCTTGATGTTCGTCTTGTTGGAATTATTTTATCTATTGTATTTTCTTTAGTCGTGATTTTTTGTCTGTTTCTCTTGGGTTAATCAGTCGGTAGGTACCACTCGGTTTTACTTCCAGTAGGTCATTGGCGGCTGCACGCTTGACTGGTTGGCTGCTTCATTAGCAGTTAGTTTAAGCTGCGCATCGTTATAATTAAAATGTTTCGGTCTGTGTGTATTTACTTAACTATAAAATTTAAGTTAATAATGGCAGATTTCACTAATTGCCAATAAACGTGGCGTTTACCTAATTATATTTATCGATAAAATGCAAATGGTGTTCCATAAGTGTCAAGGATAGACTAATTTTGCTCGTTAAATAGAAAACGGTGAAACAGGCTGTAACTAACGGGTTCTATTTGGAAACTTCGGATTCATCATTATGTAGTTTGGAGACCATGGAATTTTTAAATGCTTACAGCCCACAGGACTAGTCAGCATGGTAACTTACTTAATCTCACTTAGTCTTAAGTTGACGTCGTGGACAAAAAATGAACTCAGTGTTGCCACACGCCAGATCGAGAAATCTGGATAGAACGGTCGAAAAATCTGTACAAAATCTGTATGAACACAAAACGCTAAAATCCGTATAAAATCTGTAAAACTGTAATAAAATCTGTACAAAATCTGTTCAAGAAAATAATACTTATTATTATTATTATTTTTTTGTACATATTTTTATTCATTTTAACAATCATTTTTTTATCAACTTGGAGTTTATAACAGGGTTCATCACTAAGAAGTTGTTTCGTTAAAAGAATATTTGTGGCAATAAATAAACACTAAATTATTATGCACTAAAAAGAGACACATTTCAATCATTTCATCATAGATTACTAGTTTACAGTATCTGTGTACCCTCAAAGCTACTAGGTAATTTGGATAGATCTATATATGTGGAATATAGGTCTGATTATAAATTTCTCCATCACGTAAGATTTTGCGAAAAATGGGTCAAAAATTTAAAAATTAAATTTTCGCTAATATTTTGAGACAGAATTAAAATAAGTAGTTCTAAAATTTTCAACATGTTTTTTAGCTGTAAATGTTATAACACTCTTCAATAATATAAAGCAATTCAATTTTAAATTTTACATTTTTTATTTCCGCAAAAACATTTTTTGAAATTTGTGTTAATTTCTCCATACAAGGACTATAACCATAAAATGTATGGAGAAATTAACACAACTTTGAAAAAATGTTTTTGTGATAAAAAAAATTGTAAAATTTAAAATTGAATTCCTTTATATTATTGAAGAGTGTTATAACATTTACAGCTAAAAACATGTTGAAAATTTTAGAACTACTTATTTTAATTCTGTCACAAAATATTAGCGAAAAATTAATTTTTGAATTTTTGACACATTTTTTTTCTCAAATCTTACGTGATGGAGGAAATTTATAATTTGACCTATATTCCACACGTACAGATCTATCAAAAAAACCTAGTAGCTTTGAGGGTATAAAAAAAAATAAAAAAAATTGTAAACTAGTGTTATGTGAGGAAGCGAAAATTACGAAAATCTGTATAAAAGTTATGCAAAATCTGTAATCTGTATTGGTGATGAAAAATCTGTATTAGAGATACAGATAAATCTGTATTTATGGCAACACTGAATGAACTTCAAATTTTGTGCCAGACGTGTTAGTGGTTTCGTGCCTATCACAGAAATTGGAAATGATTGGAAATTTTGTGTCTAATTGATAGCGCAACATATTTTTTTCTTCCTATACTTTTCTCTGTTTGACTATGGACAGAGACAAATCTGAAACGAAACTACAAATTAGGATCCATTTACTAGTTTTAAACGAGTTTAAAGCGGCTTTTGTGAGAATTCTAATTTAGGATAGCCGGAAATACTTTGGTCAAACTGGAGCAAGTCATACAGACAGCGACATGACATTTTATTAAGTCTTCTAAACTTATATTTTACCTGCGAGTTGTTTTCAAAGTTGGTCTTATAAATGAGAGTTCAACTCGTCATTTACTTACAAATAACCTTTCATCCACTCATATTTACGATTATGTTTTGGTGTGCAAACACACGAATGATCCCATTCATCTTCAAACAGTTTGACCCATTTAGACACGGTTTCTAGTAGAAGGTTTGTGATTTATCAACGATTATTTTCAATTCCTCGTAAGCATTGTTTTTTTTTTATGATCATGTTTCGTCAACGGGTCTCTTGTAGTTAATCCATAACTCGTTATTTATCGCTTCTATCCACTAGTGAATTACACCTAATCTACACATATCGGTTGATAGTGGGGCACCTTGCTGTGCTGAATCAGAACCTCGAATCATAAGTGAAATTATTTTTCGTAAGTCATCCAACTTGTAATTTCCTTCTCCAAAGAAGCCCACTGTTGTCCAATCCAATTAAGTACAGCAAGTACTCATAAAAATACGTCCAATGTCTGTACTTTGAACGATCTATTATGAGAATCGCATCGCGTCAGTCGATTGAACCGGCGACATTACAGCCCGTTCATTATTGACTGTCTATCCAATGATTGCCAGCGAGGAATGGCTTCAGTAAATATTCAGTGTCTCCCCGCACCGTTCGGAGGCGCCGACTCGTGCCACCGATTCATCATACAAATAAATGCATTCACCGTGTTGCCATGCCCATTACAGCTATTTTGAACCAGACGCTTCTATTGCCGCTATTAAATTTTAGTTGTAATAGATTTTAGCGTTTAACCTACATTCGACCCCCAAAAAGTTTTATGATTGTCCTTATCATAATCGTAGTCGTAGTAACTTTTGATTTGAATAAGGAAAATTATTTGCGTTTTTGTTAGGTAGGCAAGTAGATTCTAAAGATCGTCGTTTTGTATATGATAGTTATTCGCGTATAAGATTACCTCATCCTCCTCGTATTTTCTGTAGACACGAAAGTACATTCATCTATTTATTTTACCGAAGACTGTCTCTAATAGGTACCTTTTTACGAACGAACTCGAGCTTTTTCTAGTGGTTATCGTCCTCGACGACTTCAAGAACGTTTTTGTTGTTAATAAATTAGGTATCAACATGTTGTCGTCCCATAACGTTTCCTAGCTAACCAATAGATTAATTCTTATCATTGATCGATCCGGAAAAAAATCTGATTAGATTTTTTATGGACCTTTGTGCGCATTTGAATTATGTCAAATGCCAATCTTAGCTTGTAAATACGTCAAGTCGAAATTTTATAAACAAATGTAGAGTGCAGGAAAATATTGTAATGATTTTACCTGCTTTGCTTATATAGGGGGCTTAACGGAGTGCTTTTGAATGACTAAACGTATCGTCGCTCGAAGAAAGTTAAGGCCAAGGAAATACTTCAAACAATAATCCGTGTGTTAAAGGTTAAATATTCAAGCTCCGTCACCGCCACTTCGGCGTCTCTTTGCATTATTCATTGATCGCCGTTGTTGCGTTTCGAACCAACAAGGGACGATGCGATGTTTTGCTTATCTAAATGTGAAATCTAAAATCGCGAAACTCTATGTATACCGTCTGAATCTGCTATATCATCACGACATGTTCTAAAACGTATTCCTTGTGAAGGTACCTATACTAAATTATCTAATCAGATCATTGATACTCACTGTCTTTTTGCGCATTTTAATTTGTTACACTTTGTTTCATGTTTCAGTTCGTTTAATCAGATAAAAAGTATATTAAATAACTGATTATTATGTTTGGTAGGCTTGGTAGCTATCAACCCAAGGCGCAGTAGCATAATTAGCATAGCATGTTTGTTGTGGCATAGCTATTGCATCTGTTGTGTTTGTGTGTTCTTTTGTATCTACATGACTTTTGTATTGTGCAACTTGTAACCATACCGAAGTAACTATTTAGTAATCTGTGACCATACTCGTATGTGCATTTTTTGTTATGTATATGAGGCTTATTCACTTGGTTACTTAGAGTACACGTTGATTTAGTTTTTGTAAATATACGTAGTACCTACGTAGGTACTGCTCTTAGGTTATTTTTGTTGTGTAGCAACCCGGAAAGTCAACGTCTTGTTATCACAATTTTGATTTGGCCGTTATCTTGAGTCCCAGGCGCTTGTTTTCTTATCTTGTTTGAATAGGTAGTTTAGGAAAGATAACATCAATTTTTTGGTGATAATCGCGTTAATATTAGTAAGTTCTCAAGCAAGAATGAAAATGTCGTAATAAATGTGTGCAGTGACTGACAGCACAAAATCCGCTGAGCTGACTGACATAATTTTTAAAATGCGTGAGCATGTGCTAACAATGATTTGTACTTTGATATAACAGCACACGATATAAGAACTGGTGGTGATAAAGTCGATAGGAAAAAGCCAATAGGTACGTGTTTACTTGACCAGACCAAGGCCCAACCACGGCCGATGTTCATGATGATTCGTAATTAATATTATTTATTTTTTATTTAGAATAATTCTTAGTCGTAAACAAGACGAAATTTTGTGGAAAATTTATTAATGACCGTACATACATATAAAAAATTGATAACGCGTTAACTAAATAACCCGTAGTTAAAAAGGACAACTTTACATGTATTTTTTTGCCCAAAAGATATTAGAATTAAGAGTTTAGGAAATGTAGTAAACCCAAGAGACCATGAACTATGCAATAGCGACAAAACACCGGAAAATGTTAATTTACATTCATTTCAACTTGCAATGGGGGTTTATAATCATAACTTTACAACAACAATTGTATGTTGTGATAATTGTCTCTTTAGAATACAGTATGCGTGGATCCACGCCTCCTTTTTTGGATTCTGTAATAAAAGAAACTTAATGGTTAGTAAAGTTTAGATTGGTGGAAACTCAAACAAGCATGTTGACCATTTTATTGTTTTTATCTGAAGGCATTCACAAAATTATGAAGTAAAAAATAATTCTTTTATGATAGGTACTTAAATAAGATGAGAAAACGTATGCATTAATATGACCAATTGTCAATGCTGTCCTTATCATGTTTGTGTGAAGAACTTAGACTCGATTGTAATCTAGGCCACGTCGTACTTTATCATCGTCGCTGTATTATAATGCGTTCAGTTAATTATCTTACGGTTTTTTACTGATAAATTTAAACAGTCTGTTCAAACGACAACAACCTTAAAATAAGTGAACCTCTGACATGAAACGGCGAACATAGAGCAGAAGAAAAACAAGAAAACAAGTTGCCTATTTCTGAAAAGTAATTTATTATTCACATCGTAGCTACCTACCATGCCCACGACGACGCCGACGATGCCGTCAGTCAATGCATCAGTGACGTATTTATTAGTACTTGTGTAGAAAATAAAAAATAGTACATAGAGTGCAGATAAAGCTGTTTCGACGTGGATGGCGTCTATTGTTGGCGGCATCCCGTTGCCGTCTATTATTGACTCGCTGCTGGAGATAGTTGGCGCTGCGCCAGCGCAGACCACGTGCTCCGCCGTCACGGGACGTGTACTATCCTCTCTTCGCTCCCCGTTCTCTATTCTCAATTTCAATACTAATGTTAAAAAACATGGCACCGACCGTTGACAGATATTGAAATAAATTCATTTGTCGGGTCGACCGTGAGAGATGTCAGTAAAAAATGTTGATGTGATGCCGGGCGCGCTCTAAGGAATACCGATTTGAATTGAAAATAAATTTCATTATCACAATCCGGTTTAAAAACAAATCTTTATCGAAATCTAAAATACTATAAGATAATTTGCTTTACTTATCTTCAGGGGGAGTGGCACTTAGGTAGTATGTAGGTAGCTAGCGTAGCTGATAATGACTACCTATGGCCAGCTGTTTCACCTGCCATTTACTTAAAACTAAATGCAGTTACGGCGTGATTATGGTAGTTTCTGAGGCAAACAACTTCAAAATATTGTTTTCTGCTTTTAATCTGGACAAAGAATAATAACATTTAACGGCAATGGCATTTCTATTGTGACGATAAAACTTTAACTGGTGTATGTCTTTACATATGAGACAATTTTTGTTTGTCAAAAACTACTGAATAAATTGCCAGTTGTATTACTGAAGCAGGTTTCATCTTGTTACGCCGCTTAGAACCTGAGATCGCGGACAAAAGCTAGATAAATATACTACATTATTTATAAAATACTTATGTTCCTTGTTACAGTAGAGAAACAAGATAAGAAGGCCCCAAAAATGAAGAAGGAAGTCAGTGTAAAAGTGTCATGCAGCAACGGCCATGCGAACACACCAAATGGCCGCGCAGATGACGAAGGCGGTGGTGGAAACGCGACTGCTGCGCGCGTCTCCTATGCGGCTGCTGCGCGCAAGCCTCCCTCCCCGCAGACCAATAATACATCTGCGCCCTTTGCATTAAGTACAGGTACTTTTGATTATAAAGTTTAAGTACATTCCCACTTACAGCTTTTAGCCTTTTACTTACATGTTATTTTATTTCAGAATCCCAGAAAGGCAAGGTAAATGATAAGTCATCACAACAAAAATCCGGTAATGTTACGAAAGTAAACGGGGACACGACGTCCAGCGACCCAAATAAAAAACAAAATTTAGGTACCAAAGAAACAATAGTGAACGGCACAGAAAACTCAATTGAGAACATTTTGAATGGTGACCCAAAAAAAGATACAGATTGTGATATTAGTAGTAGTGATAACCCTAAAGTAGTTACTAATGGAATTAACAGTGATTCAGACGAGACTAAATCAAGTAAGTCTGACGAAGGGAGTGTAGTGAATGTAGCGTTGCCAGCAGTTTGCCCTGTTAAGGTTTCTGAAAGTAAGGTATCCGACAAAAAGAAAGAAAACAAAAAGGCTAAAGCGACTGATAAAAATAGTGACTCTGAGAAGAAAAAGGAACCTGTTAAAAGTAATGCTACTGAAACTAAAAAAGAGGACGACACTTCCAAAAATGTTGAAAATTTATCTGATAAAGTTAATGGTGAATGCAGTAAAATACTTAATGGAGAAAAGGATAGGAGTCGACCCCTAGTGAAGATGGTGACGACAAGAAACGTGATGCTGAAGTTGTATTTATACAAGACATGGGATTCACTGTCAAAATTGTTAGTCCGGGAGCAGAGCCTCTGGATATTCAGGTAAATCAAAACCTTTTCTTTTTTCGTTTCTTGTGAAAATCTTTTGAAAATTATAGAACTTAAATAACATATTTTTCGAACGTGTATTGCGAGAAAAATAGCACACAACATGACATTTAGATTTATTATATATATGTAAGAAGGGTGAATTCGCGTTTTGAATATTTTCTGATTTATTTTGACGGTTTTTTTTAAATAAGTCTAAAATGCGTGCAAATTTAGCAAAAACGAAATAAATATTTTTAAATAACATGTACCAAGCAAAGGCACACTTATTAAATCAAGAACTTAGGAAATATATAATTTTGAAATAAAAATGGAGAAATGGTAATGTCGTATTGCTAATGGTAATGATTTTTTTTATGAATGGTAATGACAAATAATGCATGGTAATGATGTAAGTATATATGTAGTGGCAAAGTCTACTATAATTATTATAATTTTATTAAGGACATCTTTTTTTATTCATACAGGTAGTTGTTAGCTTATAAATAAAAACACATAAGTTCTGTAATCGGTGTAATTGTTCAATAAACTAAATTCAACAAAACCAAGTAAAAAGCTAATCTTGAATTTCAAATTTTTTTCTTTCTTGTCTTCTATATTAGTAATAAAAGTAGTCTAGTTAACTTTGGTAATCAGTATTTAGCCATTTTTTTTTATAAAATATATATAAAAGAGAACTCACAAGTAATCTTAAGGTAATTAGTAACATTTATTTTTAATTAATATTTCTTATTTCTAATTCTTCACAGTCTTAATGTCGTAGGCTATCGAAAATTATTTTCGAATATAACTTTGATTTTAACTTTTTTATTCTATTTCTTATATATTTTTTATTATTAGTAACTGTATATCAAAATAAACGTTGATTGCCAATCAGCGTTTATTTTAATATATTTGTCACTATAACTCAAATGTTATACAATCCAAATTAAAAAAAATCTTAGTTCTAATTCTGAAAAGTCTTAATCTCTTTGGTAATCAACAGTTATTTTAATTTAACAAACAGGATAATGATTGTCAATTTAGTGTAAACATAATTTTCATATAATTCTTCTACTAAATTATAATTGTTAATGGTACTTTACGTAAGCTAAGCAAATTATTAATTTCTGATTAAACTGGAAACAAAACTACTTTTCGAATAAATCATTATTGGTTTTCAGCTTTTATTATTACGATCTTTTTGAAGATAAAAATCGTATATTTGAAGGGCCAGCTACTGTCACTATTTTTGATGCTGACGGTTTTGATGATACGTTGGTGATATTTTTACATAGGCTACCTTTTGTAATATAAAATAGCTAGTGTAATATAAAGTCATTCATAGAAAGAATTTTTAACTGACCCTCGCGAGTTGGTTTGTTGGAGAGACGATTTTCTATTTTCTTATTGTATGGTAAGTTCGTGTTAAAAATTTAAATTAATTAGATAACAAAATCAATTATTCTTTGTCATGGTAATTTGATGTATACAAATGAATCCCAGATTTCAAATTTCTTTAAATTGTTCAGTATTATATTCCCACTATTTATAACAATGTCATATAAAATTAACAATTCTTCTTTTTCACGAATTTCTGTCATGTATACAAGACAGTTATATTGAAAGCATACATTTTCAATAAAACTAGTATGTAATTTTATATTAGACGAATCCTCACAAAGAGCTTTGCAGAATGGACCTTGCTGTGTTGCAAATATTTTGTTGTAATTCTCTTAAATACTTAAAAAATATACTGGTTCAATGTAATACACATTGAAGTCAATATGCAGTATGTAATATTGAAGTTTCATTTTTAAAAACAGCAAAATCCTGAAATAAATAAAAGCTAATCACCATCTGTTTCATACCCCTTTATTTAAATTTTCAAAATGGTCTGAATATAAAGAACTAAATAAATACAGCTCAATTATGACCTAGATTAATAATAAAAAGAAAAAAGAAAATTAAACAAAAATCTTTAAAATTGCGTAAAGCACTTAAAGCCAAATACACAGCTATCTACATTTTAAAATCTGAATTTCATCATTGCCATTTACATGATATCATTACCATAAACGAAAATAAAATGGCAATGACTATGATGGTAATGACGAATCTAGTATTTTGTTTATATACTTATGAATTCATAGGCAGGGTACCAAATTGCGATCGCCATTTTGAGAAATTATCTATTGAACAACAAAAAGTTTCAATGCTTATAATTACTTCATTTACAATTACCATGAAATCTTACTTACCGGTAATGATGGAAAAACGTGACAAACAACTTCTGGATACTTTATTGTTTAATTTAAAGGTATGTATCGTGACTCGTGCCGTGACTGCGCTCTGTTCCGCTTCGTGTAAGTGACTGAGGAGCGGTGCGAGCGGGGATGAGCGAGATACAACGCGTAGATTTTTCGAAAAAGTGAATTTGATGTTATTGAAATGGTGTTGACGAATTTTGGTAACAAAATGTTTGAAATTATGTTATGGCTGTTATTTCGTTCTAAATTCTAAACATCATTTATTATGTAGAACTTTGTACAATATGGTATACAACAAGTTTAAAGAAATCGGGTTTCCTTTTGATTATAACGTAAAAAATATTTTTTATTCTTCTGTGTCCACACAATTTCTGGAGATGGTTTTGACGTTTAACCCGGTTTTTTATGAATTAATAAAATAATGTTTAGAATATAGGCTTTTGAATTACGTTACCTTGCGTACAATTGTGCTTAAAACTACATTAAAACAAAACAATAACTAAACAAGAAGATAAAAAAAAGTTGTTAACTAGAAATGCATATTTTATATGTTTCGCGAAATCACCCAGAAACAGATAACATATCAGAAAATAAATACTTGAAATATGTGCGCTGTTGTCGCCGAATTTTATTGAACAAAGTGCATTAGTATTGCATAATACAGTGATAAATCCCGATAGAAAGTATTTTGCTTTAATGTATAGATGTCATCTTTCTATACACTTGTATTACAAATCATAGCAATCATAATTCTTTGATAAGTTTGTTGTTTAGTTACATCGATCGATGTCTTGAATTCTCTTCAGAATTGAAGCAGATTGTTTATAATTAAACAGCACAATTGTTGTCATTGCCACTACAAAACAAAGAAGAGGCAGTTGTGCCATCTACAGCTATAAAAACAAGAAGTCCAGTGATAGACTTGTCATAATAATATGATTACGAGTTAGGTAGATAAATATAGTCCCAAAATAATTTGGTTCAGTGCAACTGATCATCATCATCTCGAGTCGAAATGGCAAAATTAGATTTTCTTTGTTGACCAATATTTTTTGTTACTAGTGAAACTGATTAAAATGACGTCAGCTGACAGAATACAACACTACACTTTCTTTTATCATAAATCAGTTCTAATTATAATTCCGTCTAGCCTGTAGTCTTTCTCATCCTCATGCATATGGCTATGATGCATAAAAATATATTTTATTAATCGGATTGGTAGTTCCAGAGATTAACGTGTTCAAACGTACATGTCAAATATTTGAGATGGCCATATTCGTCGATTGATCCTGTCAGGGTCGCCATATTAGGCTGGACGTATCAATATTAACAAACTACTACTACCAAACCACACATATACTTATTGCTAACTTAGACTACTTACTTACCTGCTACACTATAAAGCTCGGTGGCTCATTTTGGCTTTGTACTAAGATAAGACACGCAATAAACATAAATAAAAATATAAGAGATTTGATTTTTTTAAATTTAAAGCCCATCTGAGTGAGTTCATTCATCAGATATTTTATATCCTCGACGCCAAAGAGGTGTTTTATAAATTTAACGTGTAAATCTGTGGGAAAATTCGTAACTATTAAGTTTAAAGAGGAACTGATACTTGTAGGTGTCGAGTATGGAGCTTGTGCAGGAAATTCATCAAGTGCTGATGGACCGCGAGGACACGTGTCACAGGACTTGCTTCTCGTTGCAACTGGACGGCGTCACCTTGGACAACTTTGCCGAGTTGAAGAATATCGAAGGGTTGAAGGAGGGATCAGTAATCAAGGTACCTATACCTACTTATAAGTATATCTGAAAATTTGTATATTTTTTGTGGCAGTTACTTTTATTTAAATTAGGTCTACGTCATAAAATAATTTATGCTTATAATTTGGTCCACAGGTTGTGGAAGAACCTTATACTATGCGCGAAGCCAGGATCCATGTGCGTCACGTCCGAGACCTTTTGAAGTCCATAGATTACACCGACGCATACGCAGGCCAAGAGTGCAGCTCGCTCGCCTTCCTCAATGTTATCACACAGGGTGATATCTTAGGTACCTATTTACGATACTAGGTTGATATTTTTGTCGTGGCTCGTAACTTTTTATAGACGAATCATGAGCCAATATACTGCTCGTTTTTTTACTTTTCCTAATAAATATTTTTGGTTAATACCTATTAAAATAATTCACGAAGTATGTTTAAACTACTACAAAGTAAAATGCATGTACTCGTAAAGCAACATTGTTTATCGCACATTCGCACTTTTATATAAAAGTAAAATGTGTGCATGAGCTAACATTGAACTAAATAATATATCTTGGCAAAACAACATAGAAACAAAAATTAATAGTATAAAAATAATCCAAAATTATACAGCTCAAATGTTTTCAGTACCTACCGTTTTGCCAAGTTGTATGTGATAGACTTGTTTTGTTTGACAGAAAAAAAGAAATCACGCCCGGAAAGCGTAGACTGCACGCCCCCCGCCTACATAATGCCGGGCAGCACTGAGCGGCCCCTGCTGCCCTTGCATCCAGGACTGACCAAGGAGAATAAGGCACCTCAGTGTCTGAAGGTAATTTCATTTCTTGACAACCTAGTTGTATATAGGTCAGCATATTTTTGTAGAAGGCGGCAATTCCACCGTTCCCACCTCTTCAGTATTGGCACGTAGAGGCAACGGGGTGATTTTAGTGGGTTCTAGACCACATGCCGCTTCACAGTTCGTCTATCGAGAAGTAAGCTGTATCCGAAGGCATTTTCACCTCGATAAAAAAGGCTAGCATATTTTATGTTATTGCCGAAATAAAGTACTTACTGGAAATTATTTTTAAATACATTTATTGGCATACCTATTAATAATCACAAACATAACATGTTTTATTATATTATTATTTTCTTATATTTTATTTTATTTTTGACTGTACACAATCTAGTGTATGTATAAAGTTAATAAATAGCTCCTCTGGCATGTTAGGCGACCAAGACTGTTTCATGAATTTCTTTCGGCATTTCTTCTCAGCAGTGGTCGTTCCGAAATGCTAGTAGTTTGTAGCTTTGAGACATAATATAATTAGTTATCAACGTGAAAAAGAGCCTTCTTTGAAGGCCAAGGCTTAATAAAAAAAATTACTTTGACTAAGGATTTATATATTAATATAAATCACTTTTTTAAAAGATATGAGTGATGGAAACTTCTCGTCTGTCTAAATCTCCTTCGGCTCTCTTATCTATCTTCAAAAGAATTTGGTTTTGTAGGTCACATGAAACATTTATTTATATATCTGATAATTTTAATCGCGCAGAATTTTACTGCAATACTTCCTATCTATGCGATAAAAAAACCAAAGTCACGGATTATATAATTATTATTACAATCAAATCAATTGTAGTAAGTACTGGACTTCTGGACTTTGATACCTAACCACTTCGATTTATGGGGTAACACAAGTACTATTTTGATTCAAATAGGCCAATCTTTAGCACTTTCGAATAAATTTGACGATAAATCGTCGAATTGTTTTTAATAGCTACGATCTCTATTAGTTCTTTCGGAACGACCACTGAAGACTACCGAAAGATTTTCAGTTCATTATACTAAAATTTTCTCTCTATAGAGATAACTTGTTTTAAATTTTACAGTGTGAACAAAAGTCCCTATCCCTGTGAAATATAATGTTACTCAATGCCATTGAAACTGGATGTGTCCTACTAGAGTTACAGCTCAATAAAACAAAGCGCTTAGTCGTCGCAGCTTAGTACTCGTTTATGTGGTGGCCAAACAGGCAATAAGAATGATATTTTAGACGCACTATTACGTGACACGACTTTATGATGTGTCTTAACGTTTAGCAACACAATAGGTATACATTGTGAAATTTGTTTTTTTGGCCTAAATGTCTACTTATCCAACAGATATTAGGTTGTACACTGCGTTATTGTTGACTGTACCCATCTGTTAACCCTTCATGTAAACAAATATAAATTCAAAACAACCAAATTATATTTCATACAAAATTAAAATATCAAATAATAAACGCTATTTGTCACATTTCAAAATTAACAATGACAAGTACAAAGTTTGTAAGCGTAAATAATGTTTTTCTTTATGTTGTCAAACTTCACTTCCTTGTCTTCCGAGGTTTTTTTACCGCAGTTAGGCCTCAACATTGGGCCCTTTCTGCGTGAAGAGGCTGAACTACTCTATGTCGCCAAAAATAAACAATCAATCGCAATGATAGACTATGGTACCTGTGTATAAGAGTATTAAGGTGAACATCTATGACTTTTGTCCACAGGTTTTGACGACTTCAGGTTGGAACCCGCCGCCCGGGCCGCGAAAGATGTGCGGAGACCTGCTGTATCTCCACGTCATCACGCTGGAAGACAGGCACTTCCACATCACAGCGTGCCCGAGAGGATTCTACCTCAATCAGTAAGTGGAATTAAATAGGTTTTGACGACTTTAGGTTGGTACCCGCTTCCAGGGCTGCGCAACATGTGCAGAGACCAGGTGGTCTAAAACAGCCACATTGATGAATCGAAATATGGTCCATTTGTCATTTCCTAATTATTTAAAAATGAACCTTACAAAAAAGCACTTTCACGTGATCACCCTGGAAGACGGGCACTTCCACATCACAGCCTGAGTGGATTCTACCTCAATCAGTAAGTCGCAACTTCAACTAACAATGTGGTTGCCGCCACGTGTGTAACCCACGCCATATCTAATGATTCACAGTGGAAATAATTTGTACTTTGACTTTACGCGATATTATAAAGTCATAAAGATAAATAGGTGTTTATGTCGCCCAGAACACTTTTTTACATAATACGTTGTAGAGCTAGGTATATTTTTTATCTTCGTGTATTATTAGCATTTGCATTATAGTCTAAGTAAACATTCTTAGGAGTCATGAAGTTTGTGCATGCCCCATTGTACGTCAAAATGGAGAATAATGACTATGGTATTGTAATAATGGCGGCTTTTCACCAGGCCCATTGTGGTAGTATGTTTAGTTCCGGAGGCGTTTCTTTTTTCTATTGATATGTAAGTTGGCTAAGTTGACCTGAGGGTTATTTGTATTCTTGGCTATTATGCGTTTTGTTACCTTGGTAGTTTCGTTTCTAATTATCTTCACTTTCATTCAATTTACATTGACGTAAATGTAAATCGATCTAATGAACTCAAATCATATGCTTATGCATTATTATGTACGTAATTTAATATTTGAGAAGATCCTTTATATAATACTAGCTTTTGCCCGCGGCTTCGCTGGCGTGAATTTCCCACGGGAACAGTGCTTTTTCCCGGGATGAAAGGTACCCTATGTCCTTCTCAGTACGTCTAACTATGTGTGTGCGAAATTTCAGGAATATTGGTTCAGTAGGTAAAGCGTGAAGAGGTAACAAACAAACTCACTTTCGCATTTAAAATATTTTTAGTTAGGATTTTTAGTACCGATAGTACTTTTATAGTACTGTCTGGTAACTCTTTTTTGTGAAAAAAAATCATAATCATATCATTTATGATATGATATTTATTTTAAAAAATGCTCCACAAGTTAGATCGACATTACATTCCCAACCAACATCGCCAGGTCCACCGAAGAAGTGTTCAACCCTCGTCCGTCAAGCCCGTCCCTACTCTGCCACTCTTTAATCGAGCTGCTGAGCATCATCTCGCCAGCGTTCAAGCGGAACTTCACGCTGGTCCAGAAGAAGAGAATGCAGAAACACCCCTTCGAGAGGGTCGCCACCCCCTACCAGGTGTACCAGTGGGCGTCGCCGGTGCTCGACCACACTGTGGACGCGATTCGGGCTGAAGACAGTGAGTATTTGAATTTGGAGATTTGTTCTTTCATGTGGTAACAGACAGTATACCTGTCTTATAGCGATTTAATTGAAGCCTAGATGATGGTTGTTATGATAAAATTTTCTTTAAAAAAAGAAAACAAAATTAAGAGAATCTTATAACAAATTTTAGCCAGCGGCTGGGCGTGAATTTTCAACGGAAACAATACTTTTTACCGGGATGAAAGGTACCCTACGTCCTTCTCAGTACTTCTACCTATGTGTATGTAAAATTTCAGGAAGATTGGTTAAGTAGATGAAGCGTGAAGAGGCAACATACAAATAACAGACAAATTTTCGCATTTTTAATAGTTTAGGATGACAAGGCTGTTAATTTATTAATTTGCTAATATATTTTTTGTATGTGAAGACAATACTTATTTAAATAAAAAATATATTTGTTCGGATATTCATCTTAGTGACATGGTACAGTATCAACGGCCAAGGCCGTACTTACTACTAAAATTTTTCTAAATGGGGAATAATAATGCGATATTATCGCGCCAGGGGCAGACCTACCTATAAAGATACAGAGCACTTCGTTTATTTTTTTTACATTTACTTGTGTATGTGCTGGGGCCGATATCTGGGTCGAGCTTTGTAATGTTCCCTATTGTAATGTATGACACATTTCCCCAGCGTTCTCATCGAAGTTGGGCTACGAGGAACATATCCCGGGGCAGACTCGTGATTGGAACGAGGAGCTGCAGACGACTCGCGAGCTGCCTCGAGCCACGCTGCCTGAACGTTTGATGCGCGAGCGAGCTATCTTCAAGGTATTATATTTAAGTTGGGCTACGAGATGAGGCGAAATACTTCTAGATTTTCGTTACTTACTTACTCCGCTGGCTCAGTGACCCCAAAGTGGATCTTGGCCTCCGATACGAGAGAGCGCCATAGACTCCTATTCTGCGCGATGGCTCGCCTGTTGACCGCACACAGATCAGCCTCCACAGTGTCTCTCTAGCGATTTTCGTTATTCTTAGAAATCTAATCCATTACCTAAACTATCTCATATCCGTGACTGTATCTGCATCCGGAAAAATATTTATGATAAATCTAATTCCATATCTAAATCTGAAATATCAAATTCATAATACTCCTTCGATCAACAAAACACCTAGATTAAAGGGGACAGGTCTGAGAACGGCCCATTAATTCTGTCAGTACGGTCCATTACATAACGATATTTACTGCTTAGATTTGAGATATAATTTTGATCGAAGTAATATCCCTACAACACTACCTTATACAGACAATAAATTCCTTGGAGTTAATGAAGTGAAGGTATATCACATGGCACATTATTTATTTATTAATATTGGTTTTTTGCCTGCAAATAAAGATTTTTTTATTTTATTTTTTATTTTAATGTCTTTACACGACTGAATTTCCTATATTAATAGGTGCATAGCGACTTCGTAGCCGCAGCAACGCGCGGCGCAATGGCGGTGGTTGATGGAAACGTGATGGCGATCAACCCGGGCGAGGAACCCAAGATGCAGATGTTCATCTGGAACAACATCTTCTTCTCGCTCGGCTTCGACGTGCGCGACCATTACAAGGACCTCGGCGGCGACGCTGCGGCCTTTGTGGCTCCCGTGAGTATTGAACTATTACCACAGAATTAATATTAGTACTACGTACAGAAAGGAAACTCCTGCCCCTCACAATATGGCACCCGCTCCTTCCGCACTTCTCCCCGTTCTTGTGTAACTGTGGGACGTTCGACTATGAAAACGCACACATTGACGTGTTACTGACGTGTTCACGGATATACAGTTTCATTTGTAGTAGTAGTAGGCATATTTGACGCACCGTTTCTATGAAGCGCCCGCCCTGTGCTATTACATATAATCAAATGAATTGCTGGTTCTGAACTTAGCAATAAGTCGCGTCGCAGTCACAGTAGCTAACTTTGGGTTACAGCGCGGAGAGGCCGAATCACACCCGCCCTCTAGTAAACCCTCCCGCCCCGCTTGGACCTGTCAACGCACTGGCGCTGGCAGCTAAGTTCAGGGCTGCCGCGAATTGTCTTCCCTTTTCAATATCTATTTCTCATACTTATTTTTTGTATTATAGCGTAACGACCTGCAAGGCGTGCGAGTATACAGCGCAGTGGACACCCAAGGGCTGCACACGCTGGGCACAGTGGTGGTGGACTACCGCGGGTACCGGGTGACTGCGCAGTCCATCATCCCCGGCATCCTGGAGAAGGAGCAGGAGCAGAGCGTGGTGTACGGCAGCATCGACTTCGGCACCACCGTGCTGTCTCATCCCCAGTACATGGAGCTGGTGAGTACACTGGGGACTGCCAGCTGCACAGCTGGGCACAGTGGTGGTGGACTACCGCGGGTACCGGGTGACTGCGCAGTCCATCATCCCCGGCATCCTGGAGAAGGAGCAGGAGCAGAGCGTGGTGTACGGCAGCATCGACTTCGGCACCACCGTGCTGTCTCATCCCCAGTACATGGAGCTGGTGAGTACACTGGGGACTGCCAGCTGCACAGCTGGGCACAGTGGTGGTGGACTACTTAACGGCGCACAATTTGGAATCCACGTTGGAGCAGGCTTGTCACACTCAGCGGTAGGTATTGAAAACGCAAGACGTACGGCGGCCCCGCCGGCGTGGCTAGCCAGTAGGGCCTTACAAGCGAGTTACGAGCCTAGCCTAGATTTATTTGAAACGTCATTTGTTCATAAAAGTAGAGTACCTAATAAACAGGCACATACCTAACTGTAATTAAATATTCAGATTAAATTATTATTTAAAAGTGGACAACCCTTACTTCGCCTGAAAAGGTAAACGTTATGTGATAGAAAGAGATGGGACGTTTAGGTGTATAACTGTAGGTTATTAGCGTTGTGCGATCTGAATTGCACTTAATTGTATCGTAGCGAGAGTCGCTATTCCTTTAATTGATTTTTCGGAGTGTTCCTTCTGTAATTGTACTCCAACCACAGAATACATTATGTATTCTGTGGTTGGAGACCCATTTGTTTTATTTTTCTGCCATTTATATTTCCAAATCTTGATACATATTTATAGAGCATAGAAGGTGTAATATAAAACTTTTGTCCTTCAGCTAAGCAAGGCGGGCCAGCAGCTGAAGATAATGCCCCACTCGGTGATCAGCGCTAACGGGGAGACTGTGGAGTTGTGCTCTAGTGTGGAGTGCAAGGGGATCATCGGCAACGACGGCCGCCACTACATCCTGGACCTGCTACGGACCTTCCCGCCTGACGTCAACTTCCTTCAATGTGAGTTTATGGATTTTTTCGTTTTTTTTTTTTTTTTGTGGCTTTTATATTTTTGATCTATGTCATCTCTAGAGTCTATCGATCGAGATATTGTTAATGCGTCAAGTTTAATTTGAAATTTGGCTCAGTTGGCTCGATTTACGTCAGAAAGGGCGCTAGTTGGAATCCTAGTTTGTACATCAATCTGACTCATGTGGTCATTTCCATTGATCCTGCTTCTGGTGTAGGAAAACAGCGTGAGACTACACACACACACATACACAGGTGCACATGTGTGACTGTTCAGTTTACTATACAACAGCCGCTAGATGGCGGTGTTCGTCAAGTTAGATGCCGAAATTCTTTAGGAGACTTGAGATAAATGTGACAGCAGTGCTTTTTACACGACTGACAAAAAAGGAGTGTTATGTTTCAGGTATTTCATGTATGTATGTATGGCATGTATGTAATTCCACCATAAGTCCTGAACGGCTTAACAGATTTTGATGTGAGAGGTATTTTTAGATACTTTGCATTCCTCCGAGTGACATAGGCTATATGACGTCATCATAAAAACAAAATGGCGGATTATATATGCGATAAATAGCAGACCAAAAAAATAAAATTTGGTCAATCTTATCGAGTGGGGTATCAAAATGAAGGGCTTTAAAAGGCGATTTAAAAAATGTATATAACTTATATATGTTTGTATGTACTTTTGATAAAAAACTCGTCAGTCGTGTTTTTATTTTTGATAATTAGCTTGTTATACATACTCGGATACGATAAAGGAGACTACGTGAATAGGCCCAATAAGGTGCAGGCAGAAATAAAATATGCATTTGTTGACTACACTCACAAAAGTTAAGGAAAAGGTTCAAACCTAACCTAACACACGGTGCAAGGTTACGTGCCCCTCCTCCGCACCGTAGCTATACGTCACACGTATCCAGGTCTGCTCGACGTCTTCTACCTACCGTGCTAACTAAATAACCATAAATCCATTACTATCAGTACTTAACAATAAATCTCACATTAAAACATTGTAATACTTATAGAAGCAGCAAAATCGGACATAGTAACGTTAACAAATAATTTAGAACGGTGACCGGCAGAGGTCCGTACACTGCGACGAACACACATAGAATGAGCCTCGACTGAAACGCTGCGCAAACTTTTATAGGCGCAAGGTGGGGGAAAAATCACATGACACGCGTACACCGTCATTGGTGTAACTCAATTATGAATAAAATATAAGTAGCTAACTTGTAATGTTCTTAACCAAACTATATATTTGTAGTTTATAATTATGGTTTAAATCGTGTAATATTTTAAAAGACAACAGCTCGGCCATCTGACCACGAACGAGTCCCTTCGTTATGTAATTAGAATCATGTTTGATTCCTAAAGGAAAATATTTTTAACTTTAACTTTAACTTTAACTTTAACTTTAACTTTAACTTTAACTTTAACTTTAACTTTAACTTTAACTTTAACTTTAACTTTAACTTTAACTTTAACTTTAACTTTAACTTTAACTTTAACTTTAACTTTAACTTTAACTTTAACTTTAACTTTAACTTTAACTTTAACTTTAACTTTAACTTTAACTTTAACTTTAACTTTAACTTTAAACAAAGAAGTTACCTGCACATTCTTATTTTTTTTTTTGTAATCAGACAATTTATTTCAAAATCACTTTTGTTAATAACTTCCAAAATCAAAATTAAAAATCACTTTTGTAGATAACTTACATGTTCTGTAAATAAAAGAAATAACAATGAAAACCTGCACAGTAGTACTAGTGCTCAGTCTTGAATAAGACAGTTACCTGCACGTTAAGATCATCAACAGTACTTGTGCCCAGTCCAAACCAAAGACCGTTACCTGCACAGTTGTACTAGTGCCCAGTCTAAACGAGACCGTTACCTGCACATCATAATTAACAATATTGTGCCCAGTCCAAACCAAAGACAGTTACCTGTACAATACTGCACATCAGTAATAGTGCCCAGTCGTAATAAGACCGTTACCTGCACATCATAATTAACAGTATTGTACCCAGTCCAAACCAAAGACAGTTACCTGCACAATAATGAACATTGCATAGTGCCCAGTCTAAACAAGACCGTTACCTGCACATCATAATTAACAATATTGTGCCCAGTCCAAAACAAAGACAGTTACCTGTACAATACTGCACATCAGTAATAGTGCCCAGTCGTAACAAGACCGTTACCTGCACATCATGATTAACAGTATTGTACCCAGTCCATACCAAAGACAGTTGCCTGCACAATACTGACCATTAGTAATAGTGCCCAGTCTAATCAAGACCGTTACCTGCACTGCACATCATGATTATGTTTACTTAAGTGAGCTACATTAACATTTGTCTTACTAATATTCTTTTCTTTAGCATTAACATACAATACAATAAACTTTAAATCAGGAAGACTTGTAGCTTGTGAACGTTACCATTATTTTAATTCGTGAAGCATTTAAATTATGTAGCTCAAAAAAAAAAACAAATGTGATATTGATTGTTTGTACAAAGAGCACATACGTAAACATGTTATTTTATCAGCTTTGATTAAAATAACGATTTTCAATTTAATTAGTCCTAAAAATGCTCACAAGAACATCTGAGTAAGCCATTTTTTTTTTAATAAGCACTTTAAATTTTATTACTTAATCTTATAAATATTAACATGACCACCTTATACGGTTTTTATAGGACTGGTAGTCTTATAAGTGCATGTTATAAAAGTAATTAGCAGCAGTCCTATAAACGCATTAATATGATGAAGTTGTTTTATTTTACTCTGTAGGGGTAGTTCTCCTGTAAACTATTTGGTTATAGATACTATTACAGGTAAGATTCTACATAAATGTGACTTGCATTTGAAAACACTTGTACAGCAAAACTTGAAATTTGGAAATTTGATAACTGTGCTATTTTTCCAAATAAAATAAATAACTTTGCAATTACTAGAGTGATCTGCTCTGCCCAAAGCAATAAAACAATTTGATGTCCATGACCATGGTCCTTTAATATTTTTGACTAAAATACATTATAAAGTTTCTGATAGATGCATATTTGTTTACTTTTGAAGGCGTATAAAATCTATTATAATTAAATACTTCATCAAGAAATTTATTTCACATGTTCTTTATATAACAGTGAGTGAAATCACTAAAGTTATCTATGTTCCAATTTTATCAAAATTAATATACACTCCTTTACAAATTTGTACTATGTTTTCTTCCAAATTCAGATCTGACCAGTACAAAACTAATGAAACATGAATTATCTACTTATGGGCATCACAATGACCACTGTTGATCAATTAAGTCAGTAGAGCATACGCAATAACGCCGATTCATTTCTGTGTACCAGATCTGTGATCTGATAGAAGCACTCAACAAAAATAATAAATAAATCAATTTGCACTTACCGGTATACACTAATTCATTGCATGTACCAGATCTGTGACCCGGTAGGAGCACTCGGTAAAAACACTTGCACTTACTGGTATGTTACCAAATTACAACACAATTACGTTAAATGCGGCCATTACTTGGATAGGTCGCCACTACAGATTATCTGAAGTTGATCTACCCTATCTTTGCAAGAAAAATAGTTATGAAGAATGTATTGAGTAGAAGCCCATAGCCAAACATTGTCATCATTTATTTTCAAAAGCAGTTAGCGGCAAAGCTACCGATCTAAACATATCAAACTACCCTCTAGGTGCAATAATTGTATTTATTAAATTTACTCGAATAGCCACATGTTAAACACTTTAGCGAGCAATAAACACTATCAGGGAGTGCCCTGACCGAATGTCTAATACGCACTCTTTTGCCAAGCGAAGTATTATCAGGGAGTACCCCGACCAAACACTTGACACTTAGTCAAGTCTTATATTCAACACGTGTCCAATGCGAAACATACTTAGACCTTAGGTGACCATTTAGCTTCCATTACTATAAACTATTCATGATACATAATAATAAACCTAGGCTAAGATCGATCAGCCACATGTCAAACACGGTAACGAGTACCAGACAATATCAGGGAGTACCCTGGCCAAATGTCCAATACACGCGCTACTCCCAAGCGAAGTATTATCAGGGAGTACCCTGACCGAATACTTGACGCTCAGTCTTATATTCAACATGTGTCCAATGCGAAACATACTTAAACCTTATGTGACCATTAACTTCCGTTTTTATAAATTATTTTTAATGATACAAGATCGATCAGCCACATGTCAAACACGGTAACGAATACCAGACAATATCAGGGAGTACCCTGGCCAAATGTCCAATACACGCGCTTCTCCCAAGCGAAGTATTATCAGGAAGTACCCTGACCGAATACTTGACGCTCAGTCTTATATTCAACATGTGTCCAATGCGAAACATACATGTGACCATTAACTTCCATTTTTATGAACTCTTTTTAATGATACAAGATCGATCAGCCACATGTCAAACACGGTAACGAGTACCAGACAATATCAGGGAGTACCCTGGCCAAATGTCCAATACACGCGCTTCTCCCAAGCGAAGTATTATCAGGGAGTACCCTGACCGAATACTTGACGCTCAGTCTTATATTCAACATGTGTCCAATGCGAAACATACTTAAACCTTATGTGACCATTAACTTCCATTTTTATAAACTCTTTTTAATGATACAAGATCGATCAGCCACATGTCAAACATGGTAACGAGTACCAGACAATATCAGGGAGTACCCTGGTCAAATGTCCAATACACGCGCTTCTCCCAAGCGAAGTATTATCAGGGAGTACCCTGACCGAATACTTGACGCTCAGTCTTGTATTTCACACATGACAACTAGCAATACAATTAGTAAAACCTATGTATTCATGTTATTGGATTCTAATTTTCAGTTTTTAAATATTATCAGGAAATGACCATGATTCGATATTCAACTCTTAAACTTTAGGATGTTAACGTAACATAGTTTAAAATCATAAAAATAATAATGAAAACTTCTTCAGCGCATTTTAATGTTGCGCAACAACAAAACCAACCTTGTTCATTTTTATTTACAAAATGACGGGTATTATAAAAAAAACTGACTTACGTGGAATTGTTGAAATATATCGAATCCTTTATACGATTATTATTAAGAAGGGTGTGACTTACCCACATTTCACTTTATATTTGGGCGAAAAGTCCTATAATCAAGGGGATTCTTTGATTTATCCCACTTTCTGAGTTGTTGACTAAACTCACCAAAGTTAAGGAAAAGGTTCAAACCTAACCTAACCACGGCAAGGTTACGTGCCCCTCCTCCGCACGTAGCTATACGTCACATCCAGGTCTGCTCGACGTTCTACCGTGCTAACTAAATAACCATTACTTCAACAATAAATCTCACATTAAAACATTGTAATACTTAGAAGGAAAATCGGGCATAGTAACGTTAATAAATAATTTAGAACGGTGACCGGCAGAGGTCCGTACACTGCGACGAACACACATAGAATGAGCCTCGACTGAAACGCTGCGCAATCTTTTATAGGCGCACAGTGGGGGAAAAATCACATGACACGCGTACACCGTCATTGGTGTAACTCAATTATTAATAAAATATAAGTAGCTAACTTGTAATGTTCTTAACCAAACTATATAATTGTAGTTTATAATTATGGTTTAAATCGTGTAATATTTTAAAAGACAAATACATTATCATGAGATCATTTTTATGAGAAAATTTAATTCTTGAAGATTGAACGCTCAGTTCCATGAAATAAGTTTGTTATTATCATGCCATTACAAATAATTCTCAGATCCAATATATAGTAATACATATTACCCATAACAATAGGTTTTGAATGGTTGAATGAATCTCATAGCTGCAAGCATATTGTTTACAAATATATATTTTTTTTCTTTTTCAGTGGAAGATGATGAATTGAGAGAGGATATAAAATCTATGGGATTCCCTATAATCCACAAGCACAAACTCTGCTGCCTTAGACAGGAATTAGTTGATAGTTTTGTTGAGTAAGTATATATCCGTTTATACTGGTTTCACAATTTATGCTTATTTAATCTGTAATTAACTGATGTGGACACACTACTATTTTGTTATAGGGCTCGTTACTTCATGTTTATCCGTTATGCTGCGTTCCATTTACAACAATTAAGTGCTAAGAGACAAAAAGAAACGACTGAACAAAAGTCGATTGAAGCGACCAAAGAAAACACTGAAAATAAACCTGCTCCTGAAGAGAAAGACAGTAAGAGAGACAACAAGAGTCAAGAGAAGGAGATAAAGGATAGGCAAAAAAAATAAAAAGAAAGAGAAAGAAAGTGCCAAAAAGGAAGAAGTCAAAAATGAAAATAAAGAAGATAAGGAGGAAAAAGCCAAAGATGAAGAATTGGTTATTGAATGAAAATTATTCTGAGATTGACACAGATGTCGTGCCAAAAAGATTGTTGAAAGTATTACAGACTTAATCTGCAGTGGCGATAAACAAGAAAGCGATTGTAAGTATTTTTATTCCTTGCTTATCTGATTTCTTTTGGTGAAAAGATGAATATGATTATTTTTTCACCGAATCGTTTGTTTTCCATATTCAGTTTAAAGTTTTTTTTACTGGCCCGTCACAACTGTTAATATTTGAAGTACCTATTAAAAAAAAAATTAATGGGGGATTTTCCGAGACCTAAAATAAAAAAAAAATAGTCCCAGAGTCCCAGAAGACTTCATAGATGGCGCTTACTAAAAGGCGAGTCCATAGTAAATGCAAAAATGCACGGGATTGGTGCACTTTTTTAAACCTAATAATAAGACATGTAAAAAGTATCATTATTGTGATTTGTGCAACTGTCAAACTGTTAGGTGATTTTTTTTCTGACTCTGGTCGACAAAAAAAGCGCACAATATAGCGCCATTATTACGACTCGGCTTTCATAAAACGCCATCTATTAAGATTTTCTTATACTATTTTTTTCTCTTAATGTAGTAGTCAGAAAATCGCCCATTCGTTTAGGCTTTTTATTCAAAACATTGTATGTGACAGCGGGCGAACGTTCGCGCGCGGTGGTGGCGCGGCGGCGCAGTGCGGTGGCGTCCCTCAAAGAGTCCGGAGTTTCGACGTCCGGTTCAACCCCGACGTGTACTCTGCTGGCATCAAACATGCAGCAACCCCTGAACAACTCGCCAAGCAGCGCCATCTGGTGAAAGAGGCGGCCGCTTTCCTACTCACCACACAGATACCAGCATTTGTGAGTATTTATTGAAGCACTTCACACCACAAATACAATCTGTGGTGTGAAGTGCATGTTCAACCACATTTTTGGTCTGAACTATCAGTTTTAAAAACCTGAACACAAAATCCGCTAGTCTCTATTTTCGTATATTTTAGTGTTGTAATTACCTTAGGTGCGCCTGCTATGGGTTCATTAATCCGTTGTCCTAGGTAGGAGCGTCATAAGTAGCAAATGTAACGCAGCGCGACGCGATATATAAATATCAAATGTGTGGCGTATACTAGTGGTTTATATTGGCCGCGTTGTCCCATATAAATTACCTTATAGCACAGTCGCGCTGCGGTCTGTTGATCACCTAGAATCACCCGGGTTAGTTCGATGTTATTTATTGAACCTTGTTAATTTTATGAGTTAAATAGAAGTTTATAAGCATTGCAGATCATATGTCGCGCTGACCCGCATCTGTAAATCAATATTCAAACAAATCTATCGGTATAAAATCTACTGCGATATATTATTTAATTTATTCAATCTCATGCTGACAAATATCTGCATCGGTACTATACAACTCATTACTGACTGATATTGATTTCGCAATGTATATTAATTCCTGGTCAACAATATCGATATGAAAAAATGAACTGTAGTGATTTCCACCCAGTAGTTCCAATTACTCGGGCGAAGAGCCAAGTATTGATTATGTACAATATGAATATCATATGATTAAGAAACTGTTAAGTGATTCTCGTGCTAAAGCGCATATTGACTCGGGAAATCATTATGATTTTCTTATACTATTTAAATGTAGTTGAGAAACCGCTATTCGTGGCATATTCAACATGTATGTGACAAGTGCGAACGTTCGCGTGCTGTGTTAGCCATGTGATGTGAAACAGTTTACGGTCATATCAACCCCGACGTATACCGTTGGCCTCACATTACCTGCACGCCATCGCGGTGGCGAGGCGTGCTGCGCGCCGCCAACAGATACCGCATGTGGTACTGATATCATTGTACTGCTATAAGTCTTCGGCCGAACATGTTAATACATCGCGGTGAGTGCTGCAAGCAGCGAGCTATCTGCAGGTCGGCACGCTGATACCTCCAACTCATGTACTGACTGATCATCACCGTGCGGTACCTGTTGCGGCCGCACCCGCAGCTGCTGTACCTGCACGCCATCGCGGTCGGCGAGCTCGTGGTGCGCGCCGCCAAGCACGCGCACACCGCCTATCTGCAGGTCGGTACTGATACCTCAACTCGTAACCGAAGCTGATTCATCACCGTGCGGTACCTCGTTGCGGCCGCACCGCAGCTGCACTGTATCGCTGCACGCCATCGCGGTCGGCGAGCTCGTGCTGCGCGCCGCCAAGCACGCGCACACCGCCTATCTGCAGGTCGGTACTGATACCTCAACTCATGTACTGACTGATCATCACCGTGCGGTACCTCGTTGCGGCCGCACCCGCGGCGCTGCTGTACCTGCACGCCATCTTGCCCGGTCGGCGACTCGTGCTGCGCGCCGCCAAGCACGCGCACACCGCCTATCTGCAGGTCGGTACTGGATACCTCAACTCATGTGGCCGACTGACTCGATCATCACCGTGCGGTACCTCGTTGGCCCGAGCACCCGGCACCTGCTGCTAAGCAAGGGTACCTGCACGCCATCGCGGTCGGCGAGCCTGTGCAGGCCGCGCCGCCAAGCACGCGCACACTGCCTATCTGCAGGTCGGTACTGATACCTCAACTCATGTACTGACTCGATCATCACCGTGCGGGTACCTCGTTGCGGCCGCACCTGCAATGCTGCCGTACCTGCACGCCATCGCGGTCGGCGAGCTCGTGCTGCGCGCCGCTCAAGCAAGCACGCGCACACCGCCTATCTGCAGGTCGGTACCGATACTCAACTCATGTACTGACTGATCATCACCGTGCGGTACCTCGTTGCGGCCGCACCCGCAGCTGCTGTACCTGCACGCCATCGCGGTCGGCGAGCTCGTGCTGCGCGCCGCCAAGCACGCGCACACCGCTTATCTGCAGGTCGGTACTGATACTCAACCATGTACTGACTGATCATCACCGTGCGGCACTGTTGCGGCCGCACCCGCAGCTGCTGTACCTGCACGCCATCGCAGTCGGCGAGCTCGTGCTGCGCGCCGCCAAGTACGCGCACACCTGCCTATCTGCAGAAGTCGGTACTGATACCTCAACTCAGCGTATGCTGACTGGATCATCACCGTGCGGTACCTCGTTGCGGCCTGCACCACGCAGCTGCTGTACCTGCACGCCATCGCGGTTGGCGAGCCCGGTGCTGCGCGCCGCCAAGCACGCGCACACCGCCTATCTGCAGGTCGGTACTGATACCTCAACTCATGTACTGACTGATCATCACCGTGGCAGTCCCGCACTTGCCGCGTTGCGCCGCACCCGCAGCTGCTGTACCCGCACGCCATCGCGGTTGGCGAGCTCGTGCCGCGCGCCGCCAAAGCACGCACTTACCACACCGCCTATCTGCAGGTCGGTACTGATACCTCAACTCATGAACTGACTGATCATCACCGTGCGGTACCTCGCTGCGGCCGCACCCGCAGCTGCTGTACCTGCACGCCATCGCGGTTGGCGAGCTCGTGCTGCGCGCCGCCAAGCACGCGCACACCGCCTATCTGCAGGTCGGTACTGATACCTCAACTCATGAACTGACTGATCATCACCGTGCGGTACCTCGTTGCGCCGCAACCCTGCAGCTGCCTGTACCTGCACGCCATCGCGGTCGGCGAGCTTCCGTGCTGCGCGCCGCCAAGCACGCACGCACACCGCACTATCTGCAGGTCGGTACTGATACCTAACTCCATGTACTGACTGATCAATACCACCGTGCGGTACCTCTGTTGCGGCCGCACCCGCAGCTGCTGTACCCGGGCACGCCATCGCGGTCGGCGAGCCCGTGCTGCGCGCCGCCAAAGGCACGCGCACACCGCCGCTATCTGCAGGTCGGTACTGATACCTCAACTCATGTACTGACTGATCATCACCGTGCGGTACCTTCGTTGCGCGGCCGCACCCGCATGCTGTACCTGAACAACGCAAATTTCACATCGTTGATAAATGCGGTCGGCGAGCCTGTGCAGGCGCGCGCTGCGCCAAGCACGCGCACACCGCTCTATCTGCAGGTCGGTACTGATACCCCAACTCATGTACTGACATCACCGTGTAAATCGCGTTGCGGCCGCACCCGCAGTTGCTGTACCTGGGCACGCCATCAGGTGGTTGGCGAGCTCGTGCTGCGCGCCGCCAAGCACGCGCACACCGCCCATTCGCAGGTCGGTACTGATACCTCAACTCATGTACTGACTGGATCACTTCACCGTGCGGCGCACCTTGCCGCGGCCGCACCCGCAGCTGTACCTGCACGCCGCATATCGCGGTTGGCGAGGCTCGTGCTGCGCGCCGCCAAGCACGCGCACACCGCCTATCTGCAGGTCGGTACTGATACCCTCAACTCGGCGTACTGACTGATCATCACCGTGCAGGTACCTCGTTGCGGCCGCACCTGCAGCTGCTGTACCTGCACGCCATCGCGGTTGGCGAGCCTGCGCTGCCGCGCGCCGCCAAGCACGCGCACACCGCCTATCTGCAGGTCGGTACCTGATACCTTCCAACTCATGTACTGACTGATCATCACCAGGTGCGGTACCTCGTCAGGCCGCACCCGCAGCTGCTGTACCTGCACGCCATCGCGGTTGGCGAGCTCGTGCTTGGCGGTGGCGCCGCTACGCAACACTGGCCGCACATTCGCAGGTCGGTACTGATACCTCAACTCATGAACTGACTGATCATCAACGTGCGGAACCTGGGGCGCGTGTCATCATCTCTATTGTATAACTTAGTGTACTAGCTTTTGCTCGCGGCTTCGCCTGCGTGAACTTCCTACGGGAACAGAGCTATTTCTCGGGATGAAAGGAACCCTGTTTTTCTCAGTACTTCTAACTGTGTATGCGAAATTTCAAGAAGATTAGTTCAGTAGATAAAGCGTGAGGTGGCAACAAACAAATAATCAAACAAACTCACTTTCGCATTTGTAATATAAGGTGGGATAACAGACCACATAAACATTGTGTTACCGTTGAACCGCTTAGCAGTTCGGCAAAATTTCATAATGTTTCAACATGTATTTAGTTTTTTTGGGAAATAAATTAGTATAATATTGTATTTGTTTCTGTAGAGTTGCGAGCCCATGTGCGTGGGCACGGCGGTGGCGCACTTCTTGAACTGCCTGCTGGGCAGCAGCGCGGCGCTGAGCGCGAGCGCGCACGAGGCGCCTGTAGTCGCGTGCGCTCGCGGCGCGCGCGCAAGCACCAGCACGCGCCGCCGCCGCCCGCCGCCGACTGGCAGAACCTCACGCAGAAGTCGCTGTTCTCGCAGATACGGCAGGAGCTCAAGGTAACAGCTGTCACAGGGCGGGCGCTTCATAGAAACGGCGCGTCAAATATGCCTACTACTACTACAAATGAAACTGTATATCCGTGAACACGTCAATGTGTGCGTTTTCATAGTCGAACGTCCCACAGTTACACAAGAACGGGGGTGAAGTGCGGAAGGAGCGGGGGGGTGCCATATTGCGGGAGGGGCAGGGAGTTTCCTTTCTGTACGTAGTACTAATATTAATTCTGTGCAGCTGTCTACGTAAACGACGACATGCCCTATGAGCGATTTGCTGACAGCTAAATTAAGAAAAAAAAATCAGTATAAAAAAGTCTCAACAGGTGGCGTTTTATAAATAGCCGGGTCGAAATAATGACTGTACCTATATTGTGCACTTTTTCTTGTCAACCAGAGGCTGAAAAAATCACCTGACAGTTTGACAGTTGCACAAATCACAATATTGATACTTTTAGATGTTTTTTTTATTAGGTTTTATTTTTAAAAAAATGCCAATCCTGTGCATTTTATCTTTTTCTATGGACTCGCCTTTTGCAAAACGCCGTCTATGAAGTCACCTGGAACAATTTTTTTTATTTGGGTCTCTGAAAATCCCCCATTGACCCGACGACATATAGAATGAAATCATTCTGTAAGCATCTGAACTGTGGAATTTTAGCGGCTTAGAATTTTAAATTAAATTCGAGTGTATAGCTAATAAGGCATAGGCCTTAGTAGTAGTAAGTTCTTCATATCCGGTTGGAAGCGGTTACTTGGATCGGTTGCGATCAAGACAATGCAGTCAGATCATCTAAACTGGCAAAACTCGATGTCTCAATCGCTATTTTAATTTAACGTACACGTCTTTTAAGTAATATCCTAAGTATCAAACTTTGTATTTTCGTCTATGATTTACCAACCCTATTTATTGCTTATTAGTCACAATAATTAGAATACTTACTTTGTTTTCAGGCTTACTGGGGTTATGATCTTAACGCTGAAAATATGGAAGCTGTTATAGAAAAGAATGGTCTTCAGAAAATATCATTGCTCAGGTAGAGTCAACGACACTATATTTGTAAAATATTTTTAAACCTAATACTTACCTACTTGATAGTTCCTAATCATGTTCATATTGTTACAGGTCCTTTGCCTTAAAAGTGGGCTTGCAGCTAATGTTACGTGAATATGACTTCGATAATAAGAGCAAACCAACCTTCAGTGGATCTGATATTATGAATATATTCCCAGTCGTCAAACATATCAATCCTAGGGTAAGTTTGTTTTATTTTTACACATTATTTAAAATGTCGTTTATCTCTTATCGGCGTACCATGGTCATTTACACATTTTCTCACAAAAATTATGTTAAATGGGTCAATCAACTTTTTCTTGCCCTATGTCCCAGATGATTTATAAAATTTATAAAATTACTAATAAGCAAATGATTATTATTTGCATTTTTCCCAGTGTCTCCGCATGGTGGCGCGACTAGCGAAGGAAGAGGGTGGAACACACCCTCTTCCTTCGCTGAGAGGAATAGCTGATCAACGAAAATACAAAAATATGGCTAATTTCTAACTCATAATGGATGAAAACGTCCAGGGACACATAGAAATCGCCCAGTGTATCTCCGCATGGTGGCACCATTGTCACAGGGAAAAAAATTAATTGATTAAATCCTTTTAAGCTTATATGTTGATTTATATGGATATTTCGTAGATAAATGAAAATAATAATCATTTGCTTATTAGTAATTTTAGAAATTTTATAAATCATCTGGGACATAGGGCAGTTGTCCAAGGGCAAGAAAAAGTTGATTGACCCAAATATTGATTTAACGATTTGATTTTTTTTTACGCATTGGCGTAAACGCAACGTACTGTTCACATCCGATAATTTTTGTAATGAGATTGCAACTACTCGAGTAACAAGCTAATTATTAAAAATAAAAATCACGACTGACGAGTTTTTACTCAAAAAGTACATACAAACATATAAGTTATATACATTTTTGAAATCGCCTTCTAAAGCCCTTCAATTTGATACCCCACTCGATAAGATTGATTAAATTTAATTTTTTTGGTCTGCTATTTATCGCATATATAATCCGCCATTTTGTTTTCATGGTGACGTCATATAGCCTATGTCACTCGGAGGAATGCAAGGAATCTAAAAATACCTCTCACATCAAAATCGGTTAAGCCGTTCAGGACTTATGGTGGAATAAAGAAACTTACATACATACATACATACATGCATGAACCCTGAAAACATAACACTCCTTTTTTGGTCAGTCGTGTAAAAAAACAACGTGCGCGAATTCGTCGCCTCTTATATGGGTTACCTACTTGGATTCGAAGACCGCGTTCTCGATTTTTTTTTTCGATGAAAACCATCGATCAATAGCTGCAATGGACAGTTCATATCTAGTACTACCCTGCTAGCCATCGATATACATATATTTCTCACGCCTTCGCTTTCTTTCAGGCATCAGACGCATACAACTTCTACACTACAGGCCAAAACAAATCCCGGGGCATCGACCATCCGATACTATCACTGAATATGTGATAATCGCCTAACTCAATTACTTGAATCTACTAAACAACGTATACGGCGCTATGCACGGGGAAATCGCCCAGTGTCTCCGCATGGTGGCGCGACTGTGCTACGTCACCGGGGAACATAGGGACGCCATGGCTTACCAACAGAAGGCTGTACTCATGTCAGAAAGGGTCAATGGCATCGACCATCCGTATACTATCACTGAATATGTGAGTATTTAATTTCCTAACTCAATTACTTAACCTACTGAACAACGTATACGGCGCTATGCACGGAGAAATCGCCCAGTGTCTCCGCATGGTGGCGCGACTTTGCTACGTCACCGGGGAACATAGAGACGCCATGACTTATCAACAGAAGGCGGTACTCATGTCAGAAAGGGTGAATGGCATCGACCATCCGTATACTATCACTGAATATGTGAGTATTTAATTTCCTAACTCAATTACTTAACCTACTGAACAACGTATACGGCGCTATGCAAAGGGAAGTCGCCCAGTGTCTCCGCATGGTGGCGCGACTGTGCTACGGCACAGGGGAACATAGGAACGCCATGGCTTACCAACAGAAGGCTGTACTCATGTCAGAAAGGGTGAATGGCATCGACCATCCGTATACTATCACTGAATATGTGAGTATTTAATTTCCTAACTCAATTACTTAACCTACTGAACAACGTATACGGCGCTATGCAAAGGGAAGTCGCCCAGTGTCTCCGCATGGTGGCGCGACTGTGCTACGTCACAGGGGAACATAGGAACGCCATGGCTTACCAACAGAAGGCTGTACTTATGTCTGAGAGGGTCAATGGCATCGACCATCCGTATACTATCACTGAATATGTGAGTATTTAATTTCCTAACTCAATTACTTAACCTACTGAACAACGTATACGGCGCTATGCAAAGGGAAGTCGCCCAGTGTCTCCGCATGGTGGCGCGACTGTGCTACGTCACAGGGGAACATAGGAACGCCATGGCTTACCAACAGAAGGCTGTACTCATGTCAGAAAGGGTCAATGGCATCGACCACTATCACTGAATATGTGAGTCATTTTCTAACTTTAAGTTTTCATGATAGGCAAAACACTGAAATCTAGAGCTCAATTAATTGTTTTCAAACCACTTATGTTCCTTGATAAGACAGTAGAAATTAAAAATAGATACTGGTCACAGTGTCTATCCATCTCTAATTAAATCTTGTAAGTTGCGATCGACTGATACAAGCATTGCATATAAATAAATAAATTATTGTGAAACCTTTATGATGTTTAGAAGCAGATTGAGAGGCTGAAGGCTTATGAAAATTGTTATCTGTAACGTGGGAGCTCCTGTATAAAAAAAATATAATATTTCAGTCCCACCTGGCCCTGTACTGCTTCGCGAACGGCCAAGTGAGTACGGCGTTGAAGCTACTGTACCGCGCTCGGTACCTGGCGCTGCTCGTGTGCGGCGAAAACCACCCCGAAATGGCTTTGTTGGATGTAAGTAAACTAAGTAATTATTAAAATTCAAATTGTTTATTCACAAAACGAGCATTCATAATGTATTTGAGTTTTTGAACTCTTTGGCCATATTCCTAAAATCAATCGTCATAGTATTGATTTATTTATTTAGTCGTATGGCAGTCAAATAGAATAGGAGGATACATTTTTATTATAGTATTAAAAACTAAAAACATTAAAAATTATTGATGAAATACTATGACATTAGTATAGCTATACATAACATAAAGATGACTTATTGTAACCACCACAGTGTAACAGTTGTTTAGTTAGATTTGTCATGGGAATAATAGGTACATTATGGCACAAATGTGCTATGTTGGTCATCACGATACTCAACTTTATTAGCTAGCGCGTTTACCTGCGGCTCGTGCCCCAATACGCCTCATGTCGTAATGACCAACATAGCACACTTTTATCATAATGTACTGTATTTCAAAGAGTGATACAGTCCACACTGATTCAAAATTGAGCCTTTACACACTGCGACTTTTTGAGAGCGTTGCGCGGCAGAGATAAAGTCGCGTGGTTGCCGCGCGGTAGCTGCCTTGTTTTGAATCGATCCTGTATGCGTTTGCCGCTGTGGCGCGACTTTATCTCTGCCGCGCTGAAAAATGTCAAAGTAAAGGGCTCTAAAACTTTCAAATTCAACTTGCAATAACTCACTTTCTAACAAACAATTTCAGAGCAACATCGCGCTTATTTTGCACGCGGTAGGCGAGTTCGAGTTGTCGCTGCGCTTCGCGGAGAAAGCCTTGGCCGTGACCTCCGCCGCGCACGGCCCGCGCTCGCTGAAGGCGGCCGTCGCCCGCCATCTGCTGGCGCGCACGCTGTCCTGCCTTGGCGACTTCCGGGCTGCCTTGCAGCACGAGAAGGAGACGTACTCTATATACAAGCAGCTGGTGAGTGATGCCTTGGCCGTGACCTCCGCCGCGCACGGCCCGCGCTCGCTGAAGGCGGCCGTCGCCCGCCATCTGCTGGCGCGCACGCTGTCCTGCCTTGGCGACTTCCGGGCTGCCTTGCAGCACGAGAAGGAGACGTACTCTATATACAAGCAGCTGGTGAGTGATGCCTTGGCCGTGACCTCCGCCGCGCACGGCCCGCGCTCGCTGAAGGCGGCCGTCGCCCGCCATCTGCTGGCGCGCACGCTGTCCTGCCTTGGCGACTTCCGGGCTGCCTTGCAGCACGAGAAGGAGACGTACTCTATATACAAGCAGCTGGTGAGTGATGCCTTGGCCGTGACCTCCGCCGCGCACGGCCCGCGCTCGCTGAAGGCGGCCGTCGCCCGCCATCTGCTGGCGCGCACGCTGTCCTGCCTTGGCGACTTCCGGGCTGCCTTGCAGCACGAGAAGGAGACGTACTCTATATACAAGCAGCTGGTGAGTGATGCCTTGGCCGTGACCTCCGCCGCGCACGGCCCGCGCTCGCTGAAGGCGGCCGTCGCCCGCCATCTGCTGGCGCGCACGCTGTCCTGCCTTGGCGACTTCCGGGCTGCCTTGCAGCACGAGAAGGAGACGTACTCTATATACAAGCAGCTGGTGAGTGATGCCTTGGCCGTGACCTCCGCCGCGCACGGCCCGCGCTCGCTGAAGGCGGCCGTCGCCCGCCATCTGCTGGCGCGCACGCTGTCCTGCCTTGGCGACTTCCGGGCTGCCTTGCAGCACGAGAAGGAGACGTACTCTATATACAAGCAGCTGGTGAGTGATGCCTTGGCCGTGACCTCCGCCGCGCACGGCCCGCGCTCGCTGAAGGCGGCCGTCGCCCGCCATCTGCTGGCGCGCACGCTGTCCTGCCTTGGCGACTTCCGGGCTGCCTTGCAGCACGAGAAGGAGACGTACTCTATATACAAGCAGCTGGTGAGTGATGCCTTGGCCGTGACCTCCGCCGCGCACGGCCCGCGCTCGCTGAAGGCGGCCGTCGCCCGCCATCTGCTGGCGCGCACGCTGTCCTGCCTTGGCGACTTCCGGGCTGCCTTGCAGCACGAGAAGGAGACGTACTCTATATACAAGCAGCTGGTGAGTGATGCCTTGGCCGTGACCTCCGCCGCGCACGGCCCGCGCTCGCTGAAGGCGGCCGTCGCCCGCCATCTGCTGGCGCGCACGCTGTCCTGCCTTGGCGACTTCCGGGCTGCCTTGCAGCACGAGAAGGAGACGTACTCTATATACAAGCAGCTGGTGAGTGATGCCTTGGCCGGGACCTCCGCCGCGCACGGCCCGCGCTCGCTGAAGGCGGCCGTCGCCCGCCATCTGCTGGCGCGCACGCTGTCCTGCCTTGGCGACTTCCGGGCTGCCTTGCAGCACGAGAAGGAGACGTACTCTATATACAAGCAGCTGGTGAGTGATGCCTTGGCCGTGACCTCCGCCGCGCACGGCCCGCGCTCGCTGAAGGCGGCCGTCGCCCGCCATCTGCTGGCGCGCACGCTGTCCTGCCTTGGCGACTTCCGGGCTGCCTTGCAGCACGAGAAGGAGACGTACTCTATATACAAGCAGCTGGTGAGTGATGCCTTGGCCGTGACCTCCGCCGCGCACGGCCCGCGCTCGCTGAAGGCGGCCGTCGCCCGCCATCTGCTGGCGCGCACGCTGTCCTGCCTTGGCGACTTCCGGGCTGCCTTGCAGCACGAGAAGGAGACGTACTCTATATACAAGCAGCTGGTGAGTGATGCCTTGGCCGTGACCTCCGCCGCGCACGGCCCGCGCTCGCTGAAGGCGCGCTTGTTAAATAGCGCTGTCTTCTTCAGTTAGCGGTTTTTAATTGCTGTCAACCATTTAACATATGAAACTAGTCGATATTCCCGTTTACGAATGTGAGGTTTTTTTTTAAAGCAAATTTTGTTGTACCTTGAGACCAAGCTGATAAATATAATGTGAGCAACAACTGTGAGCAGTATATCAATGTGCTGAGCAGTATATCAATGTGCATGCTGTGTTTGCTCCAAGAAGGCTGACAACTGCGAACAGTTGCGATTATCGGCTTCTGATATACGGACGTGTGGCGCGTTATATCTAAATTACAGAAATCGTCAACATTTTTCTTTGCACTCCGTATTTAAGATATTTTATTTTTTATTTTTTTAATCCTTTTGAAAATGAAGTGTGCGATGTGCGACCAGATCTTCAATGATGGCATCCAGTGTGGTACATGCAAAAGACACCTGGATTTTCACTGTGCGAATGTTACCGAGGCTGGATACAGAAGGATGGGCTCTGATAGGAAAGCAACTTGGAAGTGTCCTATGTGTAAAGGACATTCTCCCGCACCGGGGCTTTCTCCCATACCGCAAACTACTTCCAAAAGTAGTACCGAGTCTACCCTGGATACTATTCTTTCCGAACTTCGTGACGTCAAGAGTCAGCTCTCTAGTCTCCCAGCATTACACCGGGATATTAAAAGTATCAAGGAGGAGCTCACTGATTTGAAGCGTTCGCATGAATACAATTGTGAAGCTATTGCTGAACATGCTCAGAGAATTGTTGCGCTGGAAAACAAAGCCATGATAATTGATGATGTTCAGTCGAGCATGCTAGCCATCCAAAATGAAGTAAATTCGATAAACAGGAATTTTGCCGCAATTGAACAACGTTCGAGACTGAACAATGTGGAAATTAAGGGAGTCCCTCTAAAAAAAGATGAGAATTTGTATTCAATTATGGATTCCATAGGCAGATATATTGGTTATAATTTCTCCAGAGATTCCATTGGTTATATCACCAGAGTTCCAGTCTTCGGCACTAATGAAAAGTCCATAATTGCGAGCTTCACAAATAGATATATAAAAGAAGATTTCATCGCCGCTGCACGTATGAAAAAAACTCTTTGTGCTAAAGATCTTGGGTTTGTGAACGCAGAAGGACGTGTGTTCGTTAATGACCATCTTACGACTCAATCAAAAAATCTACTTACTTTATGCAAGACTACACTTAAACCTAAAGACTATAAGTATATATGGGTGAAATTCTGCAAAATTCATGTTCGCAAATCCGATACTTCACGAGTTTTTATAATTAATAGCGTATCAGATTTAAATGGATTGAAATAATGTGTTTCTCGGAATGTTTAAAAGTATTTGTTGATGTTTTTCCATTTTACAAAAAAAAAATCCTTCATTTACAAACTATCACTTTTATAATATTGGATTAATGCTGCCCCCATTGATAAGTAATTTCAACTTATTTGTTTATCGTCGACTGCATCGTTCATCTATAAAAAGCAAATTGTTTACAACCTCTGGCGGGACGACCGGCCAGGTAAGTTTCTTTTGTTCTCTGCGTCAGCGCATCCCGCCCCTTTGTCTATTGGCTGTTTACATTCAAGTAATAACTTGCAGTGCTATACCTGTCCTTTTTACACTAATGACTATTGACTACTGTCGCTTCCATTCACCTTTGATACCTAGCGGATTGAGAATTTATGTCGTAAACAACACGGTTACTACATATTATAAACATGTATTCGTTTACAATCAGAATTTACACTATTTAACACTCTGTTATGTATTCTGTTATTATCAATTAACACGCACGTTTGTTAATTTAATTTATATTTTGACATGTATACTGCTACTATTTAATTTAAAAATTGATTATGGCTAACTTGCCACAGTTTAATAATGAGAAACTATGTATTTATTACCAAAACGTGCGTGGTCTTAGAACTAAAACTGAAACGTTTTATCGTAACATTTGTTTAACTAATAGGTATCATATAGTAATCATTACGGAAACGTGGTTGCTTGATAGTATTCATGACAGTGAGATATTTGACGGTAGGTATGTGGTATGGCGACGTGACCGAGACTATGCGTTGACGGGTCAGACCAAGGGTGGAGGTGTACTTATTGCCGTTAGAAAGGACTTGTCGGCCCAACTTGAGTCTGATATGTGTTCTAGTGCGGAAGATTTATGGATTAGTGTTAAAATTCCACAAAAAAAAGACTATGTCAAATTATATATTTGTGTACTTTACCTATGCACGCAGAATCGTGGTTTTACTTTCTCACAACAATTGCATAACTATTTATTGAAACTTAATAGTATTGCCTATTCAAATGATGCGAATAGGTATTTGATAGTAGGTGATTTTAACATGAGCGACATAAGATGGATTTCATCACCGGACTATGCACATTTGTTGCCTTCTGGTGCTAGTAGTATCGATGAATGTTTTTTTATTGACGAGTTGGCCTTCCTTAACTTACGCCAGTATAATGGAATATTAAATGAATTTAATCGAACACTTGATTTAGTGCTTTGTAATGACGTTGTTACTGTCTCCAATTGTTTGACTCCGTTGGTGCCTATTGATGCAAATCATGCAGTTTTAGATATCTCAATGGATTGCATCGAAATAGCTCCACTCAAACCTGCCCCACTGGTCAAATATTTGTTTAACAAGGGTGACTATGATAGTATTAGTAGAGAGTTATCTTTAATTGATTGGGAATCTGAATTTGATAGCAGATCCCTTGAGGAAGCAACAAGTTATTTTTATGAAGTTTTTACTTATTTACGTAATAAATACATACCCTCAAAATTAATAACTTCTGGTACTTATCCTATTTGGTATTCTTCGGCCTTGAAAAAAGCTATTAAAGAAAAAGATAAATTCCGCCGTAAGTATAAAATATATGGTAATCTTTCAGATTTGCATTCTTTTGAGGTATTGAGAGACAGGGTAAGGCATATGGAGCGTACATGTTTTAATACGTATATTGCATCGGTTGAAGATTCAATCAGTAAATCTCCTAAGCAGTTCTGGGCCTACTTCAAATCCAAATCAAAATCGAATGCCATTCCTAGTCGTGTGAAATATGATGACGTTGTGGCAGATACGGGTGAAGGAATATGTGAATTATTTTCACAATATTTTAAATCTAGTTTTTCGGATCCAGATCCTGTTGATTCACAATGTTTTAGTAGTTTGACTCCATCCGATACTTTGACTGATATTCACCTAATCGAAACTGATGAAAGTGAAGTATATAAATTAATCACCCAATTAGACCTATCTAAATCAGCTGGTCCTGATAATTTGCCTGCTCGCTTTCTTTTAGGTTGTGCCAAAGCAATTGCTAAACCTATTTCTCTTCTTTTTAATAAATCCTTTAAGGAGCACTGTGTTCCCGCAATTTGGAAGTCGGCCTATATTACACCTGTCCCTAAAAAGGGCTCAAAAACAGAAGTTAAGAATTTTAGACCGATTTCTAAACTATGCATAATCGCTAAATTGTTGGAAAGACTTACTTATAATCGTATTTTTCCAGCTCTTAAACAATCAATCAGTATAGAACAACATGGATTCCTGAAAGGACGTTCTACGACTTCTAACTTAATACTTCTTAATGACATAGTAACAGACTCGATGGAAAAGGGGTCTCAGGTCGATGTTGTCTATACTGATTACAGCAAGGCCTTTGATAGAATAAGCCATAACCTACTAATCAAAAAGTTATTCACTTTAGGCATTCGGGGCGATCTCCTTAGATGGTTCGCCTCATATTTGGAGAATAGAACACAAGCTGTAGTAATTAGCAACTACATTTCTAGCTGGGTTCCAGTTCCAAGTGGCGTCCCTCAGGGATCGCTGCTAGGACCATTGCTCTTTACTGTCTTTGTGAATGATATTCACAGTTGTTTTAAGTCATCACATCTTCTATGTTACGCGGATGACATGAAAGTTTTTCGCTCTATTTCATCAAGTGCCGATGTTGAGCTTCTACAACAGGACTTAGATCGCCTAGCCGACTATTGTACTCGTAATAATCTAGACTTGAACCCTGATAAATGTGCTGTTGTTACATTTACGCGTAAGCCTAATCCAATCGCCTCTAAATATTATCTTAATGGTACAGAAATCAAAAAACTTTCCGGCACTCGTGACTTAGGCGTTTTCCATGACTCAAAAATACTATTTGATACTCATATAGATACTATTATTAGAAAAGCTTTCAAATCTTTGGGTTTTGTCATTCGAAATTCTAAAAGCTTTAATAAAGCTAAAACTTTAAAGATTTTATATTGTACCTATGTAAGGAGTCATTTGGAATATGCGTGTCAAATCTGGAACCCAATGTATGAGACATATATATCTCGAATTGAGGCAATTCAAAAAAAGTTCTTACGCTATCTATGTTATCGATGTCATATCAATTACAGTTCCGACCAGTATCTTGAACTATGTGCAAAGCAACATCTCGTGCCTCTTGTTGTGAGACGAAAAGTAGCCGATTTGGTATTTTTTTCTAAAGTCGTCAATGGTCTTGTAGATTGCCCTGACTTGCTTTCCAAAATAGGTTTTAGAGCCCCACCTAGACTATTGCGGTATAACCCCTTAATTTATACTCCTGTAGTTAACACTAATTATAGACAAAATTCTTATTTATGGAGAACAGGTAATTTATATAACAATATTTCATCTGAGGTGGATATTGATTTATTCAATTGTAGCATTCCCAGTTTAAGGCGCCTTCTGACTAACTTCTTCTTCCCAATTGATCCAGTCGACGGTCAACAGCTGCAACAGTGATACCTATTGATATAATCTTTATTAAATTATTATTATTTTTTCGCCCTTCTCACTGCGGGCGGCATCACTCTAATAATGTTTAAATTGAATTGTGATGTTTACCAGATCTTCTAGTTTTTTTTATTAGCTTATTAAGATTATTGTTCAAAATTCGACTTTAACGCACTCATACACACTCATCCGTAGCAAAAGTTTGATAATAGTGTATGAATAATATGCATCTAGTCGTGAAGACCTCTAAATGACTGTATGTTTTTTTTATTGTTGTTTATACATGTTAGGCTAAGTTGTTGGTTTTCCCAATAAATAAAAATAAAATAAAATAAATAAACTTGGATGCTCTTACATATATTTTAATGAACTTGCGTGTTCTACAGCCAGTTTGCGAACCAATAAAAAAAATGTGTAGACGCACGCAGGCGCCCGTGGTGCTGCAGAAGCGGCTGGCCGAGGCGTACACGCGGCCGCACGCGGCGCCCGCGCACGCGCCGCTGCAGATCCAGCCGCCCGGCATGGCCTCCGTCATCGACATGCTCAACCTGATCAACGGGATACTGTTCGTGCAGATCAGGTACGTACAGTACGTACACGCGGCCGCACGCGGCGCCCGCGCACGCGCCGCTGCAGATCCAGCCGCCCGGCATGGCCTCCGTCATCGACATGCTCAACCTGATCAACGGGATACTGTTCGTGCAGATCAGGTACGTACAGTACGTACACGCGGCCGCACGCGGCGCCCGCGCACGCGCCGCTGCAGATCCAGCCGCCCGGCATGGCCTCCGTCATCGACATGCTCAACCTGATCAACGGGATACTGTTCGTGCAGATCAGGTACGTACAGTACGTACACGCGGCCGCACGCGGCGCCCGCGCACGCGCCGCTGCAGATCCAGCCGCCCGGCATGGCCTCCGTCATCGACATGCTCAACCTGATCAACGGGATACTGTTCGTGCAGATCAGGTACGTACAGTACGTACACGCGGCCGCACGCGGCGCCCGCGCACGCGCCGCTGCAGATCCAGCCGCCCGGCATGGCCTCCGTCATCGACATGCTCAACCTGATCAACGGGATACTGTTCGTGCAGATCAGGTACGTACAGTACGTACACGCGGCCGCACGCGGCGCCCGCGCACGCGCCGCTGCAGATCCAGCCGCCCGGCATGGCCTCCGTCATCGACATGCTCAACCTGATCAACGGGATACTGTTCGTGCAGATCAGGTACGTACAGTACGTACACGCGGCCGCACGCGGCGCCCGCGCACGCGCCGCTGCAGATCCAGCCGCCCGGCATGGCCTCCGTCATCGACATGCTCAACCTGATCAACGGGATACTGTTCGTGCAGATCAGGTACGTACAGTACGTACACGCGGCCGCACGCGGCGCCCGCGCACGCGCCGCTGCAGATCCAGCCGCCCGGCATGGCCTCCGTCATCGACATGCTCAACCTGATCAACGGGATACTGTTCGTGCAGATCAGGTACGTACAGTACGTACACGCGGCCGCACGCGGCGCCCGCGCACGCGCCGCTGCAGATCCAGCCGCCCGGCATGGCCTCCGTCATCGACATGCTCAACCTGATCAACGGGATACTGTTCGTGCAGATCAGGTACGTACAGTACGTACACGCGGCCGCACGCACTAAAAACTCAAGAATCATAATCAAGACAAAATAGTTACCTACTGCCTATCCATTTTAGAAGAACCTCCTCATAGGGATAGGCAGTAGCTAGGAGTAGATTAATAAAAAGCGCAGACTGTACCAAATTACAGAGCATAAGTATAGGAGTCGTTTGGTACCGATGGTAGGGCGCCTCTCACACCCACACCCTTCGTTCATTCATCGCGCATGCAAAGCAAATAAATATATACTTGTCGGCAAATCAACAATTTCCTTTGCCATTTATAAACATAGAATATTTTTTCCAGCCGTCATGACATCGAGCAGTTCAAGGCGGAGATAGAGAAACGGCAACTGAAAGACTTACCGCTCCCCGAGGTGCTCAGCGAGTTGAGCCTCAAGGAGGCGCCGGCCGACAGTTGAGGGCCGCGCGAGCGATGCGAGGGTAAACCTCTGTATACGTCGCCGGATTTATACTTCTACAAGGTCGCGGCTTGACTGGCATGTGGTAGGAATTACTATTGTTCTCGACGTTGATCATCGCTTTACGTAGTTAGGTTGATACACAGAAATAAATCAAGAACGGTGACGCGAGTGCGCTGCTGACTGAATGAACGGTCAACGAATTGCGGTAAATTGCAAGATCGGCCCTCTTAGCGATTCTATCTTGATTTATTTCTGTGGGTTGATACTTACAGCTATAGATGGGTACCCACCCGGGTTATAACCCGAGATTGGGTTTAAACCTACTTATCACCCATTTCAGTCCATACATTGAAGTGGGTGATATTGGGTTTTAACCCAGTCTCGGGTTTTACCCGGATTGTTACTCATCTATACTTACAGCGAAGTCTAGGGTGTTGTCTCGATCTTGGATGCTATCGATAGTCCCGCGCGGGCGGTGACTTTGGGATTCATAAATCCTGTTGACGTTATTTATAGAGATTTATGATTATAGTGTGAGATATCGTAGCGCAAATTTTAATGTGACTTTTGAACCCTTTTATTGAATATTTTTTGTATAAGTTTTATTTCGACTACACACGTTGTCCAAATTATTTACACAATATTTTTTTTTCAAATTTCATCGTGTTGGTCAATCGAATACATTTTGCGAATCTAGAAATGTAATAAACATGTTATACAAAATATTCGGTTATATTGCAAGAAAAAGCAATGTAAAAAAACAATGCTATGAATAGCCGGCTATTATTTATTTATAAGTCTTGATATTTTCCAGGGTTTGCGATACGATGTCAGGTACACCCAGTACATTGTTACTTTATAATTATTGATTGATGATATTGTTCCTTATCTATGAATGTATGCTGTAGTGGATAGTGTGCTAAGGTTTGATGTAGATTTTTTTTTGTTAGTCAAATTTTGAGGATATTATTTTGATCAAATAATTAAGTGTTTAAATTTAATGAATTCTCGCAGTGCAATAGATTTTATTTATGCATGTGCATATATTTCTATATTTCGCTCAAATCACGCAGACGTAGGTTTAATTTTATGCTTCCGTTTCGAATTCACAATTTGATGGACACCCAAAGTAGTGCAATGTCTAAGTAGTGATAATAGCAATAAGTTTTGGTTGTGAACCCGGAGGCGCGCGGTGCTACTGCCAATGTCCTACGTGTATAATGATTTTATGAATTGTTAGTGTCGAGTATTATTTTCTTTTTTAGCGCGGGAGTATATTGTTGAATACCCATAGATTTAGTATTCAGTTATATTGTGATTGAAATGTAACAGGGTTTGGAGGAGTCCAGCTCGCCGATCGCTTATGATGTTCAATACTATCTGCCTGCAAATTGAAAAAATACGAGCCTGTATGTTATCAAAGAACACTGCCCCTATTGTTACTTTAGTTTCAGGTTTTAGTGTTTAGTGCCATATAAAGTAGTGAATGTAAGTTCTTTTATGTAATATGTACTTCTGTTAGACTGTGATATGTAATGTTTTATCAATTTATCATCGAGTCACTTGCCTTGTCTGCGCTATAGACCTTTTTACCTGGTAACCTATCAAATGCTTTAAAATCTGTTATGTAATAAAATATTCTACTGGTAGCAACTTCTCGCTATCATAGCTTGATGTCAAAGCTTGGTTGGTTGTAAATATAACGTGTTCTTGTTCTGTGACAATAATATGGTTATAAATGACGTGTAATTTTACACATGTAAGGGGGTGTTTTTATTGTGGTCGTACTAGCCAACATAAGAGTAACATACCTAAGTACATTATTACGTAAAGGATGTGAACTTTAAATTGGCTTTTCACTTCAGTAGAAGCGCGCTCTCAATCTGGGAATTGGAATTGATCCAAAGTAGCACAAAATTGCATTTCGTTTTTTAGAATTCAGAGAAGCATCAAATTTTATTTTTTTGCATGCAACTAAACCATGTCTGCGATTGTTATTTATCAAAAGCTTATTGCGAACATAAGTGCAGGATTGTGAATGGTATTTGTACCAAGTAATTAATTACACTAGTCAATGACGCATCAAATATAATATAATAGAGATACGAATAGTCGAATATTGTTGATATTTTGCTAATACCGATGTATATCTGTACTGAAATGTTATGAACGTTAGTATACTAGTGATTTCCACACTTATCCTCTCGGATTTAGCTATGATTGTTCTTGGCCCTATTTCTATGCTGAATGTATCTCTAGGCTGAATTTGAACCGGATAAATGTGCCTTATTCTGCGTTTGTGTTGGATGTTTGCGTAAGGTCACGGTTCCGTTTGATGGAGTTTCATTAGCAATAAGCATTACTATTATTCAAATAGAGGTCTATTGAGAAGTGTAGGTGAAGGCGATGGCCCAACGCGGCGGTGTTTTGAGAAGCTTAACTTTTTAGTGTTATCATCGTGGGACAACATGCTTTATGTTTACGATGGATATATGTACTGTGGTTGCACTAGTCACGTCCACTAGATTTTAGTATATATTATTCCTATATATTGTATTTTATTTTCCTTCTTTCTTCTCAAGTTACGAACGTAATCTATCTGTTTTTCTTTCATTATGTGGCTAAATTAGTGCAATCCCGTATATGCTGTCAGTTTAAGAATGTTGTACGATGAAGTATGTGCCTAAGCAAACAATAATCATGTTGTTGTTGTTACATTTCTTTAACAATATGACAACCATGTAAATACGGCTCTGTTCGTAGTATACTAATAAAATCGTTTTTAAAATCTTGATGTATTTTATTCACGTATACGATTTTTAAGTTTATTTTATGTATTTATATTTAATTTATTCTCCTTATATTCTTTATTTTATTTTTGTAATATTTTATATGTAAAATATACATAAAATATTACAAAAATAAAATACATTTATACATATAAAAAAGGGGCATTATTAAAGTAACCTAAAATTTTGTAGCGTTAGTAACATAGACATAGAAAAAAAAAGATAAGCTTGGTTGTCAAATGAAGCCGAAAAACGTTTTCCTATGAAAGTGATGTGACCTTACAACTAAGCATCGACATTTTGTATCGATACTACATAAATAAAAACCTGGCCTAGAGAGAGTGACTCGCTAGAGGGTTTGTACACGCAAAGCATCTCACATTAGCTCTAACTAAAACACCAACAAGTTTCAAAAACAAACTTAACTTTTTAGTTCGATCTAAAAAAATATATTTTTTAGACTTCCAACAACATATTTTCAATTTTCATATTTATTCCTAACAAGTAGTGCCAGTAGTACTTTTGTTGCCTAATCACAATTTTAGGTCAATGGGAAGTAGATACTCCATAGGTTTTGATTCATGTCTGAAAACACAAATTATGCGAAAAATCGCAACATTTACGGTAATATCTCCTAATCGCGTTGACGTATAATTTTGATTATTTTTTACACAATGAGGTTTGTAATAAACGTAAAGATTGGATTTAATCAAAATTAAATATTTATTTTTATATCTATATGTATGTATGGTCATACATATAACAAAAACTATATACTGTCATATAGTCTCAACGGACTGCTCTTTGAAAATTGCAATGTTTTCGAAGAGCAAAAGTCAAAATCAAAGTCATCCAAGACAAGCCAAACGAAGCGCAAGAGCACTATCTGCCTTTTCTCGAAGCGCTTCGTCGTTTTTTTTGAACCCTCAAAACTAGGGTTTGGAATAAACCAGATAAACGAAATTCTCGGAATATGATTATAGTAAATCACCCCAACCCTTTAAATTAGGGCATGAAAGTTAGTTACAAACTTAGTTGGTATCTATAGCAGATTTTCTTAATCGTATCTTGCCATCAGCAATGTAAAAGTCGTTGTTGTCGAAGTGTCGACTATATATACGAGATCCTTCATTTGGTTGCATTATCCAAGTTGCATTTTTAATAATTTTAAGCCAAGTGTGGCATCCTTGTAGACCGAGAGGTCACGGGAATTTTCGTAACGATCAGGGAAACGGATAGACTTGCTTTTATGGGTTGTAGAGCAGTCCCCTAATGTGAATGATGTCGGTCTGCCGGCTCTCAGTGGTAGCTTCTTCGAGCTATAGGGCCTGGAAGGTGCTTCATTGTTGCGAAAAAAAAACGATCTGAGAAATGGTTAGTTTTAGTACATATTCAAAGTATGGCATCTCCGCATGTGAAACAAGTTGGTCTGCCGGCTGTCAGTGGTTGCATTTCAGAGCTATGAGGCGCGCAAGTCACTGCATAGTTACAAAAAAAAAACGATAAGAGAAATGGTTAGTTTTAGTACCAATTGGAAGAATGGTGTATCCACAGATGAAACGAGTTGGTCTGCCGGCTGTCAGTGGTTGTATTTCAGAGCTATCATCGTTCACGTAAGTCGCTTATTTAAGGAAAAAGTCTAAAAAAACATTAAAAAGCGGGAAAATAGGCGAATTTTTCTAGTTCATGCCAGCCGCTGTCGTATCTGCGTATGTTTGACCCAACCTCAAACTTGCGCCGCGCACCACTGCACTGTGGGGAAAAAAATCGCCTCTAGACAAAAAAAAGGTTTTCTTCAGAAAATCTACGTCGATTTTGGTAAAAACTGATTATGTATTTTATTTTTGATCTTAATAAGAAGACTTTTCATTAATACTATTTTTGCTAACATTGCATTCTTTTAATAGGTACTAAAACTGACCATTTCTCTTACCGTTTTTTTTTCGTAACTAAGCAGTGACTTTCGCGCCTCATAGCTCTGAAATGCAACCACTGACAGCCGGCAGACCAACTTGTTTCACATGCGGAGATGCCATACTTTGAATATGTACTAAAACTAACCATTCCCCAGATCGTTTTCTATTTTTTGCAACAATGAAGCTCCTTCTAGCCTTAATAGCTCAAAGTGGCAACCACTGATAGCCGGCAGACCAACTTGTTTCACATGAGGAGATGCCATATTTTGAATGTGTACTAAAACTAACCATTTCTCTGATATTTTTTTTTTCAACAATGAAGCCCCTTTCCAGGCCCCTGGGTATAGCTCGAAGTGGCAACCACTGAAGGCTGGCAGACCAACTTGTTTCACCTGTGGAGACACCATTCTTTCAATAAGAGCTAAAACTGACCATTTCTTTTACCGTTTTATTTCGTAACTATGCAGTGACTTTCGCGCCTCATAGCTCTGAAATGCAACCACTGACAGCCGGCAGACCAACTCGATTCACATGCGGAGATACCATACTTTGAATATGTACTAAAACTAATTATTCCTCGGATCGTTTTCTATTTTTTGCAACAATGAAGCTCCTTCTAGCCTTTATAGCTCAAAGTGGCAGCTACTGACAGCCGGCAGACCAACTTGTTTCACATACGGAGATGCCATATTTTGAATATATACTAAAACTAACCATTCCTCGGATCGTTTTCTATTTTTTGCAACAATGAAGCTCCTTCTAGCCCCTATAGCTCAAAGTGACAACCACTGACAGCCGGCAGACCAACTTTTTTCACATACGGAGATGCCATACTTTGAATATATACTAAAACTAACCATTTCTCTGATCGTTTTTTTTTCGCTACAATGAAGCCCTTTCAGCCCCTATAGCTCAAAGTGGCAACTACTGACAGCCGGCAGACCAACTTGTTTCACATACGGAGAAGCCATACTTTGAATATATACTAAAACTAACCATTCCTCGGATCGTTTTCTATTTTTTGCAACAATGAAGCTTCTTCTAGCCTTTATAGCTTAAAGTGGCAACCGCTGACAGCCGGCACACCAACTTGTTTCACATACGGAGATGCCATACTTTGAATATATACTAAAACTAACCATTCCTCGGATCGCTTTCTATTTTTTGCAACAATGAAGCTCCTTCTAGCCTTTATAGCTCAAAGTGGCAGCTACTGACAGCCGGCAGACCAACTTGTTTCACATACGGAGATGCCATATTTTGAATATATACTAAAACTAACCATTCCTCGGATCGTTTTCTATTTTTTGCAACAATGAAGCTCCTTCTAGCCTTTATAGCTCAAAGTGGCAACCACTGACAGCCGGCAGACCAACTTTTTTCACATACGGAGATGCCATACTTTGAATATATACTAAAACTAACCATTCCTCGGATCGTTTTCTATTTTTTGCAACAATGAAGCTCCTTCTAGCCTTTATAGCTCAAAGTGGCAACCACTGACAGCCGGCAGACCAACTTGTTTCACATGCGGAGATGCCATATTTTGAATATATGTTTTAAACCTAACCATTTCTCTGATAATTTTTTTTGCAACAATGAAGGCCATTTTCCTCTAGGCAATTTTCCAGGCCCTAGGTATAGCTCGAAGTGGCAAACACTGAAGGCCGGCAGACCAACTTGTTTCACCTGTGGAGACACCATTCTTTCAATAGATACTAAAACTGACCATTTCTCTAACCGTTTTTTTTCGTAAATATGCAGTGACTTTCGCGCATCATCGCTCTGAAATGCAACCACTGACAGCCGGCAGACCAACTTGTTTCACATGCGGAGATGCCATAGTTTGAATATGTACTAAAACTAACCATTTCTCTGATAATTTTTTTTTTGCAACAATGAAGGCCATTTCCTCAAAGCAATTTTCTAGGCCCTAGGTATAGCTCGAAGTGGCAAACACTGAAGGCCGGCAGACCAACTTGTTTCACCTGTGGAGACACCATTCTTTCAATAGGTACTAAAACTGACCATTAATAATAATAATAATATCATTTTATTTCGGAAAATACATCCATATTTGAGTTACAAATTACATTTAAATTATTACAATTTTACACCAAATAAATAATTCATAATAAAAATAATATATAAAATGACAATAAATTAAATTAATAAATTAAAAATTAAATTATAAATTTTAAATTTAGCAATAAGTTTTAATAATAATTAAATAATAATTAAATCTACCCAAACGCCGAGACACCGGCATCCGCTTACGTTGTATGCAAGCGAATCCAGTGCCCCAGCATTGGGCTAAGTCTGAGGCTATGATATTTAAGGCTGGTAAAGGCCCTAACATTGTATCACCTATCAATTTATGTGGATCACCTTTGTCGATTGTCAATAAATTTAAATATCTTGGTCACATACTGACAAATAATCTTAGTGATGACGATGACCTAGAAAGGCAGAGAAGGGCAATTGCTGTAAAAAGCAACATGCTCGCGAGAAGGTTCTCCTTAAGCTCAAAAGCTGTTAAAATAACATTGTTTAATGCATACTGCCGAGCGTTCTACACCGCTCACCTATGGGAAACATTTAAAACAACTTCTTATGACACTATTAGAGTACAGTATAACAACGCCTTCAGGGCAATGCTTCGCCTGCCGTGGCGGTGTAGCGCGTCAGGCATGTTCACTCGGAACCGGGTGGATAATTTCTGCGCAGTAATGCGCAAAGCAAAAGCCTCCTTCCACACAAGACTCCTGAAGTGTAATAATCCAATAATTAAATGTATATTTACAAATTACTATATGTACGACAAAAACTTCATTGCACAATCGTACAATTATTGACATTGTATTCTATTATATTTATTGACATAATTATTTAATTTCTAATAATCACTTTTATTTCAATTTTATTTTTAAAATTAAACATAATTTGTAATAATAATAATATAATATAATTTAATTTAATCAATGTAATATAATATAAGAACACATATTTATATAATATTGGACTTGGTGCCTGAAATAAATGACATTTTATTTTATTTATTTTTTTATTGGAGAGTCCCACCTGTCCACCAAAGCGTTGAGGATGCTGTTGGGGCTGGCCCGCAAGCGAGACAGCAGTGATGCGCACCGCTTTCTGATGACTGCCTGGAAACAGTCCACCCGTGCGGCTGCGAACATGCCCGAGGCACTGCAGTACCGCGGCCGCCGCAACATCACTCTCAGCGCGTTGTTATATTGCACGTGTAGGGCCTTGTATACATCACTCTCAGCGCGTTGTTATATTGCACCGGACAGACAATGCCCTACGCTCAAATTCATTTCTTTTACCGTTTTATTTCGTAACTATGCAGTGACTTTCGCGCATCATCGCTCTGAAATGCGACCACTGACAACCGGCAGACCAACTGTTTCACATGCGGAGATGCCATACTTTGAACATGTAATAAATCTAACAATTTCTCTGATCATTTTTTTTTCGCAACAAGCTCGAAGTGGCAACCACTGAGAGCCGGCAGACCAACTCGTTTCACCTTTACTTATTCAAAGTATGGCATCTCCGCATGTGAAACGAGTTGGTCTGCCGGCTGTTAGTGGTTGCCACTTTGAGCTATAGGGGCTGGAAGGGGCTTCATTGTTGCGAAAAAAACGATAGAGAAATGGTTAGTTTTAGTATATATTCAAAGTATGGCATCTCCGCATGTGAAACAAGTTGGTCTGCTGGCTGTCAGTGGTTGCATTTCAGAGCTATGAGGCGAGAAAGTCACTGCATAGTTACGAAAAAAAAAAACGGTAAGAGAAATGGTCAGTTTTAGTACCTATTGAAAGAATGGTGTCTCCACAGGTGAAACAAGTTGGTCTGCCGGCCTTCAGTGGTTGCCACTTCGAGCTATACCTAGGGCCTGGAAGGGGCTTTATTGTTGCTAAAAAAATTATCAGATAAATGGTTAGTTTTAGAATATATTCAAAATATGGTATCTCCGCATGTGAAACAAGTTGGTCTGCCGGCTGTCAGTGGTTGCATTTCAGAGCTATGAGGCGCGAAAGTCACTGCATAGTTACGAAAAAAAACGGTAAAAGAAATGGTCAGTTTTAGTACCTATTGAAAGAATGTTGTCTCAACAGGTGAAATCAGTTGGTTTGCCGGCCTTCAGTGATTGCCACTTCGAGCTATACCTAGGGCCTGGAAGGGGCTTCATTGTTAAAAAAAAAAAAAAAATGTCAGAGAAATGGTTAGTTTTAGTACATATTCAAAATATGGCATCTCCGCATGTGAAACAAGTTGGTCTGCCGGCTGTCAGTAGTTACCACTTTGAGCTATAAAGGCTAGAAGGAGCTTCATTGTTGCAAAAAAAAGAAAACGATCCGAGGAATGGTTAGTTTTAGTATATATTCAAAGTATGGCATCTCCGTATGTGAAACAAGTTGGTGTGCCGGCTGTCAGCGGTTGCCACTTTAAGCTATAAAGGCTAGAAGAAGCTTCATTGTTGCAAAAAATAGAAAACGATCCGAGGAATGGTTAGTTTTAGTATATATTCAAAGTATGGCTTCTCCGTATGTGAAACAAGTTGGTCTGCCGGCTGTCAGTAGTTGCCACTTTGAGCTATAGGGGCTGAAAGGGCTTCATTGTAGCGAAAAAAAAAACGATCAGAGAAATGGTTAGTTTTAGTATATATTCAAAGTATGGCATCTCCGTATGTGAAACAAGTTGGTCTGCCGGCTGTCAGTGGTTGCCACTTTGAGCTATAAAGGCTAGAACTTCATTGCTGCAAAAAATAGAAAACGATCCGAGGATTGGTTAGTTTTAGTATATATTCAAAGTATGGCATCTCCGCATGTGAAACAAGTTGGTCCGCCGGCTGTCAGTGGTTGCCACTTTGAGCTATACCTAGGGCCTGGAAGGAGCTTCATTGTTGCAAAAAATAGAATACGATCTGAGGAATGGTTAGTTTTAGTACATATTCAAAGTATGGTATCTCCGCATGTGAAACAAGTTGGTCTGCCGGCTGTCAGTGGTTGCATTTCAGAGCTATGAGGCGCGAAAGTCACTGCATAGTTACGAAAAAAAAGTGGTTGCCACTTCGAGCTATACCTAGGGCCTTCATTGTTGCGAAAAAAAATTCTTAGAGAAATGGTTAGTTTTAGTACATTTTCAAAGTATGGCATCTCCGTATGTGAAACAAGTTGGTCTGCCGGCTGTCAGTGGTTGTCACTTTGAGCTATAGGGGCTAAAAGGAGCTTCATTGTTGCAAAAAAATAGAAAACGATCCCAAGAATGGTTAGTTTTAGTATATATTCAAAGTATGGCATCTCCGTATGTGAAACAAGTTGGTCTGCCGGCTGTCAGCGATTGCCACTTTGACCTATAAAGGCTAGAAGGAGCTTCATTGTTGCAAAAAATAGAAAACGATCTGAAGAATGGTAAGTTTTAGTACATATTCAAAATATGGCATCTCCTCATGTGAAACAAGTTGGTCTGCCGGCTATCAGTGGTTGCCACTTTGAGCTATTAAAGCTAGAATGAGCTTTATTGTTGCAAAAAATAGAAAACGATCTGAGGAATGGTTAGTTTTAGTACATATTCAAAGTATGGCATCTTCGCATGTGAAACAAGTTGGTCTGCCGGCTGTCAGTGGTTGCATTTCAGAGCTATGAGGCGCGAAAGTCACTGCTTAGTTACGAAAAAAAACGGTAAGAGAAATGGTCAGTTTTAGTACCTATTAAAAGAATGCAATGTTAGCAAAAATAGTATTAATAAAAAGTCTTCTTATTAAGATCAAAAATGAAATACATAATCAGTTTTTACCAAAATCGACGTAGATTTTCTGAAGAAAACCTTTTTTTCTCTAGAGGCGATTTTTTCCCCACAGTGCGGTGGTGCGCGGCGCAAGTTTGAGGTTGGGTCAAACATACGCAGATACGACAGCGGCTGGCATGAACTAGAAAAATTCGCCTATTTTCCCGCTTTTCAATGTTTTTTTAGACTTTTTCCTTAAATAAGCGACTTACGTGAACGATGATAGCTCTGAAATACAACCACTGACAGCCGGCAGACCAACTCGTTTCATCTGTGGATACACCATTCTTCCAATTGGTACTAAAACTAACCATTTCTCTTATCGTTTTTTTTTTGTAACTATGCAGTGACTTGCGCGCCTCATAGCTCTGAAATGCAACCACTGACAGCCGGCAGACCAACTTGTTTCACATGCGGAGATGCCATACTTTGAATATGTACTAAAACTAACCATTTCTCAGATCGTTTTTTTTTCGCAACAATGAAGCACCTTCCAGGCCCTATAGCTCGAAGAAGCTACCACTGAGAGCCGGCAGACCGACATCATTCACATTAGGGGACTACTCTACAACCCATAAAAGCAAGTCTATCCGTTTCCCTGATCGTTACGAAAATTCCCGTGACCGCTTAGACTATTGCCGATCATTGGTGATTCTGAAATCGAAGAGAAGTATGTATTTAGCTAAGAAAAATATTGTTTGCAAAATGTACTTGACGATAAATGCACCTTTTCTAAGTTGTTTTCAGTTATATATTGAACCGAAAATGTTTGAAATTTTTTATCGATAATTACACCCTCGGTACTGGTCCTACCCTAGCAATTACCTTGAAAAATGCCAATATTTCTATACTCAATATTTACTTAAATAAGGACGCATTTACAAAAAGACGCGCTTCAATTTTAGGTATTTGATTGTACTACTACATGCGCAGGGCACACAGTCACAGCGACGCACGCTAAGCGGGAATCTTTTGAACAAACACATTTTGATACTTTTAATATTATTTTTTGTAGAATATTTATTTTATATTAGTATTTTTTTTATCTATACATATAATAAAACAGTAAAAATATTTTGTCTGTACATTGAGTATTTTTGACTGAAATGGATAGAGGGACACTTAAAAAGAATAATAGAAAGCAAAAAAAAATATTTGGAATTTCTTGTCTGTCTGTATGTATGTATGTACGCGTTTCACGCAAAAACTACTGGACGGATTTAAATGAAACTTTCAATCAATAAATGTTTTACTTTAGAATGTTTAGGTTTGAACTAATATTTGATTTATTTTTAACAAAATTCAACAAAAAGTACAGTGAAGATTGTTTACATGATAGGACTGGTAAGAATAAATAGAGTTTAGTGAAAAACTCTATCTCGAAGCTCTGAGAGCTTCTGAGTAATAAAATATTATTGAGGTATTTATAAAGACTGTTATATGATGATATCTATAACAGTTATCGCAATAAAGATATGTTGAGGCAGAATGTCCAATTCGCAAAATGTCCAATTTGCTAAATGTATATTTTGCAAATTTGACATTCTGCGAACTGGACATTTTGCGTTTTGGACATTTTGCGATTAGAACATTTTTGCGAATTAGACATTTTGCGAAATGAACATTTTGCGAATGGGGCATTCTGTGTATTGGACATTCTGCGAACTGAATATTTTGCAAATTAAACGTTTTGCGACCACTGGACCTTTTGCGAATTGGATGAATCATATAGGTAGGCTGTGATATAAGTATGGATTTCGTAAAAGGTCCAATTCGCAAAAGGTACAATTTGTAAAATGTATTGGACATTTTGCGAATTGGACATTTTGCGAATTGGGCATTCTGTGAATTTGACATTCTGTCTATGGATTTCGCAAATGGTCCAATTCGCAAAATGTCCAAATCGCAAAATGTCCAATACATTTTACGAATTGGACCTTTTACGAAATCCATACTTATATCACAGCCTACCTATATGATTCATCCAATTCGCAAAAGGTCCAGCGGTCGCAAAACGTTTAATTTGCAAAATGTTCAGTTCGCAGAATGTCCAATACACAGAATGCCCCATTCGCAAAATGTTCATTTCGCAAAATGTCTAATTCGCAAAATGTTCTAATCGCAAAATGTCCAAAACGCAAAATGTCCAGTTCGCAGAATGTCAAATTTGCAAAATATACATTTAGCAAATTGGACATTTTGCGAATTGGACATTCTGCCTTAACATATCTTTATTGCGATAACTGTTATAGATATCATCATATAACAGTCTTTATAATATAATAAAATGTCTAATAAATTTTGCAAAATGTTCAGTTCGCAGAATGTCCAACACGCAAAATGTCCAGGTCGCAGAATGTCCAATTCGCAAAACGTCTAATAAATTTTGCAAATTGGACATTTAGCGAATTGGACATTTTGCGAATTGGACATTTTGTGAATTGGACCTTCTGCGAAATCCATACTTATATCACAGCCTACCTAAGTATATGATTCATACAGTCGGTCGTCGAAAGCCCCTATTTGCTTAGAAAATCGCAGACATGCAAGATACATACTGACTGGATATCGAAGCGCATTTATTATAAAAATGCTTAAAAAAATACATAAAAAAAAAAACATACTTCGAAACATATAACCTCCTCCTTTTTGGGAAGTCGGTTAAAAATAATAAAAACTACGCATGTAATCAGATTACTGACTACTGTAATCAAAACTAACGATTACAAATGTAATCATGATTGAAAGTAATCTAGATTAAAAGTAATCATGATTGATCTAGTCATGATTACTTTCAATCAGATTATTAATCCGATTACAAAAGTAGTTGATTACGCCCAACTCTGCCTATGGCAACTTTCCGTCTCCATCATCAGGACGCTGGACTTCATGTAGGACCAGAGTACTAAAGAACACAAACCAAACAAGCCCAAACTCGACCAGGTTACATGGTTTAGTTACAGAGTTCCTATGGCAACTTTCCGTCTCCATCATCAGGACGCTGGACTTCATGTAGGACCAGAGTACTAAAGAACACAAACCAAACAAGCCCAAACTCGACCAGGTTACATGGTTTAGTTACAGAGTTCCTATGGCAACCTTCCGTCTCCATCATCAGGACGCTGGACTTCATGTAGGACCAGAGTACTAAAGAACACAAACCAAACAAGCCCAAACTCGACCAGGTTACATGGTTTAGTTACAGAGTTCCTATGGCAACCTTCCGTCTCCAACATCAGGACGCTGGACTTCATGTAGGACCAGAGTACTAAAGAACACAAACCAAACAAGCCCAAACTCGACCAGGTTACATGGTTTAGTTACAGAGTTCCTATGGCAACCTTCCGTCTCCATCATCAGGACGCTGGACTTCATGTAGGACCAGAGTACTAAAGAACACAAACCAAACAAGCCCAAACTCGACCAGGTTACATGGTTTAGTTACAGAGTTCCTATGGCAACATTCCGTCTCCAACATCAGGACGCTGGACTTCATGTAGGACCAGAGTACTAAAGAACACAAACCAAACAAGCCCAAACTCGACCAGGTTACATGGTTTAGTTACAGAGTTCCAATGGCAACCTTCCGTCTCCATCATCAGGACGCTGGACTTCATGTAGGACCAGAGTACTAAAGAACACAAACCAAACAAGCCCAAACTCGACCAGGTTACATGGTTTAATTACAGAGTTCCTATGGCAACCTTCTGTACTAAGGAAGACAAAACACACACTGGAATATTAACGAAGAAAAATAAAAAGGTACTTTCTTTTCCGCACAAGTATCAAAACCAGTTGATCTAACTGAGTTTTCGTATATGCACAGCGATGTATTTGTCCGTGGTATTTTGCTGCGTAGCGACAGGGAGCGACACAGGGACGACCTTTCACAGAGGCTCACATGAGCCGACTGAAGCTTCGTTCGAAATGTTCGTCACTTTATACTATAGAAAAACGAAACAGTTAAACTGATAATTTTTATTTTATATAAATTTTGTTAAAACTTGATGGTTTTTTTTGAAATAAATAATATTGATTATATATATTATATGTTTCTATTTTTCTTTTAAAGAATATTTCACAAATTACTCAGTTTTTTATACCGAAACCTTACCCTGTTTTCGTTGTTTTCGCGGAAAGAGGCTAGGAAAAACTAATTTTATAGTATTTAATACTACTTTTTACACAAAATAAAATAGAAACTAATATAGTCAAAGGTTTACAGTACCCATCAGTACCCGTAACACTTTATAAAATTCAATGAATTTATCGGAAATCGAACCGGCAAATGGCAAATTTCATTGATTTTTGTAAACGCGTCCTTATATGCGATGATACATTTTCTTACAAGAAAACAATATAATACACGAAAAATACATCATTGAGACGAACATATCGATGTATATCAACATCAACAGAACAAGCCCACTGAAATTCAACTATTGTAAACAACATTTACCTGTGAAAAGAGTATTGATTGGCATTTCCATTAGAAGATGAATCACAATTCAGAACACAATACACCATTTTGACTCGATGAAACTTTAAAAAGCTTTTCTATAATAATAAGGGAATATATTAACTTATAAGGTTTGTTTACAATACAATATCAGTTCCAAATTAAGCTTCGATTGTCAAAGTTTACTGAAAATTGGATTCACAGAAGATATTACCTGTCCTTCACCAACATAGGTAAAAACCATATCTGTCATCCCGCTTCCTCAGCTGTCAGTGCCTCTAAATAAAAAAAAATTTTGCTAGCTCTATGGTTAGTAATAGGTTTAGTGAAGTACCATATGACCCGTTTTTTGCTTCATGCGTTGTACGAACGGTTGCAAACGCCAGAAATGACGCCCGCCCAAGTCTTATCGCACGTAAGGTGTGTGACTGAGATAGGAGGAACTGAATGCGCAACAAGCTAATTGTTTGTAATAAAATCTATGTTGTTTTGTCCGTTCGCCGCCGTAATATTCTAGCGCGTGCGGTAGTTTCATATTAGTAGCGTCGTCGCCCGCTCGGCCGGCGTCGGCAGTCGCGAGCGACCATTTTGAATTCAGTATTGTTTGGACATCGCGCGGGGAGGCCGCGCCGCATGAAATTGCTCGCGTGAATGGCATGGCGGACGGCCGCCATTTGTCCTGACATATCGGTTTGATTTTAATACGCGGAGAGGTCTCGCGTCTTTTGCTTGTTAACTAGTTTGAGTTATATTTGTGAATTTCCTGTTTGTTAAATAACTATTGAACATTTGTGTTTGTGAAACCTTTTACTTTGACTGTTTCTTGTGAGATGCGAAACGTGGCTGCCTGGGGACGCCGAAATCTGTTGCCGAGTGGAACTGCTAGACGGATCAGGTATTTTTTCTGGGGATTGAGATCTCATGGGGTAGGTTGGGTGATTTAGGGAACAACCCCCTCCTCTTCCGAAGACACTCAAGATTGGATCCGAAGAGCAGAAGATTAAGTTTGGTAAGTGACCCTTGGGTTTGTGGGTGGTTGTAGCTATTAAGTTAGGTTTAATATACAGGGTTCTGTAGTTCCCGTTGTAAACTACAGTGGTAGCAGACTGCGTATAGGTTAGGTTAGGTTAGTCGGACAGACGTAGTGTCGGGTCGAGGTTTTTTACCGGTAAATTTTTCGGTACCGAACCCTCCCGCCCTTTCGTCTGCCCGGAATTCTCTGCGTACATTTTCTGGTAGCAGAGCGTAGTTGTTCTGCACATTTTCTGGTAGCAGAGCGTAGTTTATCTACCCTCTATTTGTTCGTTTGTAAAAAATAATTAATTGTTTGTAAAAATTATTAGATTTTTCTTAGTTTGTTTGTATAAGAATATTTGTAACCTTTTTGTATTTGTTTGCGGTTTGTACCGTGCGTTCCGGGTTTGTGCCATTCTCATACCTACCGCGGTTCTTCGTGTAGTTGTTTGATTTTGTTGTTTTTTATTTACCTTTTGTTATTTTTTGTTTGTGACTTGACGCGATGGCGAAGGTCTCCAATGCTAGGGCGACACTCGCCAACGAATTGAGATGGTTTGTGACGGCCGGAGGACTCCTGTCCCGGAAGGACAGGGAGGGCGCCATACTGCTAAGAGCGGATCACCCCCACTCACGATTGATTAGCGCGGAAGCGGCCATGGTGGTGCTTACCGAAGCCGAACTTGCCCCGGAGGTCTACGCAGGTCACATGGCGGACATGGACCAGATCCTGAGTCTGCACGATGATATCGCGGAGGCGGCGACCGCAATAAGGGCGAGACAGGCTGGCGGACCAGCCCCTCGCACACCTGTTAGACAGGAAGGACCAGCGGTTACTGGTCGGCTCCCCACCCTTCAGCTGTCCCACTTTGGGGGTAGGATGGAGGAGTGGGTAGCATATAAAAATATGTTTGAGTCCCTGGTCGTAGCACGACAGGACTTGTCGAAGGCCCAGAAGATGGCCTACCTCCTCTCCACTCTTGAGGATGAAGCGCGGTCGCTCATCCAGCACCTCCGGGTGGAGGACGACCAGTACGATACGGCTTGGGAGTTATTGAACTCCCGCTACCAAAACTTACGTTTGTTAGCGGATGCGCACGCCGCACAGTTGATGGCCCTGCCCAAGGTGGCCAACAGGGCACAGTTGCGCCTGCAGTTGCTCACGCCCGTTACAGTGGCCTGTAACGCGCTCCGCACACTGGGGCTGCCGGTGGACCAATGGTCCTTTTTGCTGGTGCACATTGTATTGGGCAAATTACCCAATGACATCCGCTCGCGGTTTGAGCGCGAGAATGCGGAGCGGGACAGCACCACCCTACCAACATTCACTGACTTGGTGAAGTTTTTGGAGTTTGAGGCACGGGCTGCTGAGAATACCATGACGGACTCAGCGCCATCCAGAGCGCCTGAACGTAGGCCCTTGGAACCCTCATGGCGAGGAAGCCCCAACAGGGACGGCAACCGCCACCGCGTGGAGCTGGTGTGCGGGTTGCGCACACGGCAGCAGTCGCGAGGGACGCGGACTGCCTGCAATGTGGCCGGATGGGCCACAGCCTGCTACAATGCAGGGACTGGCAGAGACTGCCGTACAAGATAGGCGCCGCATGGCAAAGCGGCATGAACTTTGCTTTTATTGTTTGGGCGGTCACTATGCACGTGACTGTCCCAGTGCCATACCATGCAGTGCATGCCGTGGGCTGCACCACGCGATGCTCTGCATGAACCGGAACAGGGATGGCCCCCGGATGTTGAGGCAGGGGTCCCCTATGGGCGGGGGCGCTCCTGCGCGAAGCCCTCCACCACCGGACGGAGGACGCGGCTTCGCTCGTCGCACCCCCCCTCGGGAGGGGGGTCGCGTACCTGCGCGGGTCGTGGCGGACCGGGACCACGCGCCCCAAGGTCATGGCCAGTATGTAGCTGGCCAGGCCCCGGATAGGGCCCCCATGGGCGGGGGCCCTAGATCGGACGTGAGAGTGGGGACACCCCCCTCCACGCGGGTTACCAATACCCAACACATGCAGCCGCAGCGGTTTTCTCCGCCGCTGCACGAGTACCCACGGCTGGAGTACCACCCGCCGTACCATATGTACGGCCGGGCCGCGGGTTATGCCCCCCCTCAGATGGGGATGTGCACTCGCCCGCCATATTATCCGGGTCAGTGGCGCGCCCCTGGTTTGGAGAGAGTGGGGAGCCCGTAACTAGCTTGCTCCTTTGCTGGGACAGAGCCGCGGACGGTTCTGCTCCCCACCGCGGTGGTCCGCGTATGGGGTCGTGGGGGGGAAGCCATTAATTTGAGAGCTCTGTTGGACTCAGGGGCTCAAAGCAGTTTGGTTACCACTCGAGTGGCACGCCAGTTAGGTTTAGTCGTGGAAGACTCGCCTGTGCCACTTCTTGGAGTTGGTGGCATACAAGTGAAGTGTCTGACGGGCCAGACACTTGTCACCTTTTCTTCGCTGAAGTCCTCCACAATGAGGATCACGACTTCGGCTATGGTAATGGATACCATTGCGGGTTGGCACCCCTCGACAGACATACCGCCGGGTGTGTTGTCTTTGGTTTCGGGTCTGGATTTGGCCGACCCCTTTGTCTTTCATCCCGGCCCAGTGGACTTGCTCCTGGGCTCGGACGTATTGGGTTGGATTTTGTTGGGTACACAGAAGGCTCTGGGTTCGTCTTCACTGATGGCAGTGTCTACTATCTTTGGTTTCGCCCTGATGGGCCCTGTGTTTGATAATAGCACCGTGGAGGAGCCACCGGTCGTCGCATCTGCGTCCTTGGCCAAGACCATGCAAAGGTTTTGGGAGGTGGAGGAGCCACCTATGAGTTCCAGGATGGATCCGGAACACGCTGAGTGCGAAGCCCTTTTTCGATCGACCACGGAGAGGTTGCCCTCCGGTCGGTTTGTAACTAGGTTACCTTTTGTTGCCTCTCGTCCTAGCCTAGGGCAAAGTAGGGCGCTTGCGGAGAAACGACTGCTGTCCATGGAGCGACGTATGCAGCGTGACCACGTACTTCGCGATAAATATATTGAATTTATGCGCGAGTACGAGGATTTGGGTCACATGTCTCCGGCTCGAGTTGATTGGAGCTCAACTGAGCATTATTTTTTGCCCCACCACGCGGTGGTGAAGGCCTCAACGGGCAAGTTGCGGACTGTCTTTGATGGGTCCGCACCCACTTCGAACGGAGTTTCGTTGAATCTATGTTTGCATTCAGGTCCCAAATTGCATAGGGACATAATTGACATCATCTTGAACTTTAGAAGACATCAAGTGGTTTTTGGCGCGGACATCCGGATGATGTTCCGCCAGACAGTCATACATCCTGAGGACAGGCGATTCCAGTTGATACTCTGGCGTGAGCGCCCTGAGGATCCTGTGACGGTGTATGAACTCAACACAAACACGGATGGTTTGAAATCTAGTCCCTATATCGCCATCAGATCATTGCTTGAATTGGCAGAGCGGGAACGGATCCGCTTTCCCCGTGGGGCTTCCGTGCTGTCACGTGACTTGTATGTAGATGACGTGTGCACCGGAGCCCAAAGTATTGAGGAGGCCCTCCTACTGCGGGACGAATTGATTGAAATATTGAAAACGGGTGGCTATGAGCTACGTAAGTGGTTGTCCAATGAGCCTAAAGTTCTAGAAGGGATCCCGGAGGATCACCAACAGAACCCTCACCTGTTTGAGGATGTGGATGATCCCAACAGGATAGCGGTGCTGGGCATGCAGTACCAGCCGCTAACCGATATTTTCACATTCCAAGTGGACTTGGAAATACCAAAAGTCTGGACTAAGAGAACGGTGTTGTCCGTAATAGCTCGTATGTTTGATCCAAGCGGTTGGATCAGTCCAGTGATATTCTCTGCAAAGTGTCTTCTTCAGAGACTTTGGACTTTGGGCGTCTCGTGGGACGAGCCGCTGTTTGGTCCTCCATTGGATGATTGGCTCGAGTTGTTTTCATCGATTAAGGAAGTCAATCGGATTGCCTTGCCTCGTCGAATATTGCCCCCCGGGAAATATCGAGCCAGCCTGCATGGCTTTTGTGACGCGTCGGAGCGAGGCTACGCCGCGTCAGTCTATATGCGGACAGTTGACGCCGATGGCCGGGTCAATGTCTCGCTTTTGTTAGGGAAGAGCAAGGTCGCCCCCATCAGGACTAGGCTGACTATTCCCAAGCTTGAATTGAGTGGAGCTCACCTTCTCTCTAAATTGTTGCATCACGTTGCATGTGAGCTGGCGGCCACGGTCGAGATACGGGACATCTTCGCCTGGTCGGATAGCCAGGTCGCGCTTGCATGGTTGCGCGCGGCCCCACATACCTTGGAGGTTTTTGTGGGAAATCGGGTTTCCCAAATCCAGAATATCGGAATTGATATAACATGGAGACATGTGCCGGGAGAGCTTAACCCAGCGGACTGTGCCTCCCGAGGTTGTACGGCACCAGAATTGGTGTCACACCCGCTCTGGTGGGGTCCAGAGTGGCTGATGGGATCAGAAACTTCTTGGCCTGTCTGTCAGACAGATGTTACTTCTTTGAGTTTGACTGGGCTCCGTGTACATGCTGTAGTCGCTGAGACGACGTCGGAGCCGGATTGGCTACTTGCTCGGTATAGCAGGTTGGATAAGCTTCTGGGTGTTACCAGTTGGATTAAGCGTTTCATACATAATTGTAGAAACCCACAGGCAAAGCGGTTGGAGCCGATTGCAGGTGCAGAAGAGCGCCGGAGCGCATTGTTGCATTGGGTCCGTGTCGTGCAGACCGGACGGTTTGAGTCAGAGCTTCGTATCTTGCGCGACGGACGCGCTAAGTTGAAGGGCGCGGTCGCTCGTTTGAACCCGTACATCGACTCGGATGGGCTTCTTCGGGTTGGAGGCAGGCTCCGGAAGGCGGATCTTCCATATGAGACTCGCCATCCTATGTTGTTGCCCAAGGGCGGACCCTTGGTGCAGCTTTTGGTGTCTGATCGACACATTCGTAACGCCCATGCTGGGTGCAATGCTTTGCTGGCTATTTTGCAACGCGAATTTTGGATTTTGTTTGCCCGAAGAGCAATCCGTAGTGTTCTGTTTCGATGTATTGCATGTTATAGGTTGAAGGCATCCACGATGCAACCACAGATGGGTGATTTGCCCGCTGATCGAATCCGACCTTCGAGACCGTTTGACGGCGTTGGAACCGATTTTGCCGGTCCCTTTTCGATCACTAATTATAAAAAAAAAAAATTGGACTAACAACTCACATAGTCTCCGTCTCTCGGAGAAATGCAAGGAATTTAAAAACACTCACATAAAAATCTGTTAAGTTGTTCAGGACGTATGGTGGAATAAAGAAACTTATATACATACATGAACCCTGAAAACAACACAGTCGGTCAGTCGCGTGTAAGAAGCATACCTATAGATAGAATTTTTTTTCTGTCTATGGTAGTTAAGAAGTAATAAAATGTCTTAATACATGAACCCTGAAAACAACACAGTCAGTCGGCCAGTCGCGTGTAAGAAGCATAAAGTTAGCATTTTTTTCTATGTCTATGGTAAGAAGTAATAAAATGTCTTAGTAAATTAGACACGATTTAATTATATAAAATACTAATACATAAAATAAAAGTTGCTAGCCTAGTGTATTCGAGGCTTTATATCAAAGACGCACATTATTCACTTCCTGGCGCGGGGCCGGTGTCGGGGCCGGGCGCGGGGCCGGGGTCGGGGCCGGCGGCGCCGCACGCGCGAGGCGCGGCCGCGCTCGAGCTGCGCGGCCACGAGCTCGGCCAGCGCGCCCTGCTGCGCCAGCATCGACAGGAACGTGCAGATGTATGATCACTTCCTGGCGCGGGGCCGGTGTCGCGGCCGTGCGCGGGGCCGGGGTCGGGGCCGGCGGCGCCGCACGCGCGAGGCGCGGCCGCGCTCGAGCTGCGCGGCCACGAGCTCGGCCAGCGCGCCCTGCTGCGCCAGCATCGACAGGAACGTGCAGATGAACTCGTCGTAGTTGTGTGTGCGTCGGCAGTCGTCCACCTGGTGCAGACATTATTATGGCTAGTTTACATTCTCTCTCTCTCTCTTTAGTCGTAGTTCCTCATGACTGAGGGTCGCGATCATTATGTCTAATGAAACATACACAACAACTATCTTGGCAATGTAATTGGAGTGGTTTGCCATTGCCTTCTCCATTTCACACACTAACTGATAATCATCAACCAGAGTGCAGGTTTCCTCACGGAGTGCGTTCCCCTAGCAAAAAAGTACTGAATATTAAAACGTGATGTTACTAAATAATTAGAGTATGACGTCGTGTAAATGTTTATATAAGTTTCAAATTTGTGCATCAATTAGTTTTTGAGATTTTAATTACGAACAGATTCTGCCAGGATGACATTTATAACATTCCCCCAGCAAAAAAAGTTCTCGAATCGAAATGAAAGTAAGTACAATAATTAGAGTGTCGTGAAAGGTAAATGTTTATGAATAAATAAAATTTGTGTATCGAAAGACTTGGGAGAAATTCAAAATTCTGCTGGGGGAACGTTTGGCCGGATGCTGGATCTCCTAAATGGCATGGGGTAGAGATATGACTTTTTTTACACAAGTTGTTATTCATTTGTGTATAATAAGTAAAAACAGAAATTTAAAAAATATTACCGTTCAAGAGCTAAAAATAAAAACGTGAATTTAGGTATTTTGGCGCTTGTACTATAAATATGGGCCCTAGAGACTTATTGGTGACGTGAGTTTGTACTTTGAAGTTGCTTTCAATGTCTATGTAAGTATCAACATAGTATCATAAGTATTTAATAAGTTATGAGAAAAAATGCAATGATTCGGCCGCCATGAATTTCGACAGTCCTTTAGACGAGTTGGTCTTTTATTTACGGTATTCACATGTTTTGCATTAATTGCTAAATATAGTTAACTATCCATTCACCAAAAAATCAGATCAATATATGTAGTAGTTTAAGAAATATAATTATAAATCCAAGCCAAGGTGAAATAGCATGATATGCCGACCAAATTCGAGAATCTAGCAAAAAGCGGCCGTACAGTATAATTATATTACCAACCATCCGAAATTTGCAGTATTATAAACGTAATTTAGTACAGGCGCGTACACAACTGAATTAATATAATTTTCAATGAAGAGTTTTTGTCCAGGATTTCAAGATTTTATATTGTTAACTTAACTATTTATATTATATATATTTTTTGCGTTTAGTTACAATACAATATTAATTGGAAAACTCTGCGCTCGTTCTATCTTAGGTACCTAGTATAGGACCGATTCCTACTGGAATGGCTGCGGCGCGGCAATCACTTTCACTATGATAGAATTATAAACCTTATATTTCTACCCCATACGTACATAACTTATATAACCGCGCTATTGTAGTGAAGAGGCTGGTATAGATTGTTTTGCTACGATCATGCGCCACCCTTTTTGCTCAGGAGAGTGCGCGGTAGTACCAACAGCATCCTAAAGATGATAGGTACGAGGTGGGACTGCCCGCACTTGGCTCACTGCCGGAGCTTACATACTCCTTGCAGAAATATATTATAATAAAATAGTTTGTAGGGTGTGATATTAACATAAAGTTAATTTAATAATCTATACATATAATAAAACAGTAGAAATATTTTGTCTGTACATTTAGTATTTTTGAGTAAAATGGATAGAGGGACACTTAAAAAGAACAATACAAAGCAAAAAAAATTTTTTGGAATTTCTTGTCTGTATGTCTGTATGTATGTACGCGTTTCACGCAAAAACTACTAGACGGATTTTAATGAAACTTTCTTTGTTGTATAGCTATTAAGCGTGGGCAACATATAGGCTATAATTCATTTTGAAAACTGGAACACCTGATGAAGAACCATAACAGAATAGCTAAACTATAAGAAATATGGAAATGGTGCCTTAACAAAAGTCGTTCAACCTGATGAGAATTTTCTGCTGACGTATAAAAATAGAAGATCTGGAACATCTGATGAAAAGCTCCAAGAGACCAGCTACACTATAACATATATGGAAATGACGCCTTAGCAAAAATCGTTCAACCTGATGAGCATTTTCTGCTGACGTATAAAAATTGAAGATCTGGAACATCTGATGAAAAGCTCCAAGAGACCAGCTTCACTATAACATATATGGAAATGGCGCCTTAGCAAAAACCGTTCGACCTGATGAGCATTTTCTGCTGACGTATAAAAATTGAAGATCTGGAACATCTGATGAATAACTTCAAGAGACCAGCTACACTATAACATATACGGAAATGGCGCATTAGCAAAACTTGGTTAACCTGATGAGCATTTTCTGTAGACGTATAAAATTCGAAAATCCGAAACAGTTTGGAACACAAAAAGATTTTTCATCTAAGCGAAACTCACGCGGGCGAAGCCGCGGGCGACAGCTAGTGTAAGATATGAGTGTAATCACTTGAAATAAAGATATATTATGTTGGTACGTTTTTCAGAGCCACACGGGTCCATTGGGACCCGGTCCTTTGAGGCGTTCATGGGGCCAAAGCCGACATGAAGAGGCCTTTTTGTACCTTTTTATCTAAAAGTGAGATGGCTGCATCTGCGGAGATCTGCCCCTTAATGTACCATAGATATGATATATGTGATATACTAACCTAATTTGAAGAAATAAGATGTTTTTTTAGGTATGCTAACATTTGAGCACGCATCTGTACACAGAAAAAAGAGGTAATACACTATCAATTTCAGTAAACCACTTCAATATACTGTACGGTCGCTTTTTGGTAGACTCTCGAATTTGGTCGGCTTATCATGGTATTTCACTTTGGCTTGGATTTATAAATATATTTCTTGAACTACTGCATATATTGATCTGATTTTTGGAGAATGGATAGTTAACTATATTTAGCAATTAATGCAAAACATGTGAATTTCGTAAATAATAGACCAACTCGTCTAATGGACTGTCGAAATTCATGGCGGCTAAATCATTGCATTTATTCTCATAACTTATTAAATACTTATGATACTATGTTGATACTTACATGAACATTGAAAACAACTTCAAGGTACAAACTCACGTCACCAATTAGTCTCTAGGGTCCATATTTATAGTACAAGCGCCAAATTACCTAAATTCACGTTTTTATTTTTAGCTCCTGAACGGTAATATTTTTTAAATTTCTATTTTTACAAACATTATACAAAAATTAATAACAACTTGTGTAAAAAAAGTCATATCTCTACGCCATGCCAGTTAGGAGATCCAGCATCCGGCCAAACGTTCCCCCAGCAGAATTTTGAATTTCTCCTAAGTCTTTCGATACACAAATTTTATTTATTCATAAACATTTACCTTTCACGACAATCTAATAATTGTACTTACTTTCATTTCGATCCGAGAACTTTTTTTGCTGGGGGAATGTTCTAAATGTCATCCTGGCAGAATCTGTTTGTAATTAAAATCTAAAAAATTAATTGATGCACAAATTTGAAACTTATATAAACATTTACACGACGTCATACTCTAATTATTTAGTAACATCACGTTTTGATATTCAGTAGTGTTTTGCTAGGGGAACGCACTCTTCCTCACGATGTTTTCCTTCACCGGAAGCAAGTAGTGGTCGATGAAAACTACCATACATGAGTCAGATTGGTCTACAAACTCATATACGAGTAGCACGGTCAGGATTCGAACCTGGGACCTTTGCGGTCACAGGCAGGTGCTACTCGGCCACCACAGCTTTATCATTAAAGTAATCATTATGTGTTAACAATTAATTTAGTAGGTATTAATAATTCACTAAATGCTAAATAGATCGTTTACTTAAAATTATTACTGTATTCTAAATTTCTACTGTGTTATTATTTGTGAAGATCTCTAATTATGGCTTTGAAATTTGTACTTTGTTACTATTATGTTAATTTAGCCGTTGGTAATCCGAATGTATAAAATAAAATAAAAATAAACATTATCAATATTTTATACGACACCTAAAATGTAAGCGTTCCATTTCACTATACCGATTCTTATAATCAGCATTGAGCAAGTGATTTCTCGATGCATTGAGCCATTGATGCTCATCCAGGGCACTCCAGGGTAACCTAACATTAGGTAATACAATGGTTTCACGTTTATGTTCCTTATAGACCTAAACAGTCCCACAAATTGTATAATAGATATATTAACAGATATACAAAATAGGTACACAAAGCGATAATAGTACATTACGAAACAAGTGTGCAAAGTTGGTCATTACGCACAAGAGGCGATATTGGGACGCGAGCCGAAGGCGAGCGCGCTAATAAAGCCGAGTGTGCGTAATGACCAAATGCACACGTGTATCGTACGACGTTTTTCAACACACTTGTGAGTAAAAAAAAATAATGTGGTCCTAACATCTAATTATCGGAAAACGATTGCGCCACAGAAATAAATCGAGATAGAACGGAAAAGTGGGCGGTACACGCGTGCCTCAATCTTGTCGTATGCCACAAGATTCGTTCATCGGTCATTCAGTCAGCGCGCAGGAGTCGGCGTCGATACACAGGAGCAAAAATGCCTTATTGTGCTATTTCCAATTGTAAAAACAGCAGTGCAAATGTGAATCGTGCAAAAGGAGGTATTTCTTTCCATGTGTAAGTATTTTGTTTTAACTAAAATCGTGATTAAATGACAAAAATAATGAAAATAAAAAAAGTAACTTGATTTTCAATGTAAAACGACAATACGACATAATCATATCCATTACGCGTTTCAAAACATGTTGTAAACGTCATTTTCAAAGAGAACGCGCAATGTGAATAAAATGTTAATTAGGAACGCTTCACTAGTGCTGCAACGTTGCACTCGAACAAAGATTATCGGTATTTACCGATAATCTCAGTTCAAATGAGGAAAAAATTAACATTATTATTTCAGTACCAGTTATTTTAGTGCGACTTTTTAGTTTGCTCCCGTGTGAATGTATGTAATAAAAGACTTAGTTAATTAGTCATCACGTGTTGGTAAACATGTATGAAAGATATCATCCGAAATTTCGTATACTTTGCGGGGTCACCACTAAGTGTGGTCACTTTTTGTGTGTTGGTACATATGCACCAACAAACTGAGAGTGTCCTTAGGTGGATGGATACAAAATAAAAATAAATAAGCGTTATTTAACACTATTTATTGTCATTATAATTATGTTGTTGTTTTATTTAAAACGTATTCAATAAAATTAAATAATAAATACTACACACCTAGTACTAACATCAACTGACTGGGTAAAATACCGATTCGTGTTACTGTGCATTTCGATTTATTTCGGTGCGGGTCACATCACTAATTTATTAGTAATGGCGGAACATTTGGGGCGTGGCTTGTGCAAAAGTTGACACGACCGATTTCTTTGCAATGAACTCGCGTCACCGTTCTATCTCGATTTATTTCTGTGGATTGCGCCCTTTTGTCATTCCTCCACTTTATAAAACATTCATATGCCGCCAAATACTTACGTTTGATTTTGGAGGCAATAAACTATTACTTGCATTACGCGCCTCGTTAATGATTTCAGGTGGAGTTAAATTTACATATTCTTCCATACTAGTAGACATTTTGTTAAATATTTAATATGCTAACACGGCGAAAATCGGAAAATGTACCTAACAAACACAACATAATAATTAATATAGTCTTGTTTTTTATTCGCGTGCCGCCGCCCGCCGCCCCGCGCGCAGGGAGCGCGCGGTGCACGCGGCGGATGGTATATCGCCATACCTTGGCTGTATAAAAATCATTATCTTTGCTTATTTAAAAACTGTTGTTATTTTCCCTATTTGATCTTATATGTATTATGCGGCTAAATTAAAAATGCTTTGTGGAATTCATAACACGCATTAGTTTTCCACCTTTTTTATAGCGCAGTATGGTAATTTTTATTTCCAAACACCTCCGTAATATATTCGTAATACCTTCGTAATATATGGCATTATGGGCCTTAATTCGATGTGATAAGACCCACTTTACGAGCAAGTGTGTTGAAAACAATATTAACCTTATACATATCCCTCTTATCATTCTCGTCGTTCAGAGCCTGCTGACACGACTGCACCTCGGCCACGATGCTGCTCATGAGGGCGTTGAGCTCTGCGTGCGACAGCAGCAGCTTGCGCAGCTTGTACGGCTGCTCCGACCCGGTCTCGCAGCACATCACTATGGGCGCCTCGTTACTCTTCACTAGCGCTGTAGTCGATGTGGGGTATATCTGGAATATTAGCCAACTACTATTCATGGTCATGGTCGAAATGACAGGTTATGTGGCAGTCAACAAATCTACCGAAATGACAGGTTTTGTTATAAGTATGGCAGTCGTCAAATCTGCTTTCAACAACTTTTCTGTTAATTTAAAGTTTTAAAAATATATCTTGACGCAGTTTCGCCTAGCAGTGGTATAAATAGTAAAAAAATATTACAATAAACACCCATTCAAATACTTACATCACCAATTATTTGATTCTCTCTGTTTATTGTGAAGAACTTGACAACTGCACCTTGTTCTACTGAGCTGGCTGAAAATAAAACAAAGTGCCATTATAATATGTATTTGTATGATTGAAATGTATATATCGCCTAGTGATGTTGTTTCATAAAAAAAATCTAGATTAAAAAATAAATATATAGGTATTTACAGACAGTAAATTTTTCTGTAAATAAATTTTTTTTCTTTATATTTATGCCCTTACCTAGAAGCAAGCTGTTGTCCTGCTGCGGCCGGTCAGTAGCACCAATCTCGATTGTGATTGGCTGTGTGTAGTCCAAGTCATACATCTGTACTTGGGCCGACTCCAGAGAAGACAGCATGTTCTCTTCACTTATTTGGACCATATTTTCTCCCAACAAATTTTGGTTTGAAGGTTGTATGAGCTCACCTTGTTCTGAAAAAAAAAAAAATGAAATAAATTCCACATCTGAAGTGTCATAGTTGAACTGATTAGCAAATATTTGCATGAAATAATTAGGTCATGATCATGGCCATCCTCCTTATCATAGAACATAGGAGTAGTGAGAAGGATATTCCAATTCATCCCGGGAAAAAGCATGTTCCCATGGGAAATTCTTCTAGTTAAAATTACATTACAAAACATACCATTGTATTCTCTTTTTGCTAATAAATGGCGTAAATGTTTCCCAATTTTAGACATAGCTTCTTTAATTCTCTTTTGGTTGAGTTCAATTGCATTTAGCTTTTGAGTCAAAGCAATTCTTCTGTCAGGAACTACAGCCATTAAGTTGAACCTGGAAAAGAAATATTATGTTCAAAATCAAAATTTAGAATTTAAAGAAATAAATAAAAATAATTTATTTCAGATATAGATCCATATTAGCACATTGAAATAATACATCAAATTAATTATAAGTAAATTGAATTTTAGACATCAAAGTTTTTTAAAATAATTTTATCATTTATAAGTACAATTTTTTTCACCTAATATCATGTACTTGTTCTCCAGCATCCCGGCCAAGTCTTTCTGCCATAACTCTTCTGAATTTATCTGTCCAGTCTTCATCAACTGCCCAGGGACCATGGTCAGTGGGGTATGGCTTCAGGCCATCCAATTCAAACAGATGACCATTTATGGGCACAAAACTGACGAAATGGTATGCTTCACCTAATTATGATAGTATTAAAAAGTTATATTTTTCACAAATCCCAAAAAAAAGTCATGATTTTTATTAGGAAAAACAATTCATATATTCCCAATTTTTAATGCTAATCTATCCATATATTTAGTTACTTTAGTGAATACCTATATCTCTCTTTAGCCCTAGCAGGTACAAAAACAGTAGCAAAATAGGTAAATTTATGTACAAAAATTTACAGTTTGGTATAAAATGAAGGACATATAGAGTATAAAGTATAAACCTGTGAAGCGCCCAGTCGAGACACCAGCATTCTTGTCAGTTTTTTTACGGGCCTGAGGAATGGCATGCGAGTTATGAGCACATGCTAATTCGGGAGTGTTGCCTATTGCCCATCCTTTGTTTTCTGGATTCATTCCAACTGTATGATGCTGTAAAAGAAGTAAATAAAGGGCTGTATCTGTATGTAAGTATTTAATTCAGAATTCTATTTACAGTGCACACAAATATAAGAAACCAAAATCACAGACAAATGCATCCCTCTAACATTATTGTGAGGCTGTGCATGTAATTGTAGGTGTTGTAACACATACCAATATCATGAAGAAATGGTAACACAAAAGAACTAGGGGCCGATTCCATTAATTACAAACGTAGATGTCGTGTCTTAAGAGCCAAAGAAATTGAAATAAAGTGACAAGATCTCTAGCTGGAAGACTTCTATGTTTTATTACGATTTCTTTGGCTTTTGAGACACAACTGAGGCACGACATCTACGTTTGTAATTTGTAGAATCAAGGGCCTGCTCTAAAACCATCTTACCTTCAATCTACTCAATGTTTCGCCAAGATGCAGATTAGGACAATTCAATAATATAGACAGCAAAGCGTGTGTTGCACAACTATTCGGTACCATTTGCTGCGCGAAAAATATATTGTTGATAGTCTCTTCATCGCGAACAAAGCTCTCTATCTGCTCTACGAACTTTCGGCGGGACCTTCTTTCTTCTATCCATCTAAATAGAAATATAAAACCATAAACTGGACTTTCTAAGGGCTTGTGCAAGTCGTAAATCTCTTCAACTTGAACTCCTTTGACTCCAAAGTCTTCAAGCAATAATGTGAAAAGACCTGGGTCACTTTCCAACTCCAACCATCCTTCCGTGAGGCTGTTTAGCTCTACTGGCATATTTTTCATAGATCTAAATTCTGAAATACGTTATAGTTTTCACATTTGACCGTAATATAAGATAGCTATGATTTTAAGGGTAAATGGAGGGATAACTTTAATTTTAGTATTAGCAGGATTTTCACAACACAAATTGATCAAGATCAAATCACAAGAATCCTTTTTTTGTTTACAGTTTTTCACAGACAAGTGACAAGTGTCAGTTGGCTGTCAGTGTCAATTTCATCATATCAAGTACCTAAACATTTTTTTAGTCCCACTCAGACGAGGCCAAGACATCAAGATCGAAGATGTTGCCTTCAGTCGATTTTTTTACTATGGTAAAAATATGTTGAACATTTATTTATTGTACATATACTTATGAATTCTTTGATTGCCTAAAGCCTATTAATAGATAATTGCCTAGATTAAAATTTATCAAATTGCTCTCCATCTTCATTGGAAGAATATTTTTGTAGGTACTTACTTATGCTTATATATATATTATTATAAGACAAAACGAATGCGTATTAGGTAGGTATGTAAGTAATAAGTACCTAACGTGAGTACAATACCTACCTATTATTCTTATTTAAAACTTTCTCGAAAGTCCCATGAAAACGGAGTTCCGGGGCGCAATGGTAATGATGACTCTGTCTGCCTCTGAAAGTCTGAACCACAGGTTCAGTTCCTGGCCCTTGATTCTACAAATAACAAACATAGATGTCGTGCCTCAGTTGTGTCTCAAAGGTCAAAGAAATTGTAATAAAACATAGAAGTCTTACAGAGATCTTGTCACTTTATTTCAATTTCCTTGGATCTTGAGACACAATTGAAACACGACATTTACGTTTGTAATTAGTGGAATCGCCCCCCTGGTCAGGTCAAGATGGAAAATGATCTTTTTCGAATAGACCTTGGTCTTGGTTGTTTTTCTTGAGGTCAGATAAGTATGTATTTGTTGCTATAAAATATACATGAGTTAGTATTCCATCACAAGTCTCGTACTTACTAGCGCAATCTGCTGTGTGATTTGTCCGAAGATATTTATTTGTATTTATAATGTCCGCTGACGCTGAGCAAACAACAAAATCCTTCGGTATAAATAACAGAAACTTACCTAGTGGCTGTTTCAAAGACATCAATAAATAAGAACTTACTATGAGACGTGTGACCTTTGAATATTTAAATAAATCAAAGCGTGTGACATGGGTTCGCCGTCGAAAGAATTTCGGGATTCCTGATAGCCCCCGTCTTACTCATGAATGTGGCTACTACTTTAAAGATTTTTTTAAATTGGACCCGTAGTTTTAGAGATTCAAACTCTACAGCCTTATTTAGTACTCATCACTAACTAAATAGAGAACTAGGTTGCACCCATGTCTTTTTGCAGATGAAAAGACAACATCTAAGATGTACCTATCATTATAAGGTATCTACCTCATGTGAGAAATAGGTAGGAATTTATCATAGTACATAATATCTCGATGGAATTTATACATATATTGAATATGAATATATTTTCTTATAGGCAGATTAGGCAGGAATAGGCAGATAATAAAATAATACAACTTTACTAAGTATTCAACAACATTTATTTTGTATGTACAATCTTAACTTCCATTAGTTTGTACAATGTACAAATAATAAATGCACAACTTCAGCATTGCAAAGTTCTAATACGAGTTGCAGGCACGCACAATAAGAATCAGTTGCTACAATTATGTTAGCAGAAGCACACGTAATTATTTTAATATTCTAGGTATTGGTCCCATTCATATTTTGTAACAAAGCTCTTAAGTTTTCCTGATTTTTTCCAGTTTCGCGTTTAGGCCAATTACTTGGGAAATTGGGCCACATAGATACTTACATCATACGATAACATCATTTGACTTGGTAAGAATGATTTGTGTAAAAAATACTGACAAGCATTCGTCGAATATCATTAACGATTTTCAAATCAACTGCAGTCAACATGCATGGCTGCTTGTATGTCAATATTATATAAGATAGAAAATAATTGGGACAAGGTAGCGTGACGTGAATATATAATAAGAAAAAATATGTGTAGGTAAAATTTTATAGGTACTATACAATGAAGCCGGAAAAGATTTCATAAACATTTTAGTACCTACCTATTATCTTCCCCATTTCCGGTTTGGAATGAAGACAAATTGTAAATATTTACCTTCAATATTTTTGTTAATTGGACATCCATTCAAAGTAATTATAGGAAATGTTACATGCTCAAATAGTGGAAAATAAATGGTTACTTGAGATCATGCGATGACTCATCGTCATCACCGTCATCACCTATATTGGTCCAAAATAAATTTATTTTAGTATCTAATCCAAGTTGTGCAATCAAAATGTGTACAAATTACAAATACTTATACACTTGTCCCTCCGAATATGTTGTTTAAATCGAAGATTCGACTAGAATATAAAAACTGAACGGAATATTAGTGTTAATATCTCTTTTATCTTACGTCGCAAAACGTGTTCGATGTTCCCTACACATCGAAGTCATATAATTATCACTTTATATTAGTTATTACATGGTATAGTCTATTTCTAATATGCAGTTCCTCGTTTATTAGTTGATTATAAATCACAATCCTCGAGAGTACTTGTATGAACACTCGCGGGCCGGGCGGAAGATTTCATAAACTAGTATTATTATCTTTAACACTTAACAAGTGTGCTACTGATGCTATTTAGTGATAGGATAAATACATCTAATTAGAATGGCACAGTGCTACTACCGCATCTAGAATATTGCTCTAAACAGTGTACCTAGTCCTATATAGATCATATAATCAGTTGTTTTTTCATTATAGCAATCGTGTCTGGAACAAACAATAATTGGAAGATTTTTTATAACTTACACACTACACATAGCAAAACTTTTATACAAAACTCAATTATTATATACAGGTAGGTACGACAAGTAACTAAACATTACAACTTTCATAATATCACATAAGTACAATCGCTTGTATTCCTCCAACCTACAAAGTAAAATAAAATCAATCGTTTCATGCGTGGATATGTATGGGTACAAATATAACGAGGATTCGTTATGAAATTGTACTTAGTCCGATTAAAACTATAGGCTCATCACATGAAACAGCAGTCGATTTAAAATGACACAGGATGCCAGCGGAGATTTCATCTGATGGGGTTGTAGGGCGGGGGCGGCGTCTTGGGGACTTGTGATCTGTGGACGGGGGCGATGACGGCGTGCTGGGGGATGACGGCGACGTCGTCCAGCTGGCCGGGGATGGGCGGCGGCGGCGCGGGGTCGTGGCGCGCGCTGCTGGTGGCCTGCAGCAGCCGCGCCGGGTTCAGCTTGATGGCGTCGTCGTAGGTGGGCGGCGCGCCCGCCACCGTGTCGTAGTCTGGCGGCTTCTGCTGCATGCTCTCGTCGTCTGGCATTGATATTACGTGGATGGGGTCGTCAATCTGCAACCACAGGTACAATATGTTGAGCATAACTGTGTCTATTTAACATTTTTGTACTAAGGACTCAGACTGAGGGCTGAAATACTAGGGGTGTATGGGCAAAGTCATGAGCGAAAAACACGCAATAGAGATCGCCATATAGTTAGGTCTTCAGGAAAACCGTTGACTAGGAATTTTCGCTACTATATTTTATGATAGGTGCAGACAGACAGTGGTCTTTCACCTCCGGTATTGGCATCAATCCATAGTTACATAAATATCTAAGTATCTATATTTGAGGTTTTATAAAACTGGCTAATAAGCTAATGTAGTATAGAAATATTATTTTTTAAAGTGGCGATAAACTTAAATTTACTGAATACCTGTTAGATTGTTAAGCTAGGTTCGAAAGGAGTCTATTACATATGAGTAAAAGTCAGAAATCAGTTTAGTTTTTTCGCCGTGAAACAAGCGAACTCATTTTCGCATTTGTAGTTGAGTTCGTCAATTATAGACCATACTCTTAAGAGGAGTTTATTAATTAAATTATAACTATCTTGTAAATATAAAACTAAACCAACCTGATGTGTATCAGGCGAAGCTCGATCATGCTGCGGCTGCCTCGCGGGCGACTGCAGCCAGCAGCACATGGCCGCGCAGATGAGCAGTGCGCCGGCGACGATGCAGGCCACGCCCACGTAGCGCACCGGCTCCGCGTAGTCCTCCGCAAGGCCCAGCCAGTTGATCAGCGCTCCTGCGCACAGCAGCACCATGCCATATCTGTACGGCCTCTGCGACTGTCTGCCTTCGTCTAGTGACATGCCTGGAAATTAAAAAATATAATTCCATTAAAATCGATTATGTGGGACACAACATGAATAGGCTAGGGTAAAAATCTATTTTAAAACCAAATTACTTAAAATGGTAATTAACATTTAAAAAATATAGAATCAAAATGAGTGAGCAACCGCGCCGATTTTGCTTAGTTTTGAATTTCAAATGATTATATTTCACTTTTTGATTTCTTATATTATGCCAGTATAGTAGTAAGTACCTATCCTCTATAGAATAAAATTAATACCGTAGGTACCTATGTCCATTAGCATGCTAGAGAGGTAAGTATGCTATGCTAATATCTATATGATTGTATATTGGAAGTTCTAGGCAATGTCATCCACTTAGTTAATTAATTATGCATTACTAGCTTTTGCCCGCGGCTTCGCCCGCGTGAATTTCCCACGGGAACAGTGCTTTTTCCCGGGATAAAAAGTAGCCTATGTGCTATTCCAGGTCATTATCTACCTCTGTACCAAATTTCATCGAAATCCGTCCAGTCGATTTTGCGTGATTGAGTAACAAACATCCTCACAAACTCACAAACTCACAAATTCACAAACTCACAAACTCACAAACTCACATCCAAACATTCGCATTTATAATATTAGTATGGATTCAAATAGCAAACATATAGTGTAGGCATCTTGTAATTTAATTAAGTAACAACGCCAATAACTAAAGAATTCACACGAAACATCTAATCTTCGTGACTAGTACACTCCGGATGACACTGTTCTACAAACTTGTTAAAATTAACATCAAACGTGGAAAGTGGACATTACTCTGGTAAGCAAAGTGGGCCAACGGCTCATAACGGGACTCGTTCACAACCCGGTGCTAAAACGAAAGTTGGGAAAGTTGCAATTAGATGATACATAGGTAATTTGGACAGTCATTGACTCAAACTTGATGTTAAGTTAAAATTACATTGATGATTTGCAATTTTAAAGGTGTGTCATTTATGAAGACTTGCTAACAATTTTCCAAGTGAATTTTAATAATAATGACAGATGAGAATCGTTGACGGTGATGGAATACTTAAGTAGGAGGAATAATTTCGAGGTTTGAAGACGTTGGGGCGCTGAATCGCTGATCGAGGTCAGCAAAAACAATGGTCTCTCGAGATATGTGGGTCAAGTTTGCGAAGCGCGTGCGGTCGAGTGGCGCCGGGGCACGCGTCACGACGCCGCGTATTCGGAAAACCACGGAAAAGTCTTATTTACAAGGTAAATGAGAAAAATTGAAAGATTCGTGAATATATGCTAAAAGTACACGGTTTTTCACGAAGGAGTTAATAATCTATTTATAATAAATTAATAACTTACAACCAATCGGCTGTCTTCCTGGAAGAGTCCAATAATAAATCGAAAAAGCCATCGTATGTAAATAAAAAAAAACCAACTTCACAACTTGTTAGTTTTATATTCACTGCTTGAATAGTTTACGCAAAAAATAACTCCACTTATCAAATGGCAAAACGTAACTGATGTTCCAAGACAACACCCCGACTCACACGGAAACCCAAATATTTCACCAAATAAAAAAATATGGGGAAATTAGAGATCTTAAGATGAACGTTATCTTATCAGCTGTATCGATAACCGATAGCAGGTCATGTGTAACACTGTTGATGCAGATAAAATGTTTGAAACATCTCTAAAAATAATATAGATTAATGTGATCTTGATGTAAGGTCATAAATGGAATTTTTGGCCTAAATCCCCGATTACCGACAGACTATATCGGAAATAACTCTCATGGAGAGGCGTTTTTAGTCTCGTAGAGCACTTTTGTATCATCCTATTCAAATATGATTAATGTTTTGGATTGGCGGTTAAAGTAAATCATTAAAAATAAAAGTCAATTGTTTTTATTTATATAGGCTTAATAATAGCACTTATAAATTGTCAAATTCTTGTTTTTTAGTTAGTTGTCGACATAAAATAGATGATAATAAAAAGGCAACCATTACCTCGCCAATATCCAGTGGCAGTTCGTGCAGTTCTGCGATTATATTATTAAAGATCGACGGATTTAATCCAGGATTAACAAAACCAGTGCAAATTGGCCTGCGACACTTGTAAGCAGCCCACGCCCACGAGTCCCACAGTAGGGCTTCGCCGCGCTGTAAGGCGATAATATGCGCTAAATGGATTACTAGACTCTGTTCCTAGACTTCTACACTAATGTTACTGGCATTCGAGTAAAAAAGGATTATTCACCGCAGTTGACTTGTTTCGTAGCACTGTATTACAATAGTGAGCTATGAAGCGCTACGAAATTACTCCGTTTTCGTAGCTTCGCTACGACATTTTAGCGCAAACAAAAGTAATGAATGCGTGCAAAAACATATAGGTAAAATACAACTATGAATTGTTTATTTATATAAAATAAATTAAAACCTACTACTATAAAAGATCGCATATTGTTAGGCCTGACATAATGGAATTACGCAATTAACGCTCACTCATTCATGAAAGAAAATCAACAGTCATTGTGGTTTCCTGACCCACATTCATATTATAGTAGCAAATGCAGGATGTCGATGTCGTCTAATTACCAGTAGATTATGAAAAGTGGGTATGACGCAGCATTTGCGGAATAAGGCGGTCTGGCGCATCACACGCAACGCAACACAACGGCATCATCCTACAGAATATAAGGATATACATATCTGCATCTTAAACGACGATAGGTCACTTAACACTACAATTTTACACTTTGCTTATAATATAAGATAAGGTTTAATAAATACATAAATCTTCTTCGTCCTCTTTTAGATAAAAATGCAACCATGAGATGATCGACATTATACTGACAGTAAATAGCTGTTACCTCGAAAATGTGAACAAAACGTCACGAGAACGCCCAGATTTTCAATGATAAATAATACCATTGTTCCATACAAATTATATAACGAATGATGCAACACAATTATGAGCAATTGTTTAGAAATGAAATGAAAGAATACTCATAATTACCAAGAGCTGCAGGTTTTTTCCCTCAGTATATACCCAATGACAAAAACAATTTGAACAAATCTATAACTTGTTTTTTAGAAATGTCGATGCACTAAGAAATACCCTGTCATTGGCAAAGTATGCAATCATTCATTATCAATCCTCCTTTATCTTGTCACAATCAATATGTTATTGTTTTCTTTTTACACGACTGACCAAAAAAGGAGTGTTATGTTTTCAGGGTTCATGTATGTATGTAAGTATGTATGTATGTATGTAAGTTTCTTTATTTCACCATAAGTCCTGAACGGCTTAACAGATTTTGATGTGAGAGGTATTTTTAGATTCCTTGCATTTTTCCGAGTGACATAGGCTATATGACGTCAACATAAAAACAAAATGGCGGGTTATATATGCGATAAATAGCAGACCAAAAAAATAAAATTCGATCAATCTTATCGAGTGGGATATCAAATTGAAGGGCTTTGAAAAGCGATTTCGAAAATATATATAACTTATATGTTTGTATGTACTTTTTGAGCAAAAACTCGTCAGTCATGTTTTTTATTTTTAATAATTGGCTTGTTAAATACGCCAATACGAAATGACATGTTGGAATCAAGGAATTTATAAGTGAAAATAACTGTCCGTAGGTACTGATAAATTACTTTGTTGGAATTCAAGGCGATAGGCAATTAGTTGAATGTCCAGTAAAAACTCAAATAAATCATCGCACTTTTAACTAGCCTTTGCCTTCGGCTTCGCCAGCGGGAATTTCGTTTATAACACGTTTCATACCTCTACACTCTAATTTTTTTAATGCACACTTAAGTCATATTTATTTTATACTTTATTTTTGTATGTTAGACAGCAAGGTGGACGTCTTTCGGCTGAGATAGAGAGAGAGAGAGAGACAGCAAATAGCCACGTGCATTGCACTAGGTAAGTATTACTATCATTTTATCATTTCTAAAACTAAATTTCCAGTCGTTCAATAAATCTCATTTCTATCAATATCATCTTTCTTTATGGTCGAGCCAGAACAGAATTTCTGCAAAATTAATAGTTTCTACGTTCAGCGGTTTCGTCTCTGCGTTGACCACAGAACATAATGTACTTACAGACATTTAGTTTGGAATAAAATAATAAAAATAAATAGATAAACAAGCTAATTATTAAAAAATAAAAACACGATTGACAACTCACATAGCCTATGTCACTCGGAGAAATGCAAGGAATCTAAAAATACCTCTCACATCAAAATCTGTTAAGCCGTTCAGAACTTATGTGGTGGAATAAAGAAACTTACATACATACATACATTAACCCTGAAAACATAACACTTTTTTGGTCTAATAAGGAATTGGGTTTGTAGTAGTAATAACTGTAGACCAACTCTAACATAGTATATGTTGTGTATGTTGATATTGTAGGACGCTCAACCACAATGCATGAGGATACAATTACATACAGTGGTTTTACAACGAGATCTTATTACCTACACTACAGCCACCGCGTTACTTACATGTACCTGTATTTTTCTGTTTCTATTTTATTTATTATCTGTGGTAGTGAATCTCTACAATATGCGCCTGACCGTAGCTACATAAAGTATTATATTACTGTGCAGTAACCAAGCGAGCACAGAGATTTGCATAAAAATATAGACTTCCCTATGTGATTAGTTACCTAGTTAAACAATGGACTCAAAGCAAAGAACCAAGGCAAAAGTAGTTTGTAACTTTTAGTTACCATGCGTTACCTACTCTGACCTATCTATTTCTACATATTTCTTGTATTCTGAGCTGTGAAGTATCACTGGTAGCTCCTGCAAAAACATTATTTTAAAGCCGTGATTCTGCTGATATTTGAAGAACATCTATATAAGTAGATTCAGTGACATCAACTGCAATGTGAGTTATCTCTATTTTTGGACTCGGAACTATATCTACGCTACGTATACTTAATTCTAAACATTCAGTCTAGTTTCGTTTTATCTAAGTGGGCAAGACCAGTCATTATATGAACTTTAGTTATATTTCTCAAAGTATAAAAAATAAATAAGTAACAATTTACAATAAACCTTAAACAAGAATAAGCTGAAAACGTAAATATAAACTAAAACTAACTGAAAAATAAACTAAAACTTATAAAATATTGAGATATCATACAAAACAAAATTCAAAAATAAATTCAAATTAAAACAGCATGCATAAATAATTAACGACATAGTTTAACATTAACTAGTTACGCAGGTTTATGTAATAATTTGACACAGACAAGGTTCCGTCTCAGTACGTGGAAACTTGGAAACCAGTTATGTGAACTTGAAATGAAATTAACAGTTTGAAGTATAACGATGCGGAATTGCTGATATAGGCGGCCAATATCAAATCTGATGGACACATAATTAATAGGGAGATGAAGACTTTTCTTGCTTTCATATTTAATAAAACCCTATTAGTAAAGTGAAACTCTGTTCAATATTTATATTCGATAATTATTTATTAGAGGCCATAGGCTTCAAAATACATAGTTTGTCTTTGAAATGCCAATATCTTTTATTTATTTAATAGCTGTCGCCCGCGGCTTCGCCCGTGTGAGTTTCGCTTAGATGAAAAATCTCTCTTGGAGCTTTTCATCAGATGTTCCAGATCTCCAATTTTTATACGTCAGCAGAAACTGCTTATCAGGTTGAACGACTTTTAATAAGGCGCCATTTCCATATATGTTATAGTGTAGCTGGTCTCTTGCAGTTCTTCATCAGATGTTCCAAATCTTCAATTTTTATACGTCATCAGAAAATGCTCATCAGGTTGAACGACTTTTGTTAAGGCACCATTTCCATATTTCTTATAGTTTAGCTGTTCTGTTAAGGTTCTTCATCAGGTGTTCCAGTTTTCAAAATAAATTATAGCCTAAATGTTGCCCATGCTTAATAGCTATACAACAAAAAAAGTTTTATTCAAATCCGTCCAGTAATTTTTGCGTGAAACGCGTACATACAGACAGACAGACAAGAAATTCCAAAAAAATATTTTTGCTTTCTATTATTCTTTTTAAGTGTCCCTCTATCCATTTCAGTCAAAAATACTAAATGTACAGACAAAATATTTTTACTGTTTTATTTATATGTATAGATGTATAGATATAGATAATATGCTGTAGATACTCATTTGACAAGCACAGTGCATTAGACTGGGAAATCTAGTCGCTTTTGAAAGCGAGTAATGTATTATATAGTAGGATCACACCCGTCATACCACTGTGTGTATACTATATATGTATATCTTTTTTAATTATCTACTCAAGCCTACGAACGAAGACTCTTTTTCGAAAGTTTGCATTGGACTGCATTTATTATTTAGATTTGTATAGACTGTATTAACCTGCGGTATTTTTGGTCCTGTCCCTTGATGTGTGGACCGAGCCGAGTGATGCTCCAGTCCTGACCTGACAGACGCGGTGCCGAGCCGCATTTAGGACAAGTCTAATTTTAAACCAGAATAGGTATACTCTCGTAAGTATAAAATAGTACTCCAATTGGGCCAACATTTAAGTCTTGTACAAACATCATCATCATCATCATCATCAAATTTAAGAGCGAGGCTCTTGTCGGTGGAGTTCCTTCCATTTTCTCTCTCCATTGCCAACTGTTTTACTTCTTGATACGACCCGACGCACACTTTTTCCTTTATTTGCCTCATGTAGCCTTGTCTTGGTCTTCCTGGGCCCCATTCTTCCTTTTATTTTTCCTTCTATAATGTTTCTAATGAAGTCATCATGTCGTATCAGGTGCCCTAACATTTTCCCTCTTCTGCTTTCAATAGTTTTAATAATGCTTCTTTTTTCTCCTATTCTGTTTAAGACCTCCTCATTTGTTATTCTTGTACAAACGTTAAAAATAAATCAATTCATCAATTGAATGCTGCTTTTCAGTACTTTCACATGCATAAGATATTCTTTTGTTTTTTTCTGAGAATAGACTTTCACAGGGACTTTCTCACGTCAAATTTGTAAGTAATATGTACTCGTTTCGACAACCAAATTACTTAAACTTTAAACTACGGAGACGTTTCTGAAACTCATTCTCCAAACGTTTTTTTTTTTTAATTCAAATTTAATACTTTAATAAATTTTTAAGTATTTTTTTAAAATAATTTAATACTTTAATAAATTTTTAAGAAATTAACAGAAAATGGATTACATTTAAAAAAAGTGGTTCAGCTATTTATTCAAGATTTATTCAAGCAGTCGGTGTTGGTAAGTGTTGGCATAGCATAGCATGCAGGAACCATTTCCCGGCGAAATGTTTTGCTCTGTTACTTCACTTTAAAGCTTTAAATAGACTTATTGTGCTTTGCATTGAACGGATCTATCAATTGTCTAAAAAACGGGTATTTTGGTACATTGGACCGATATTCTGTAAATGTATGTCCATGGCCGCCAGTGACCGCGAAGTTCACTGAACCACTACGAAAAGTCAACTATTTTAAAGCGCCTCAGATTTGGCTCAATATTACGACAACAAATTGTGACTTATCAGTTTGTTTTCCTAAGTATTCAGTTTTATTATGATATTCATTTTTAAATAATTATCTTCTTGGATCTACATATTTGAATATTCAAATACCTAACGAGGCAAAATAGGATTTTCAGTTGATATATGTATGTTTTTGAGTAGGTAGAGTCACCTGCAGAGAAACTTGACCCCCAATCTGACCGTATCCTATCATACTTTAGTACAAATAAGTAAGTATTAATCTTAGAAGCACAAAGACTATTTTTGTTTTTTAAAATGTTTCTTCTATAATGTATTTAAACGTATTATTTTCACTAATTATATCTGATGTAGGTAACATGTTAGGTTGTACTGTATACAATACGTACAGGGTCCTATTGTGTAGGGTCTGGCACTATAGCAACAGAACCAGCTGACTGCACATGCAAACTCGAACGAAAAAAATATAGGGCAATTTTATTTAAATATCTTTCTATAATATCGGCTAATGGGGAGATAGCTAGCAGCTGACGGAACCATACTGTGATACGGTGACGGGCGTGTATTTCCAACGGGTTTTCCCACAATTTAGGTAGTATAATAACGCTTATTATTAAATAGGAAACATTTCTTATGGCTTAATAGATTTATATACCTAAGAGAATAATAACATATTTTTACTTTTAAAAATCACAAATTCTCTGATAAAATACCTATGCATATCAGATGTCGAGAAACCTATGCCAGGAGGTTTCTTTGCATCTAACGTTCATGTAGATAAATTATAAATAATAGAGTAAAATATATAAACTCAAAACGTGCTACTAAAATCCATGACTGCCAATAAGAACCTGATGTTTTTTTCCTTTATTAGACGTGCTAGTGAGATTATAATGTAATTGCACCCACTTTACCTTATCGGGGCTTGTGACGCAAATACAAATGTAGTGTATACTGGCCCGCTTACCTGTAACAAAAATAATGAAAACAAAGTTAAGATAAAATAATTAGAAAAAGTTTACTAGACGTATATATGGCATCAAAACATGCGATAAAAGCACAAGCCATACATAATGTTTGGACGACGACTTCAAAATCGGTTTAATAAGGGGCACATTACAAGCAAGATTTATATATTTTGTACAAAATAAATATTATTAAGCCAGCTATCTGTACACTAAGGCATTGTCCTGTCTGTTGACACGGCTTCTTATTAAATACAATAGAAGAATGGCCGAGTACAGAGTGAAACAATTTAAAGGGATTGCTGTTGCGTGGGCAGAACCCGTGAACGAGTACCGGTGCTCGGCGCTGGCGCAGCCGCAGCTCCTCTGCCGCCCGTGACCGTGACTATCGCGATCTGTTTTCGAGGGAAAAGCGCATTGTGCGTAGCTACTTCTTTCACGATTTAAAATTAGAAAATGCGATTTGTGTTGCCAGAATAATAACATTGTCGAAAATAAACAACTTGCATGCTGGATCAAAACACGACTAAATATTTACTCACTGCACAAAAATGAAATAACTCAAGAATGTAACTTTTAGGTTCTCATATAAATTCATTAAAGGTATACTTGGCCTGTGGTGTGGCCCTAGAATAGCACCAACCCATCTCTTCCCGTGGGTGTCGTAAGAGGCGACTAAGGGATTTAAAACACCGGAGGATGGGCAGCAGCATCTTTCCGCGTACTATGCCATCACACTGCGATCGCCAACCCGCCTGCCAAGCGTGGCGATTACGGCAAAACCCCCCATGGATAAAATCCTTGGGGGAGGCCTTTGTCCAGCAGTGGACGTCTTTAGGCTGAGAGAAGAAGAAGAGAAGATACTTAGATGGTGGACTTATATGGATGGTGGTGGAGGTCAGACGGCAGTCGCTCTGTGTAAAAACTAGTAACCTCGTCAAATTACCTAGGTTTCGCGTAGTGTATTTTTTCTATGCCTAGGTTAGGTAGCAGTCCCCGAGCTCTGAAGTTTTACCACTAAAGATGCAACCAGGAATACGCTAGGATGATGATGATAGATAGTGGATGGACTTCAAAATAAATTGACACACTACAGAACAGTCAGATGCAGAGAAACCCCTGAGATTAGGATTCGGTGAGATAGGAGGTCAGGATTTTTCATTATAGATTTGAGTGTGTTTGACCCATAGAGCTAGGTACGTCCTGGTTTGACCTTAATCTTGCCTGATGGGAAGCATAGATAAAGTCCAGGGTGGTACAAGCAAACTCAAAATATGCCTATTCACTCTTGCCTTGAAAACCCCCAAATTATATTTGTCGGAAAACAGCGACGCGGGGAGAGAATTCCATACCTTAGCGGTTCGCAAGACATCGGATTGTAAAAACACATTGACAACAATATGGTGTTGTTATTTTTACATTAGTATGGCCACAATAATCATGCATATTATCAAAATTGACGTCAATTTCGTCGACTTTCATCTTTTATGTTCAAATCGTGTCTGCTCTCACGATTGCAGTGATCCAATAACGTGTGTTGCAAGAAGGCCGTAATGTTCACGATTGAACTACTTCATACAATATACTACTGCTTATTGTCACAGATTCTACAGTCTTGTTATTGTTTTTATTTATTTGCGCGTACGCATATGTATGTTATTGTCTTGTTAGATATTCATTCAGTAATATTATGTCACTAGGTAGTGATCGCGCAAGCAAGAGTTTTCTTTGAGCGATATTCATAATGCAACTGCACAGCAAAAATTTCGCAACTGCAGCAACACAATAACTATAACATGGGAAAATGTGGAAGTGGGACGAACTAAAGAAGAAAGAGATTATAATATAGGGAGAAGTTAAGATTATTTTTATACTAACGAAACTTGTAGTGAATATAAGTACATATATATTTTTTTAAATTTGAAAGTTCTAGATAAACAGTCATTAAAATATTTGATATCGCACTAAAACCCAGAGTCTAGTGAATTAAAGAGAAGCGCATATATAATTTAAACTCGTTATACAAGTATAATGTACCTACAAATTATTGGGTAAAAAACAAATAGAAAATTGTAGCCTATCTCTGGAATTACCGGTCCGATTTGAAAAGTTATTTCTGTAAATGATAGTCACATTCATCAGGAAGGTTATCAGCTCTATTCAGAATTCCGAAATTTAAACTATAATATTTATTATTATTTATATACAGGGTGATTTGAAAACACTAACACCCTTCCTAGTGGTGAAAGTACTCATGAATAAGAGCATCTTTTTGTATGGGCTGACTCTGAAATCTAAAAAAAATCTGCTGTTCCATACATGTTACAATTCCTACTCGCCTCAAATGTATGGAACAGCTGATTTGTTGTTAAGATTTCAGAGTCAGTCCTATACAAAAAGAAGCTCATGTTCATGAGTACTTTCACCCAAAGGAAGGTTGTTAGTGTTTTACAAATCACCCTGTATATGTATAGGAATATATTTTTTATCGTAGCTCTATCTCTAACCTATGCATGTTTGCGGTGCAGTGTTATCGGCTGCACTCATAAACCGCTCGTTGACTGCAGCTCTTAGGATCTTTGTATTTATTACATAATATCGTACGTGCGCTTATGTTATGAGGAAGTTAATACTGATATAATCGTATTACTTTGCTAACAATATGGCAATCCAAACCATGGCTAATTAACACTTGAGTTGGAAACTAGACGATTTATTAGACGGTGGTAATAAAAAAAAAATAGCACATTAACCTATACAAAGCCATTGAAAATTTGCCTAGCGCAGCATAGAGGTCCGTGCAAGTTAATCACTCGACTGTACCCATCACAAATAAATAATTTATTTATGGGAAAGAACAATTAAGGCATTATAAATTAAAACTACTAAGGAACACTTCAATTAGGCAATATTATTGTCCTCTATTCAATGACTAATACGTAACTAAAATATAAAGAATAAAGTCAGAAACAATTGGCACGTTTCCTTGTCCCCACCTGTTTAATTATTGAAAGATGACACCTAAGTAATATCTGTACAGGTGCTTAATTACAATAACCAAACATAACTAATGTCGTGTGTGTTATTATTTCCATAATCATTTTTAAAAGAAAAATAAAATCAATTTAAATTAATGTGATTGTCTCGTTTAAGTTTAGCCGTTCGAAGAAGTAGTTTATATATGATCGAAGATTTAAATCAATGTTTAATTAAATGGCATCGCATATTTTCACAAAAAATACTAGTTACCTAAATAATATTTTGTTAATCTTTCCAATACGATATCCTAAAATGGTTTTGGGCTATGTAGTAAGTAGATATTTAAATTAATTATTTTTTTAACAATTATAGTTAACTAGCTTTTGCCCGCGGCTTCGCCCGCATAATTTCAGGAATATTGCTTCAGTTTATAAAGCGTGAAAAGGCAACAAATAAACAAACAAACTCACTTTCGCATTTATAATATTAGTTAGGATTATATTAGGCACTGGTTTAGCGAGACACAGCGAGACATTGGCAAACTGAATCATACAATTTCTTATTTTGTAACTGAACTTTAAAATTTATGACAAGACCATCTAAATAAATATGGCAATAAATAATGTCATACCATACATACGTATTATCAAGTACTTAGGTATGTTTTTGTAAATATAATGAATGGAGTTACAAGACCACATCTGTGTAACCAAGTTAAATGTCTTTATATCTTATGATAAACACATAAATAATAAACATATTTTAATGATAATAATTAAGATAATAAAATATTATTTCTTATATGATTTAAAATGTTGTCGTGAAAATAATTTCAAAAACTGATGAAGAGAACTTGCTCCAAAATTTTACATTTTTCGTATTTTTCCTAAATTTATTTCTTAACAAAGGTGCCATCGTTTTGTTTGAGCGTTATTTATCATGAATTTACTAATACATATATCCAACCGGACCAGGAAGTCACGTTAGCCTTCAAATATACGTGGGTTTAACATCAGCCTTTTACTAGACCTACTTAGGTAGGTACTAACTATCTCAATCATATTGTATGCGTATAACCAGTTTTAAGATCATCTCTCTCAGCCTAAATACGTCCACTGCTGGACAAAGGCCTCCCCCAAGGATTTTATCCATGGGGGGTTTTGCCGTAATCGCCACGCTTGGCAGGCGGGTTGGCGATCGCAGTGTGATGGCATAGTACGCGGAAAGATGCTGCTGCCCATCCTCCGGTGTTTTTAATCCCTTAGTCGCCTCTTACGACACCCACGGGAAGAGATGGGTTGGTGCTATTCTAGGGCCACACCACAGGCCATAGAGGAGATTTAAGATCATAGAGGAGAGGAACTAACTGCGTTCGGGGTTACGTTTTCTAGGAATTTTAGGCTATAAAAAGTTTCCTGTATGTTAAAAAAATCTGAAGTGAAGGAATAGTTAGTAATTAGTTATATTATTATAGCTTACAAATATCCCGTAGCTATATACCTACAGGCTATTTGTAAGCTCAACTATAATGTAAACAATATTAAGATAAGAATTGCAGAAGCACAAAAATAAAAATATTATCAAAACCATATCTAAATTTAACACAAAGAGATCATTGGGTTCGTAACCGGTTGCTGTTTACGCCTCGGTTAAAGTATTATTACGACTAATCGGACGTGTCTTGAAAATATCGAAGTTGTTGTTATGAATTTTAAACATTATTACACGTAGATCTCATATGTATAATGTTGGTTTGAAAGATAAGGTATGTTTGATAATTAGACCTTATTTGTCTTTTCTTTTCTTTAAAAGGTGGGCAAGTTCTTGGAACTTATTATTTCCAATAAATAGCCGCTGCCAAAGCGTCAATACGGCTATATAGATAATCTAGTTGTCTTGAATCACATATTATCGTAAACTAGGTGCACTCTCCTTTCGACGTCTGCCGGGAATATCAATGGCGTCATATACATAATGGGCTGGCTCCGTGCGCCGGCGACCGTATGGAGTGGCCTCACTTTCACTCCAAATATCAGGCCTTCGTGAGCCGTCATAGCAGGATGTACTTGTGACGTCATCATTATTGTGAATATTGTTTCATACTCATTTATTCTGCCAAAAGATTCGGAAATCATTGGCTGTTAGTAATTTATTTATGTATTATTTATAAATGTTATGTTATTTATTTTAGTACCTATTTTTTTATTGTACAACCAATACAATTTTACTTCCTGTTCCTTATTAAAAAAATATAGGAACTTTTGATTTTTTTAAACTTGTCATTTAATTTACATACTCGTGGAAATATATATTTATTATAAATTATACGTAAATAATTTTAAAATTATAATAAATGATGACTAAACTAACTATTTTGATAAAGAAAATATCAAAGTTATAATATTTTTGTCGGGTTTGAATGCCGCCCTTGTACATAAACAAACAAACCTAGACGCAAACAGCGTTCGATCAAACAAATATACCTATGGTAATGGAATTGATCGAAATCCCTGATCGAAATAGAATGTTATGATGGTTTTACGCCATTTCAGGAAAGAAAAAAGAATTGGGAAGTACATTCCACAGCACATAAAACTATCCAAATTCATTACAGAGTCGCCTCTATTACGGCAGCATAGAGATTCATTCAGGGTAACTTGACATAAAGCGGACTATTTACTTTACTATACGTATACAAGTTCCTCAAGTAGAGATATTTGTAATACACAAGATTTAATAAATCTATTTACACTTGAAATGCACTAAGAGATGTGACGTCGCTCATATATCTTCGAGACAAGACAAACGATTTTTTGTTGAGTTGTAATGTTTGCTAATAAAGTGAGATACCTATTTCGTAATTTATCATTTAATTAACCCTTCGCATGCCTGGTGGGTCTGACAGACCCACGGTTTCATAAAAATGTCGATAACTTTTTATTTTTTTAGTTTTTTGCATTGCGCCTCACTATAGCTTCCTGAAATAGACTGCAGGTCAGTTGACCACCCCTCCCGCTGTTCGCCGCAAGCCTATGTTTGAGTAACACGCGTTTAAAGTGCGCGCGGGTCTGAGGTACCCTACCAGGCATACGGCGTGACTTTTGTTGGTAAGTAAAAATTTAATACGTTTTGTATTTTTTTTTTTTTTTAAGTAAATTATGTAGAATATTATTATTGTTTCAGTAAAAATGACGAAACAATTAAGTAACGATGATATAAGGTGTTTAGAAGAGGAAGATATGGAAGATGACGTCGTCTTTGAGGAAAGTGGTAATGAATCTGATCATGTCGGTGTTTGGCATTACTCGAAAGACGAGGTCTAGGAATTAGCTACCCAAAGCTAAGATAATCTAAGTAGTGACTAGGAAATGAACCAATGAAACAAATAAATCAAATTATGTTTTGTATTATGTGTTCCAGTCATTTGATTTTCTATGCAAAAATTGTTGCATATCTGAATAGTGATAATTATCATAAACTACTGTTTAGTTATATTTTTGGTGTTGGAAAACTTCAGAGACTTTATAATGTGCCTTATTTAAACATTTTGATCTCTGTTAGTCGTAAGATTTTGATTAAAAACTCCAAAGTCTATTTTTTGTCAAGTTTAAAAAGTTATACGTTTGTTTAATTAATAAATAACTTAAATACATAAAAAAACGTATTTTTTATTTTCTTCTGCAATTATAATAAATATACTTGCCAAATAAATGCAATACGATATCTTTACATGATAAATATATGTAAAAAATAAATAAATAAATTCGGGTCCCTCAGACCCACCAGGCATAATACGTGACTCTAATCCACCAGGCATGCCAAGGGTTAATTCTTTCTTCAAACTGTCTCATGTAAGTATCATAGTTAGCGTCATGTTGTGACGTCGTCGTTGTCTTATCATATAGGTATCTCTATCGTAAAATAATTTAAGTTTTGATTTATCTTTCGAGTGAATCTAGAACTCTCTGCATCTACCTTATAAAGTGGGTGATATCATTTTACTACTGATATAATAATAAGACATTTATTATTACTTAACTTTGTATGATTTGAAGAAAGAAAAAATACCTACAGTTTGTACGTATACTGAAAGTATTAAAAAATATTTATGCACCATATTTTTATATATGAAGTCAGATGTCTGAATGCATTGTCAATTTGTGTGGTTTTCCAGAGGATTCCCAGTCAAAATTCAGGAGCAAAACAGGAAAATTACAGTAGGAAATTCATAACAAAACATTTAGGTACGCGCGCGGGGAAAATCACACACCTATTTCATAGATACAAGCCATTATATTATGCGTATGAGATTTAAAACTCGGAGAAATATTATGAGACCAATAAATTTAATAATAGAGGAATAAAGTTCTACCGAATATGAACAAAGATCGCTGTGTTTATACGAGTAGGTACATATTTTGTGACATACCATAAAAAATAGCGAGTGCCATTTTTGATAGGTTACTACCTACCATAAATGGCACTTTCTAGGGGATGGACTGGATGGATCATAGAGTTATTTATCCTGGGATGTATACGCAGTGGTTCATGCATACTGTATTGTCTTTTTTAGTTCACTTATGTGATCATGATTTCAGAATCCTGCAGTTGCAGGCAATGTCGGAGTTCTGCAATGCATCCGCATCTACGCGCACGAAGGTGAACTTTCCATACTTCATAAACACACCGAAACCATTTGCCGATAACAGATCTTCATAACAAATCGATAGACTGTAAACACACGGATTACTAAATTAGGTATGTTCAGTTCATAGCTGATTCTCTTTCTTCCCTGTCTATATTTTCCTTATCCAGATTTTGTTATATTTATGAAACAAAACACGATGATCTCAAAAATACTTTAAATAAAACGTTAAAAAATAATTAGTTTCGTGAAAACAAGACTTTTTGTATTCTTACAATGGATTTAATTCCTCGAACTTGAGATTAGTCATCATAATCGAAGCAGCAGCGTGCGTGATGCATTTATACAGCGCTGACATGACGTATCTACATAGAATATAGTATAGCTGTATTATCTACATATTTCCACGCAAAGGGAAAATATGCTCAGAAAAATTGTAGTAAGTTGTTTTTGGAGATGTTAGTACTGATATATCGTACTACAAATCATGTTAATGCTCTTATAACAAGATAATATGATCTTCCGTCAAAGATCTTAATTATGACGAGGATGTTTTATCGATACTTTTTCCACATTGCTTAACAAGGTATTTTCTTCAAAATGTACTTGACGGTAAGATCCGTTCAGGAATATTAATCAGGACAGCATTCGACGCGCGCCTGTCATCCACTTGCTCCCTTCGTGCCTTATCTTTCGTTGTTCAGTTGCATAAACATTCAAAATGCCATGAGATAAAAATTGTTTTTCTCGCAGAGAAGCGTAGGAAATATGTAATAGGATTTATGGTCTTGTTTGTCTGTATTGTAGAAATGTGCAAAGTTTTCCTCACTTTGCTGTTACGGCGTGATGAGTAGAATTGCATAGTTTGTAAAAACGCTTCAAGTTTTGGTTAATGCACATAAAAAGTTAAACGCTAAGGTAGAAGAACCTAGATAACGTCCACGACCGTTACTAAAATCCTTACTTCAGGTTTCCAAATGGGATATTTTAGCCTAGATTAAAAATATTCTAATGACTAACTATTTAGTCCATCTGACAACTAAGATCACATCCACAAGATAACATACTTCTGCAGTATTCCTGAAGGTTGTGCCCTTGCCATGTGGTCAATCCATCTTTGGCATCAGATGGCCAGTGTCTGATTATGAGGCAATACAGTGATAACATCGCACACACCTCAATTACGGACGGGGACATAATTTGTAGGTGTGTTATTTGACTGTGCGCGGTCAGAGGTGTTAATATAATTTGGGATGGTGACATCTAATTCGGAGGTGTGATTCATCATAAAAACCTTTTCCGTATTGACCATTACTATAAAAACACAGGGTTAAATATTTTGCATACTTATTGTAGTACCATACTTATATTAATTCTGTGGTAGTACTTAAAAATAAAGATCCTTCTTGAAAGTATTGCTTTAAAATTTTACTATTTGTAAATATTTAATTTAAATAATTTAACTGTCAAATTAAACCGTAAACGGAACAAAGATTGGCAACCTTGAAGTAAATGAAAATTTCAAAGAAAGCAATGGGATAAGTCCGCCATTGTACGCCTCTCTTTTTGTTTCACTATGTTTTGTATTTTTCTTGTGTGTATGTGCAATAAAGAGTTTACAAACAAACAAACAAACAAACAAAGTAAAAGCTAGAAGTGGTACAGGAAGTACCTACCAGAAGGGCATGCATGCGCGACATAATTATGTCGAGAATTTTTTAAGCCAAAAAGTTAACTTTTTGGCTTAAAAAATTCTCTACACATAGGTACAATAAGTTATGGATGTTCTTACGAGTATCTTACAGGGCGAACTGAAAGGAGTTGACATACTGGGGCGACACCAAATAAATAGTAAATGGTAAGAAAGACGAAGATTTTACCTGTAGTTACTTCTGCTTGATTAAATATAAATCCAACACTAATAGTTCACACAATTTGACAGTTTCAGTTCAAATTTCAACTTCACAAATGCTATCTCAAAAGATTTATAACAAATTACAACGGCGGCGTCGAGAGCACTCGAAAATATCTGTTATCAGTTAAATGATAAGAGGTTAGTGTAGTACGCGGCCGGCGGCGTCGAGGCGTGGTGTACATATGGTGCCGGGCACCGGCTGTGGTTCAGTTATATGGATTGACAAGGAGCTGGCGAGCCGTGACGACGCGTGCGGACGTCACCACACTCTTACTTATAAACGGTATCAATTACGTCATATGACGTCACAAAAATTACGTTTTTGGACAAATTCCCGAGGTCCACGCCTGCTTTCCTAGAACTTGTCGTGTATAAAAAATAAAAAAATAAAAAGTGTAAGTTGGTGGGTGGTGCGCAGGGGTCTCCAACTATTTGAAGCGAAGACGGGCAATGTCCCTGCGCAGTGCGATTATACACGAACAATTACTTTAGAGAGAGCTGGATGTAATGCTCAGGATAGAGCCTCGCACTTTTGAAGTACAAGGACCTCTTGTCTAGTAAGCCTTAGGTCCTGGGAGTCATGGGCAGGGTGATATCATTAATACAATATGGTTGGGGTAGAATATAGCATTTTATTCCATAAACACACTAGCCGCTGAGGGCGGGCACATGTTATACTAATACCAAAATCTGATAATTCTTTGCCGCAATTAAAAGTTAAAATTAACATAAACCAAATATAAGGTACCTGGCCAGGTCCGTACACAAACGTCTGTGCGCACTTAGAACGTCGTTCCGTTCACCGTTATGATCCGTTGGGTTCGAGCACGGGCGCTGGTCGCGACATCAAAGAGGCACGGCGCTCCTGCGACGCTCCGTTGTATGCGAGATAGTAGACGCTGGCTGGACCTTCCGAGGTTTGCGCTGAGCCATTACAGGGACATCGGATCGGGGCGGCGATGCGGCCTTCGGAAATGAGGTTAGGATCCGTGTGTTGCACTTTGGGGTCGCCGACGACGGGGCCTGCGCCGTGGCATGCGGCCCACGGTCCGGGAGAACCGCACCCTCTGGTGATGGGAGGACACTCCAGGAAGCGCCAATTCATACGGCCGGGCGGGCACGTGGATATCAACAGCTCATCCTCCTGACAACTTCGTGGCGGCAGATATCCCCTGTGTCCTTGCGCGTATCGCGGATTTTAAAGCTAAAGGTTAAACTATAGTCCCATGACGGGGTGCCGAGGGCGGCGAAAGTGAAAAAACCCCAAAAAAATTAATAATTGCTCAAGCCATGTTACATGTCGTAGCGGCCACCCAGGAAGAGAAAGATCCCTCCACTTGATTTGACATTCCGCCTCGTCGCGTTCCATTTCGCCCAATTCGGACGCACGTCAAACCAACTTTTAAACATTCTTTAAAAGAACTAATGTTTAAATAAGGTATTTATTCGTTGAATATTATAACAATCTAAGTCGACGATATTAAAGGAGAATAATTAAAATTCTACAACAATCCAGCCATGATTTCTTATTTGTTTATGATAAGAAAGGTTGGTTAGGAACTGATACGGAACGTGTGTCACCAGCTGTCAATGTCAGACGTCCAACTCTGCAGATTTTGTTGACAGTCTAATTTAATCATAGAATGTTTTGTTATGAATGTTTAGTTTTTGATATAATTCCGTAAGTACACAAAATCGCGTCGAGTTATTGCTACCAATGGTTTCGGCGTGACTCAAAGAACGTTTTGATGAGCGGGTCTCCCTGTTTTCTTAATAAGTATTGTAAAAACAACATATGAAATTTGTGTACTGGTGTTTCACTTTCCCATTCAATTTGTCTGGAGACTAATGGATTTGAATGCCTGCTATTGTAGTGAGTCGAGAGCCCATCATGCAGGTAATACGCCACAGGAATAGTATCCCAATATATCAACTATTTCACCTAAAATATGACATGCAAAGTTGACCAGTTAGAAGTTCAAAATAATTCTGTAGTTATCACTACAATACCCCCCTTTTCGGCAAAGAGGTTAAGTCGTACTTAGCCGAAACAGCCGGGGTAACCGGAGAAAACATTCACCTATCCTACGGCAATATATTTCTAAATATAAAACTATCAGCTATATATGAAACTAACTCATGCTATTTCATATATTAAACTAAAATGTATGTTCTAGAGTTCTAAAACTAACTCAATTTATGTTGAGTGTCAGGAATACAGCGTCTGGCCAGACCGCTGCAATTCCCCTGCATTAAAAAAAATCATACTTGGATTTCTAATGAGATAATCGCAAGTAGCATACTAATAATAAAGAATTATCTAAAGTAATATAGTTCTTACTTATGTATAATAAGAAAAACTATTTGAAATTTAATTAAGTATAGTAATCTAGCATTCCTACATAATTTACTAGTTAGTAATTAAATTGTAAACCTAATAAAGTCTTTAAACTAATGGAGAAATTGACATTTAAAATGTATAGCCGTTGGGCTGACATTGTATGAGGGAAAAAACTTATTTTCCTTTTTTTCTCAAAAATTAAGGAGTATTAATCCATATCCTTATGTTTACTCTGGCGCCTAGAGTGTGTAGTTACAAAAGAAATTGGTTTTCATGAAAACGCTTGACAAAAAAATTTCACATGTGAGTCATGTCATATGTGAAAAATGAGGCCTCTAATTGGTTATACCAATCCAAAATAACAAAGTTCAAGATAAAAAAGTTGCTAGCTAGGGGACACACCTTGTGAGACTTTTATTATGTCCAGGACATGATATTTTCCATCTTTACCAGTTTCTATCTCCTGAAGGTTGTAAACAACATCCGAATGCTTCCTGACAACTTTACATCACAAAGCGCGGTGCTAGTTTAGCGGAGAAGAAATGAGCTGAACGACTGGTCATTTGAAGGTATTAACGAATTTGGAATGCCGCCTCTTTTCGGCAACATGCCATCCGTCATTATCTCCCGACCTTTAGCTAACAAAAATGGTGTGTGCCCGGTGGCAACGTTAATAATGCTATTCAAAGATAGCTACCACTAAATAAATCAAAAAAAACATTTCAGTACTTTATGTTCTGAAGTATTCCGACTACGCCTAAAATCATCAATTCTAAGAAGAAAATCTGTGACGTCTGAGTCACCAGAAAATTTTAAATTCCACGACCTCAAATGGTCCTCCTTTAATATGTGAATAACGCGTTCATCATCTTCCCTAGTCTCCGTAACATAGGTAGTCCTACCCATTGAGTTGGCTTGACGTACTAAACCGGGAGCTCCTAGTTGAGACAATGTGGGTTGTAACGCTTTAAGTGTGGAAGGGCCGGGTGGGTGGGTGTCAATTGCACCTCCCCGTGGTCGTGTATTAACAAATGAGGAAGTAGTAGTGGTAGGTGGTTTGTTTTCCTCCCCACTTACTTCGTGATATTGCTCTTCCCTTTCGCCGTCCGACATGTTGACAAAAATGTGAGGTTATATGTGTCAGGGTATGCAATAGGTTATAATAATTGATAAATTTCTAAATAGATACAGGTTACTCCCTGTCAATAAAAATAAATTAGCTCTCAAATTGAGATTAAATAGGAATTATGGCTGAGCGCTATGCTTTTTATTCATAGCGAAGCCCAAATAAAATATTAATTATTATATTATTAATTATAATATTATTTAGTAATATTATAATAATTACTATGAATTGTATTAAATGTATGCTTACAACCCTGTCGCATATAAACCTAACACACAATAAATATAATAACTTTACAGTCAATGATATCACCAAAATTTCAAAATAACAAGTGAGCGAGTTTAAAAAATTTAAAAACTATTTTTTAGAAAAAACTGCCACTCTCACAGGACTCAAAGGCTCAAAAATATAGTAGTTCGGGCGCCATTGTCGTGTATAAAAAATAAAAAAAATAAAATAAAAAGTGTATATGTTGGGCGTTGTGCGCAGGGGTCTTCAGCTATTTGAAGCGAAGACGGGCAATGTCCCTGCGCAGTGCGATTATACACGAACAATTACTTTAGAGAGAGCCGGATGTAATGCTCAGGATAGAGCCTCGCACTTTTGAAGTACAAGGACCTCTTGTCTAGTAAGCCTTAGGTCCTGGGAGTCATGGGCAGGGTGATATCATTAATACAATATGGTTGGGGTAGAATATAGCATTTTATTCCATAAACACACTAGCCGCTGAGGGCGGGCACATGTTATACTAATACCAAAATCTGATAATTCTTTGCCGCAATTAAAAGTTAAAATTAACATAAACCAAATATAAGGTACCTGGCCAGGTCCGTACACAAACGTCTGTGCGCACTTAGAACGTCGTTCCGTTCACCGTTATGATCCGTTGGGTTCGAGCACGGGCGCTGGTCGCGACATCAAAGAGGCACGGCGCTCCTGCGACGCTCCGTTGTATGCGAGATAGTAGACGCTGGCTGGACCTTCCGAGGTTTGCGCTGAGCCATTACAGGGACATCGGATCGGGGGCGGCGATGCGGCCTTCGGAAATAAGGTTAGGATCCGTGTGTTGCACTTTAGGGTCGCCGACGACGGGGCCTGCGCCGTGGCATGCGGCCCACGGTCCGGGAGAACCGCACCCTCTGGTGATGGGAGGACACTCCAGGAAGCGCCAATTCATACGGCCGGGCGGGCACGTGGATATCAACAGCTCATCCTCCTGACAACTTCGTGGCGGCAGATATCCCCTGTGTCCTTGCGCGTATCGCGGATTTTAAAGCTAAAGGTTAAACTATAGTCCCATGACGGGGTGCCGAGGGCGGCGAAAGTGAAAAAAACCCCAAAAAATTAATAATTGCTCAAACCATGTTACATGTCGTAGCGGCCACCCAGGAAGAGAAAGATCCCTCCACTTGATTTGACATTCCGCCTCGTCGCGTTCCATTTCGCCCAATTCGGACGCACGTCAAACCAACTTTTAAACATTCTTTAAAAGAACTAATGTTTAAATAAGGTATTTATTCGTTGAATATTATAACAATCTAAGTCGACGATATTAAAGGAGAATAATTAAAATTCTACAACAATCCAGCCATGATTTCTTATTTGTTTATGATAAGAAAGGTTGGTTAGGAACTGATACGGAACGTGTGTCACCAGCTGTCAATGTCAGACGTCCAACTCTGCAGATTTTGTTGACAGTCTAATTTAATCATAGAATGTTTTGTTATGAATGTTTAGTTTTTGATATAATTCCGTAAGTACACAAAATCGCGTCGAGTTATTGCTACCAATGGTTTCGGCGTGACTCAAAGAACGTTTTGATGAGCGGGTCTCCCTGTTTTCTTAATAAGTATTGTAAAAACAACATATGAAATTTGTGTACTGGTGTTTCACTTTCCCATTCAATTTGTCTGGAGACTAATGGATTTGAATGCCTGCTATTGTAGTGAGTCGAGAGCCCATCATGCAGGTAATACGCCACAGGAATAGTATCCCAATATATCAACTATTTCACCTAAAATATGACATGCAAAGTTGACCAGTTAGAAGTTCAAAATAATTCTGTAGTTATCACTACAAACTCTGACATTTCAGACATTGAACGTCACGTTCAATGATCGCCTGTCAACATTAATTAATACGATCATACCTATATTAAAAAAATCATAGTAATTTATTAGCATAGAGCAACACGGACTCCTTACGGACCGCGCGCGGAAGTCCTTGTTGCTCGAAGTTTATTAGTGAACAAGGCTTTTCGAAACGAATTATTTTTGCACACATCGACATTTTTACTTGAACTAACTTGAACTACATAAATAAAAATAATAGAGATATTGACAATTTAGCATAGAAATAGTAGAAATAAGTAGATTAACTTTATTTATTGCCAAAGTCGTTCATCGTTTTAAAAGTAACATGATTATGACATGATGTAGTTCTCGAACCTCAAGTATTAACGTCTAAACTAATCTCAACAATATCTAGGTATAATCACGGATAACATAATACTATACTTATAGTAATCTAAAATGAAGTTCATGAATAAAGTCACGTATACAGGCAATTTAAAGTACCATTATGTACATATATAGAGCGAGCAAGCAGATGAGTTAAACACAGATCTAAGTGATGTAAATAGAAGATCTTATTTAAAGGTCTAGAAAAACCAGTTATATAAATACACGTATTGTTTGTGCCCGTAATAATATAAATATTTTTTGATAATCTTGTAGGTTTATATATTTTTAGTGTTTTTCCAAGGAAATGCCATTGCTGAGATAAATAACTCAGAAGAGTAACGTATCAAAATATTTGCACGACTTAATAATTTATGTACTTACTTAGCAATAACAAAATTTATCTTATTCTCATATGTACCAGACATAAAAACATCTTTGTAACAATCTCTACATACTTGTATATCTAAATAAAAACATATTCTGATTATTTGATATTATTTGCAAGAGAGGGAATATTAGCCGATTCAAGAAATAAGTATATTGATTCAAGAACCATTTACAAATTTAAATTTCTAACTGAGAGTCAACCATGTTTCATTAGATTACGCAACAGTTTGTTTAAAATAGAATGCAAAGCCTGATTCATACTGAATTGGGAGACATACTTAACGTCCGAAACGATAACGTATAAAAACAGTTTTATACAAAAAGTTTTTTAGATGTGATCGAAGCTTCAACAGTAAAAAATGGCTTCTGTTAAAAAATGGCTTCTGTTGTATAAAATTCGTAGAATTTGAAACTTTATATAAAGCTTGACAAAAAGCTAAATACTTCAGAATCTTATGCAATACATCAGCAACGTTGAAATGTTGAGCAATTTTTTTTCAATTTTGGATTTTCGTCCATTGTGTTCTCCAATCTCCAATTGTGGTCCAGGAGATTAGGCTTTTACCTTACGACCTGAGATAGTGGGTTTGCATTCAATGGGAAACCCGTTCAAAAATAAGTAGGTTGGCCTGGCAGCCCCAGTTATAAAGAAAAGGCGAGATTTTTTGACGTTTTTGGCAAAGGAATGACAGTAAGTAGATTTTTCTTAGATTTTCCGTGAAGCGTGACACGAAACTATATTAGCTCCAGTGATAATGTTAAAACACACATGATGCCAACAAAACAAACATGCTGCTTGAAATAGTATGTTTATTGATCTAATATCGCCTTATTGGACGTGCAATGAAGTGGATTAAATATAGATGTGTCTAATTATATTACGTGTCGTGTACTAACGTACGTATTACTAATGGAAATAGTGGAATATTCTCGTCTGAAAATAGCAAAGTAAATTTCTGCTAGAACTCTAACGCGCGAGACACACCTCCGCTATTGTGGTTCTCGGTTCTATTCCTGACTGGTGTTAATGACTTCACGGATACACTCGCTTGTTGACATTTAGGTCATCCTATTGTCAAGTCAACGGCAACATTTCCTCTGGTAGGAACCACTACGTTATAGCAGACTATTGGAGATGATTGGTGTGGTGGATCATCATATTCTTCTTATCAAACAATCATTTTCTCATCAACCAATAGGCACTACGTATAATTTTCTGTATAAAGTTGTCTAAACTGTTGTTTCTAACATTGATACCAATAAAGTTGGTTGTTAATTAATTGATAAACATTGTAAAAATGGAAAGTCACACATTGTAAAAAAGGTGTCAGAGTAGATATACTAAACTTATGCAAATAGAACATTTGTATTGTACATGGAAACAATACATTTACAACCTCATTACCTCATTAAGTAATTCTTTTAGCCTTTCAGGACATAAATTTATCTTTCAATGAAAGTGAACTTCGTTCTAGATAATTTGTGAGTTTGGTGTGCCCAATATTGCAGTCTTTTGTTATTTGGTTTTAAAGATTTCAAGTTTGGCATTTCGAACACTGACCACTGTCTCTGAAGTAAATATATGCAAAACAAGGTAAAAAGTACCTCCATTTACCAAAAAATTCATCAACGTTAAAAGAAAATACTTCCCTGCTTTGCTATGAACAAATGAAGGGTTGGCCGGTCCACTGACCCACTTTCCCATTTACAAGAAAAATATAAGTAACGGAGCGTTATTTGGTAAGCAATTTATAATAGGGCTAAGAGTCGAAGAGAAAGAAAAAAGAGAAAACAAATAAAAATAGAACAAACTACAACAGTAAACGGGGAATAAAATATGGGAATACAAAGAAATGTAGCAAAATATACTAAGTATAACAATCAGGGACAAAAAGACAAAATAAATGTCAGTTGACAGAGGACGTTGCTGAACCGGCTCCCGGCAAACAAACAAACATTCATTAAAATCACAAACAAAATCTTAAACACACCCACCATAAGGTTCAAATTGCAGGATATAGCAGAAATGGCAAATCCGGTAGATGAAAGCCAAAAGGTCATAAGACCTTCGCAGTCGATCAAGAAGGTCAAGAAGCTTCTAAAGTCTTTCACCCAACCCCGTATATGTTTAACAAATGGTTCGGTCAATCGATACTCATTAAAAATGAATGGGGGACTGAAGTAATCTATCATTCTATTATTCATGTACATGCTAGGTTCATTTGCATGACAGCAAATTATGGGTGTATGGTATCGATAGTACCGATAGCAGCAATACGATGGATCGGTCATCATATTGAATACTATGATGCTATCGTCAATATTGTTTGTGTTCTGAAGGAAAATAAATTAGTCTGGGAACACTTGGTCTACTTCAGGCTTTTAAAACTTTAAACAAGCGATGGTTATCGCTAAATAACATTGCAGCCAATGACAAAATTCGCTTTCTGAAACACCACAGCTGAAGAAAATGTCACCCAAAGATTAATTACCGTGAACAAAACTTCCGAAGGTCAAAACATTCAAGAAATATAATAGAGCAATCATGATCATGACTAGGATGAAGTATATATAGGTAAGCATTTTGAGATGGGGGTGGGAGGGGGGTCAGTTTAATTAGCTAATCATCCTAGCTTAAAGCTATCTATCTATTAAATAAATATATACCTAAAGTCAGGCACTTAACTTTATTTGATTCCGAGAAATATAGATAAGAAATTATTTATTGTCATTACAGTCACCACTTCAAAATGATGACGAGAGTAAATATAGATTTAAGGAATCCCCTGCCTGTAATGAATTAGTAAAATAACCACTACGTAAATAGTATGTAAGATAGCCCACATAAATTCTTGGAAAGTGTTTGGTCTTACGTGACATTTGTCAAACATGGCATTATGCACATTTCGCGTGCCGATAACCGCAAGTCGCCACCGTGTGATTTAATCTCAAATTACGAAATTAAATACTCGCATGGACACCACGTTTCTAAAAATGATGAGTATACAGACTTGCTGGTCTCAAGGATATAGGTACAGAGCAGGTATTTAAAAAGGATTTTTTTTCAGATCTACAAAGTCACAGTGTGTTTGATTTCCAGTCTGTGCGATAGGCGACTATAAAAGGGCACTTTCTTTCGTAATAGTACACAAGAGAACAAAGGAAACATTTCAGCGCGAGCGTACGTGCCCACCTATCGTAAAACATCACACATTTACAACTTGAGTAATTACGCACTTTTCCATGAGGAAGTAACATACATCTGCCACTGCGGCGGATGTTGCTCTAAAACGCACAAATTTGTTTACATGTGGTAGGCTGGCGTATAATTTTATATATTAATTATTAGTAAGATCTTGATATAAATTTAATATTAAAACTAAATATCAGCTAACCGTTGAAATACTGCGATGACCTTCAATAAACTGAGAAAATTCATTGACATAAACAATTTCAAGAAAATTTTTGAATCAAGAGTTCTCATTAACTCTTGAGAACTCAAGAAAGAGTTGAAAGTTCAAGTGAAGAAAAAGAAGTTCAAGAGTCTTGACTTAAGATATGGATCTCAAAACCTTCACAATCATACTGCTTACAAACTCAAAACTCGACTTAAAATCGGTCCATAAGACCCCTACAAACTACTCGCTTTATAAATTTAAATTGACAGCTACTTTTCAAGAACGCGCCTAAGTTAATTGCTTCTAAGTAACCTTTCACAGTGCAGAAGCAAAGTGGCGCGAGACAGCTGAAAGAATCGCATTTGCTAAGATAGCATTATTTCAGCTCTGTTACGCGGAAAATAAAATTCATTCGTAATTATTCATGAAATTTCTAGTTTTTAGGGTTCCGTAGTCCGACAAGGATCCCTTATAAGATCGTTCAGTCCGTCCTAGTCTGTCACAGCAGAATATCTTCTACGTTTATGGACTGATTTGCATGTAACTTGGTTCGAGGATACTTCACATATAGATAAACTAGCTGTCGCCCGCGGCTTCGCGCTTCGCCGCGGCTTCGCCCGCGTGAGTTTCGCTTAGATGAAAAATCTCGCTTGGAGTTTTTCATCAGATGTTCCATATCTTCAATTTTTATACGTAAGCAGAAAATGCTCATCAGGTTGAACGACTTTTACTAAGGCGCCATTTTCATATATGTTATAGTGTAGCTGGTCTCTTGCAGTTCTTCATCAGATGTTCCAGATTTTCAATTTTTATACGTCATCAGAAAATGCTCATCAGGTTGAACGACTTTTGTTAAGGCACCATTTCCATATTTCTTATAGTTTAGCTGTTCTGTTAAGGTTCTTCATCAGGTGTTCCAGTTTTCAAAATAAATTATAGCCTAAATATTGCCCAGGCTTAATAGCTATACAACAAAAAAAGTTTCATTCACATCGGTTCAGTACTTTCGGAGATTAGCGTGATCATACATACAGACAGACAGACAGACATACAGACAAGAAATTTTAAAAAAAAATTTTTACGCTCTCTTATTCTTTTTAAGTGTCCCTCTATCCATTTCAGTCAAAAATACTAAATGTACAGACAAAATATTTTTACTGTTTTATTATATGTATTGATTAAAATTACCCCTTTTTAAGGGTACCTCCCCATACATGTAAATGGGGGGGGGGGTGAATTATTTTTTTGAGTGCACCCACTTGTGTGAGGTATCGTTGAAAAGGACTAAGAAAATAAGGTAGGGTTTCCATACAACACTTTTTTATCAGCTTTACCATTTGCGAGATATAGCCCGCCAAAGTCGTTTACACGGTGTCCCCCACGTAAAGAAACAGGCGCGGAAACTCTTATTTAAAATTGTTTCGGGTATACTGTGATGAATACTTTTGAAATTATAAATAAAATAAAAATATATACTTTTTTCCAAAAGAACGCAAGAAATGCAAAACAGCGCGGTGCCAAAAATGACTACGGAACCCTACTTTATGCGTGGTCCGACACGCACTTGGCCGGTTTTTCTTTTGAAGTTTCGCTGTGAAATTGCGATAACTATGTTATAAAAAAATCTACTAATATTCGATATCAGATGGCAGATTTATAAAATAGCGTTTATATGAATTATTAATTATAATTATGACATACTTACATGTTGTTCTAGGTATAGCCAAGCCACATCCACATATTTGCTACCTATAGCACATGTGCCAGGTTTCCGGAAAATGGGAAATAAAGTACATAAAGTATCCGTTCCGTTGTAAAATACCTAGTGTATTTGTTTCTAACCAGCAGTAGTAAGAAAACTAGCTTAAAGGCTTTTGTTATCATTCTTAGAATCTATGTAGGTCGTGTGTACAATAATATTAAGGCATTTAACTGATGTACTTAATTAGTAGGTAACTGTATTTTATGTTGTATTCAAAACTCAGATCTGGAACAAAGTTTTAGGTAAACAAATAAAAACATTATTGCCCCTCTGACATAAAAATCGTGCACGATAAAAAATACGTCTCTGTTGCCTCGGTAATCTCTAAATAAAACATACGACAAAAACATGCAAAATCAGAGTTAAATCAAATAGGTAGTCGTCATAAAGGGTTGATTCGTCCAGGGACGTTAAAAATGTATGAATCGCGTGACAGTTTAGTTGCGGACGTAGACAAATTAACAGGAGCTCCTGCTTGGCACGCCCGCCCTATCCTGACAATACGTCTCTCTCCCTAGAAATATGAATGAATGAATGTTTATTTGCAGTAAAAGTGGTACAAGAAAAAACAGACAAAGACGCCATTTTATTAAATTTGCCTATTTATATACGAGTATATATTTTTTTATATTTTTTAAACAGGAAACAGGCGTGTGTCAGATATTGAAATTTTTATTATAATTTTGGTTACCTCATTTATATTTATTTTAATACAGACACTCTAATAATTATTATATGTAACTAGTGTCGATTGTTTTGGCATCGTAGGTAGTGCCACGAATATATTGAGGTGAATGACAATGTAACTTCCTGTTTAATTCAAATTAAAAAATAATGTCTAATATATTTACTTATATAAAGCATTTCTATCTACATTAAATTCTTAAATATCAAATTAACAATTAAGAGTATTTTATAAACTGTATTAATTGGACTAAAGTATAAAAAGTAATTGTGTTGAATTTGACATAAACATTTTTGTATTGACTGTGCGGTAGTCGAAATGAGACGTGGCCATTGATTTCTGGCTCAGTCTTCATTTGGAGCTTGAGGTGTTCAAACATAAAGATAAGTACTAGATATAATTTGATTTTATATTATGTTGTTATTGTTATGCTGTAACTTTGTCATTTGAATATTTCTATATGTTTTTGATGATGATGTTTCATAGATTATGTTCTGAGAATTTTAATGAAATACTGGCAGCCCATCCCGGCTTCTTACGGGAGTGTCTAGTAATGAATACAGCCTATGTTATTTCGAGATAATGTAGCATTTTAATGATGAAAGTATTTTTGATATAAGTCCAGTACTCAGATATTATTTCTGGCTGTTCATAATTTGTATATTGTTGTTGTGTGATAAAAAGATGAAATATGATTATAAAAATATATTAATATATTAAAGACCCCTCTGGCATTAAAGGGACCAATACTGTTCAAATGAGTTTCTTTCGGGATTTCTTCTCAGCAGTGGTCGTTACGAAGTCCTAGTAGTCTGTAGCTTTTAAACCCTATGAAATCAAGGTTCAGTTTTATAAAATAAACATTTGAACCTGATTGTATTGTTTCTTTTTATATGACCTAACCTACCTACGTTATGAATAATTTTTGGGATAAAGTAAAAGTACAAAATATTTATTTATTAAATAACATAAAAATATATAACTATATACACTTTCCTTTTTTTTAGTTTTCTAACACGTGCTATGTATGTTATGTAGATATTCAAAATACTAGAAAATCATAATTTATAACAACTTGTAAAACAACTTCAAAATTGTCAAGGATATATTTAATAATAAATTAGTGTCTACGTAAATGTTATAAAAATATGATTATGGTAGATATTATTTGAATTTTTATAATCAAAGACGGCGCATTGGAAATTTCGGTAGCATGCAATACTTATTGCAAAATTGTATTTAATATTTTCGTGATAATGTTGGCATAACAAGTGCATCATTTGACTACTAAGATCATTCTATTTCGTCAAATGTTTTTAATACTCCACTTGATATCTAATTTGCCTAGTTTTACATTTCCAAAATGCCTCCAATGATTTCCTCTTTGATCCGTGCACGAGAATCAAGATAATTAGAAACAATACGATTGATTCGTATTTTGAAAGTTGGAAAGTAAAATCTAGGGCGGTCAATAATATAATCAGCACAAGAAACACGCGTACGAGTATTGCATGCATGGATTTGAACTGAGTAACAAACATAAGAGAAAACGAAAACTAGTGGCGAGACGCGTCGAACCAAACCGACCCACATATTTTGTACTGGAATTAGCATTTATGGTTTACGGTCATTGGGAACACGACCGGAAAGATTTATTTTGATATATGTCTTTTAGACGAGGAAGGGTTACGATCTCCTCATGTTACAATTATTGATTACTTGAAGGTTATAGATATGAAATTGAACTGGATACTAGTCCGATATAAATACTTTAAAATATCTTCTAACAACAAGAAGATTTTAAGGTTTACTTTGTTTCTGATAACTCTATAGTAGAAATCTTTGTAGACTAAATTATACTCTGAATGTAACGTGGCGCGTGGTTACAATCGTGAAATTCAAGAAGAGTGCTGCCATTCACACCGTGGTTCCAATTCATGGTGTCAGTCGCCATAAACCTCGATTGATTAATATATCAATCGCAACGCAAGACGAAGCCAGTGGCAAAGGCTAGTCTAATATTAAACCTTAAAATACTACAATTTTACTAGTTACTTTAAAAAACCGTTAAATTCAGTAAAAGCTGTTTAAATACAAAACATTAGGTACTTACAAGCAACAAATGCAAATTATATATACAAACAAGTTGTAAAACAAAATATGTAAAAGGTATTCGCAGAACAATGCGGTATGCAGGGTAAGCAATAAGGTCATTTTTAAACGCGCTAGTAACACGGTTTTCTCTGCGAATATTCAAACTATTACAGTCAACTAAGTCAAGTTACCCTTCCTGGATCTCTACGTTCTGTTAGAAAGGAATTTGAATGTGCAGGTTTAATTGATGTAGTTGACCGTACAAAGGTCTATCTGTGGTCAGGTTTCTCAGCAGCTGACTGTACATTGTCTCTTTTATATAAGTAATAAATGATGTCCTTCGATAAATTAATGACAAGCTGTACTATCAGTCCCAGACGACTCGATCGATATGGTGAAAGTCATTGTCGGTTGGAATCCTTTCAACGGCATTTGGAAGAATGCATGTTAAACGGCGCCTCACGATGACAGCATATTTTGAATCGACCTCATACACAGAAGTGCTTTGTAATTCATCAAATTGACAGCGGCTCGTGTGTGCCAGCGAAATATCGCAAGGTCATCAGAAAGTTGTAGCCGTTTAAGGAAATCGTGAGCTAGAAGGCTTTTGAGACCGAGTAATGTATGACCCAAGCTTACGGTCTATCACCATGGATACCGCTAGCTACAACCAAAAACTTTGTTCTATTACAATTTATTTTCTAGTTAAAATTCAACCCACTTAATTACCCTTATGAGGTTAATATACTTATATATTTTTTTATTTCTTAACTAGCTTTCGCCCGCGGCTTCGCCCGCGTGAAATTCCCACGGGAACCGTGCCTTTTCCTGGGATGAAAGGTACCCTATGTCCTTATCCGTACTTCTAACTATGTGTATGCGAAATTTCAGAAAGATACTGATAATTTCAGAAGGTAGACTGTTCAACACTGTTTCCAAAACCTTAGATCTTGATATTTTTAATACAACTCCAGCCAGGGCTAAACGTTTATTGTATGGCAAATTTTTTGAACATTAGTTTGTTTTTTATTTTTGTTTAATTTATTTTTCTTGAGGTTTTATTAAGTTTGTATAGTATTATGCACTAAAATCCAGGACCTTTGTTTATAATGTTCATTACAAATCATTTATTATAATATTTACATGTTACATATATGTTACTTGTAGCCTGTAGATACTTAGGCATTCCTGATGATGTTCTGTGATTATCTGAATATGTTGTTGGCGTTCCCGAAAATTCAAATTTTCTAGTGTGTTATTATATGTGAAGACCTGTAATTGGCTTTGAAATTTGTATATTGTTACTATTATATTAATCTAGCTGTTGGTCTTCCGAATGTATAAAATAAAATAAATAAATAAAATAAAATAAAATAAGATTGGTTCAATAGATAAAGCGTGAAGAGGTAACAAACAAACAAACAAATAAATTAGTTATGATCAATAAAATGCTGTTTTTCTTTTAAAAGAATCTATTCATTCAGTCGACTTCCAATACTACTTTTAGCCCTAAGAGTATCATAGATTATACGTAAATCTACCCATGTCCTATATATAAAAAAAAAATCTACAGAGCATCAATAACTACTTACTTAATAAACGCCGAGCAATAAAATCCAGTTAGTTTAATGAGGCTAATATTAAAGCTCCATGATGCTCATATGCTGACCACCGCATCATCAATTATGGCAGTAACCTACTGATTAGTAGGTAGATAGGTACATCTGGTACATATATTTCATAGTCTGTATGAATATTTACAACATACATTGACGTGAATCAATACTACCACGCGCGCTTCAAATTTTGACATATTTTTGATTTTACATAATGTACCTACACATCCTTGAAGAATAACTACTAATTTGAGAAATATATGTATATATTTTCGTGTATAAGTAGAAACAAGTAAGAACAATTTACATAGGTATTATGGAGATGGTTGAAAATATATGGCTGTATAAAATTGCTCTTAGTAACTGATAACTGACAATATAAAAATTGAAAATTGTGTGAAAACTTGCCTTTGAAATATTAGTTAGGGACATATAATATTTTAAATATAATATTTGCTAATTATATGTATATATATATATATATAGTATGTATCATAGTAAATAATTATAAAATCAATATGGTGTCGTTTCACGCCGATAGTATTCTGTCTGATCAACAATATATTTCTGAATGAGGCCATTCAAAATTATTGTAATGAATGTAGCTAAGGATCTCTCAAATACTCTCTCATCCAAATAGCCGTTCAAAGGCGTATAGTTTCTGTGTATTTTCAGAAATACATATAGGTAGGCATAATTTTTTTATCTATACATATAATAAAACAGTAAAAATATTTTGTCTGTACATTTAGTATTTTTGACTAAAATGGATAGAGGGACACTAAAAAAGAACAATAGAAAGCAAAAAATTTTTTTTGGAATTTCTTGTCTGTCTGTCTGTATGTATGTACGCGTTTCACGCAAAAACTACTGGACGGATTTGAATGAAACTTTTTTTGTTGTATAGCTATTAAGCCTGGGCAACATATAGGCTATAATTCATTTTGAAAACTGGAACACCTGATGAAGAACCATAACAGAACAGCTAAACCATAAGAAATATGGAAATGGTGCCTTAACAAAAGTCGTTCAACCTGATGAGCATTTTCTGCTGACGTATAAAAATTGAAGATCTGGAACATCTGATGAGGAACTGCAAGAGACCAGCTACACTATAACATATATGGAAATGGTGCTTTAGCAAAACTTGATTAATCTGATGAGCATTTTCTGTAGACGTATAAAAATCGAAGATCCGAAACATCTGAAACTGTTTGGAAAACAAAAATACTTTTCATCTAAGCGAAACTCACGCGGGCGAAGCCGCGGGCGACAGCTAGTTTATTAATAAAATCCCTAATATGGTATTTGTTAAGGATGTCGATATTATGCACTGGTATTGTGTGGCAGCAGAGACCAGACGACTATTCATTAAGCTAATTCGGCTGTAAGTATACGAGGTCGCAGGTCAGACAGATGCAACACAAGAATTATGAAGAAGGTCTTAACTAGCCCAATCGCCGCCGGTGGGAAGAGTTTAGAATAGAGAATAATTTTAATGTTAAATAAAACGTAGAACTTAAAAACTAGATTTTCCATAAACAGTAAACAAAGTGGTCGCGTCTTACAGTAAACTGCACAAAACTAATCACATGAGAAAAGCACCTGGCTAATAATATGCTAATTTATAAAAAAATATAATACTCAGATTCTCTGGTATTAATAAATTTAAACAAAAACAGTCATGAGAGGGGAAGAAAGCCAGTCCATCTACACCTGCAGCCTAGCTAAAAATCCCTAAAGTCTTTCAGAGTGCTATACAATAATATGTTCAGGATACTGATGCGGCTGCCGCGCTTCTGTAGCGCGTCGGGGATATTCGCAGAAGCACAAGTTGATGGCTTTGATGCCATATTGAGAAAGAGGGTGGCTTCTCTGATGCGCCGAGTGCGTGACAGCGGCAACACTCTCCTGAGGGTTATTGCAGGCTTGGTACAGGGTCTCTTTTTGGCACACAGGAGCAGTCTGCATATAAATCCGAAGAAAAACATACTTGTAATTTATTTAAGTACTAACATTATTTTTAAGTTATTTTTTGCTTACACATATGGATGTTTGTCCGAAATAAAGAAATTGAATTGAATTGAAAGGGTATGGTATAATGCCATATTTTTATGTATTGAAAAAAAGATGCGAACTTCTCTTTGTTGAAATGACAATACAGATTATCTGATATAAATATAATACCATGACACTATTTCAGTCATTATGATTACATTATTTATGAAGTATTGATATAATAGTTATAAAATAGATTTTATCAAACGTCCGTTTAAACTCAGGTAATTACATTATGTAATACTTAATACTCTATTGTAATTTAAAATCGAGTCTCATCAAGTGGATGCAAATAATTCTAAATGCAGCATGCAGCAACTAGCTTAACAAAAACATTTAAATTATGTAAGTACCTACTGTATATATCTTATCAATAGGAAATATAGGAATATAGAGTGCAACATATTTCCTGAACTAACGCCGTAATTTTTACTGTAATTGAACATACTAAAATAGTTATTAATACGGCTGCTGGTAATTTACTAAAATCTTTGAATATAAATTGGAGTCAGCGTCATTATATTTTATAGAGTGCACTCAGGCGGTGCGTGGTGAACCACTTCTACCAATTAAGGAGCCTTCTACGTAAACAGCCGCGTGATGGTCCACGTCATGTATCAATGAAAAATATTCTAATCGATAAAGATGGATCTCAAGTACGATACTAACAAGTAACTTGAAACTTTGAGGAATTCGCAGGTAATCTAAGTTCCCTGTCCGATGTAGAGTCACGTCAACTTCCAAAATAATGGCAAAACTCGGAGAGGCACACATTTTGGAAATTGTAGTTTGGTATAGATTTAGATTTAACTGCAGTTATTGCTATATTTTCATCGAATAACTATTTTAGTTAGGTTACGGCTATAAGCATTCAGCGTTAGCAAGTTGTCAATAGTTTTTTGTAATCCTACGAAATTTAGTTTACAGGTAGGTAGGATATGATCTAGATTAACACGTAGAACACTATTCATCCCGCAATTTCCATTAAACATATAGAAAATAAATAACATATTTGTTTGTATATCTACTACTTATTCAATATCAGGTTTGTTAACTTTCAGTTATACTTGAGTAGCAGACAATGTTACGCTGCGGCTATGGCCTTGTCTTAATTCTCACAATTTACGCGTTAAATTATTTTTTAATTTTTTTCCAAGCAAAGAAGTTTTTCCGACTTATCTTATGACCAGTCACGACACGACCACGGTCCGCTGTGACGAATGGATTTCGCGGGACATTTCGAGCGAACCTATCGGCTGTGACCGATTGCCTATCAGATATTATAAACTGATGACGACATTGTTGAAACTCTGTTTTTAATCTCGTTTTATTCTGTGATTCTTTGGTGAACTAATAGAAGGAGTGAAGGACTACGTATCAATAACACGAATATTTTTTTCCTGTCTTTATTTAATAATGAAGCTACGTCTTTGTTACGTATAACTACGTTTACTACTATTTAGGAAAGTCTACCAAGTTAAGTGTATTTTATAATTATGTATCATTATCTCAAACACGATTATTCAGGTCAGCTGTCATGGAACGCGTTTTTAGTAGGTCCTTTGTCGATTTCTTCAGTATTGATTTTCTGGTAGATACCCTTTTCCTTGCTACATTGAATGATTTGATATTAGTTGAAAATAGTAAGGGTTTAGTAGATTATATCAGTCAACTAACAAGTGATACTTAGAAATTTCATTCAAAAGAATTGATACTGAAATCTTTATTAACTGCATCGTTATTCATTGTAAACAAATGCTGTGCTGACCTGAACTAAGGACTTACGTAATCATGAGAAAACAACAGTAATTGACAAAGTCGTATGTTCCCACGTCGAGGTGACGACGCGAAATGGGACCTTCGTCCGAGGCCCATACCGAAACTTTTATTGCCACTAAATGTAATAAAATGTCTTACCTACTGACTGAAATTAAGTCAAGAGTAAATTACTAAATACCTATTATAACAAAATTAATCTATATCTTACCTATAGAATGTAATTTTTAAACCAATGTGCCAGCTCCTGTGTAAATCGCGGTCACGGTCGCGGTTCCTCTCTAGAGATCATTAAAATATTCCTAGACATTAAATTAGACAATTAAGTTTTTCATTAATAATTATGATATATGAAATGCTGAACGACGATTTCTGAATACCTATTCAATAATCACAGCGAACAGTAAAAATAGAATTGATAGAGATAGAGTGAGGCCATTAAGATTTGAACTCCACTGTAGAGGACCACGATCCTGACCAGTCACCTTCTCCACGCTCAATCCAGAGTCGAAGACTGAACCAACGCCAAAATGAGGTCGCGGTGACCAGGTTAGAAAAGAAGACATGATCAAATATAGAGCAATCTCAGTGTGTTGAACGTTACGTAGTAAAATCATGGACAATGTGCAGATTGGCAAGAAGTTATTCTGCATATTGGCCAATCGAACAGTCATGTTCGTTAACTCCGAAGTCAAAATCAAAGTTTGATCAAAATGGCCAGTCATATAAAAAAACGTAACGTCATAGACAAACAACTGAAGAGACGAGGCGAGGTCAAGACTAGGCAACACCAAATTATGGAGTGAGATCAAAATCAATTGGTAGCAATGAAACAAATTAAGATTCTTCTCGATCGAATAAAGCAATAATTTTCGGAGATACATTCTGCTTTCATGTAAACAATTTAACTGCTGAAGATATATAAGGTCGTCGATTTGTTTGACGTTATCAAAATATCTGTCATTATTTGCATCGTACATTAGAGTTACCTATAGTTGACTGAACTTAGTCCACTTGGTCCACAAGGTCAACTTGACTAGGTCCTGCCTGATCAAGTTTACCCACGTAACACACCATCAATATTTTAGGAAATAATAACTCCATTAGATCATGAACGTCTTTGCGAGGTATACGAAAATCGTTTTTAAACTATTCGAGTAATTTTCAGTAATCATTATGATTAAGTACTCTAAAAAGCAATGATCCAAGGTTTCAGGATTGTTAACGTGCAAATCGCAAGTAAATAAAACCTCGCATGCTCTAATTACTGGCTATTAGTGGGACTGTGAAACTTCGTGACTTCACTATCTGGCGAATCAATAACAATTACGATAACATTGTTAGGTCTAACATAACAGGACGTACCTATAAGAATGAGACAGGCAGGCGTGCAAAATAAGTGTATGCTGTGCACGTCGTTCGGAGGCATTGTGCCGTATGCGGCGGGCCCTGATGCGTTGTTACCACTTGTTACCGCACAATTCGTAAGCACAACAAACCCAGGCCTCATTGCTTACATGGAGATTAGCTTTGGGTAGTAATTGCCTTACAGGTTACGTGACTGACCCACATTCTACTACGGAAAAGCCTTCGTTGCAAGCAATTTATCTTGTTCATTAGTAGGCGATAAGCTTTCCCGTCCTAGTATTATGATATTTAGTTGGTTTGATATTGTCTATGATTATAAGAGGTGTGAAAAGTTAGGTGCAAACAGGTAAACCAAAAAAAAACCTTATCGAAGACCTATCACATAGTTTTACTTTATCTGCTGAATTGAGCTCAAATTTGAAGTAAAATTAAATCCAAAGAAAAAAATATTTTTAAACACAATAGTGGAAAAGTACCTACTAATCAGATTTTTTATAATATATGGTCGCGTGGTAAAAAGTCCTCTGCTGCCAGCTCGATATTCGGAAGGTTAATGAGAGAAGGTCAACCACGTCCTCTAAATAGCCTGCATGGTTGGAACGCCGCGCGGTCATGCAATCTCGACGAACCTCAGTGGACCACACAAGAGTTAAACTTGACCTCACGTCGTTTGCTGCTCAGCGTCTCGCTCTCAATTAGCTACACTCAGATTGTGATCTCAGACAATTAGCAGCACAGGAAGTAGCCACAATCGTTCAACTTCTAACTGTGTTTATCATAGAATGGCTTACAATTACAATATTTTGAAATGGGTAGACATTTTTGTAGTACGATGTTTTAAAATCTTGTTCTAGCTACAGGAACTACGTGAGCAAGTTATGGCCACCAGAGCGAAAAATGAAATGCTAAGGTTGGGCGATCAGAAGATATTATTTTTTACTGTATGATCTTCCATTACCTTTGGTTAAAACAATAATAATATCTAAAGCTGCAAATCTTGCATTTATGCGTGTGGGAAACTAGGTATTACAATAGATATTGGATTACGTTGACAGAGGCAAACGTGTCAAGGTCAAGGTGTAACTCGATGCAGCTCTGAAGGACCACAGGAGGCTTACAACTCCACTCTACAACAGGAAGTGTATCTTGTACTACTAGTATAACTTGAAGGTTATCGAATCGCAACAAGTTTATAAATAATCCTTCATTCATTGGTGGCCCTGAATCTTTGCGTAGCGAGATACGTTCTCTCAATATCGTCTCGAGTATAATCGAACAAATTAATTCGATAATATTTACTTGCGTCAATATTGTCGCCCTCGTCAGCTAACATTTAAAACTTCGTATCTAAATTAACTTGTTACCTGCATATGTTGATTACATAATTTTCACAGTAATTATCTTGTCATATGAATGTGAGGTATAGGCATATAATGCAGTACTGCACATGCACAAGCCCGCATTTAATACTGCCTTGACACGTTTGCTTATTTATTTATAGCGGCTGATAATACTCATCACATTGCAACCAATTGCTACACTGATATACTTTTAATTTTATCTAGTTGTTTAAAAAAAAAAATTTAGTTGTGTTATGCTAATGCCAATGTTATATCTTGTAAGATTTCAAACATCACAACTTGCCCTCGATTTTACAATGCAAGGTTTCGTGTCGTCTGACTACAAAAAAAGTAATTCAGCTGTCAGCTTAAATTTTAATTTTATATTTTAATTCTAAATCTTTCTAAAACTATGATGTTGTTTAAATCACTTAATGTTTGGTGATTATATATAGCAATTATAAATAGTAGGGTAAGAAGCAGTAAATACAGTAATGTTAACGAAGTAAGTACTTATTCAATTAAATACTCAGTTTTGGATATATTTGTATATATAATAATAATAAAATATATAATAATAGATGCAAACATACAAAATAGTCTACGTCTACAATTGAATAGATACAAAATTTTGTCAAATCAATAAGAAAAAATTAGTAGTAGACAATGTTGTCCTATTAGAAGCCGGTTGTTTAGAAAGGACGAAGACGGGTGGAGTTGGCTTTGGCTCGCGATCTTGGTGCAGCGTGCGATTAGAAAGTGGCTGAAGAGCTCACCTGCTCCGCAAGAGTTCCTCCAGAAATCGTAAAACTTGCTGCACGAACACATCTCGGTCGGCCGTCACTACGCACTAGTGCCAATGTATTTTTAAACTTCACTTGTACAGTTTCGCAATCCTTCAGCGGAGCGCATTTACACTATTCAGTTAACGTTGACAGCCAAGAAAACTTTAACGTAAACATGTCAATGTAACGGCTCAGAAGGCGGGTTTAGTACCGTTTGATAGAAAGCGTGGAGGTGAGCGCAGACTCGTCATCGTATTCGCGCGGTGCGAGCGTGCGATAGCGGAGCGGCGCGGCGTGCCTCCGGTGCGGGCGCCCTCCTGCGACTGCCGCGGAGCCCGACGCCTCCGCGACGCCGGATATAATAAACCCAGAGGGAAATGGACAGATTTTGCTTCGAAATTATGTGATGAGAGTATTACCCTTGATTGACGGAATTGGCGGTCTTCTAGTCCATTATAGCAACGAGAAAGTATGGATCTAGCCTTACAAAGAAAACGTAGTCACTTGTATGGAATTTCCACCAAATCAGTTTGCTTTTGTACAGATACATTTTATCCATCATAGTAGAAAACTAATATTTTTACTTAGATACGTCCTCTGGGATGAGTTTATCAGCAAAATGAACTTGTAGAGTTTCCTCGACTGCGTCCATACAAAAGAGTTCAACGATCTGAAGGACCCTATTGTAACAGTGTAGAGTTAGCATTATTATTAGGAGTAATTTCGACGTCCCTATAATTATGTGATATCAAACTGGTATACGGACTTTGATTATATTTTCAAGTGATATGATATTAGGTATAAGTAAGTAAATCAAAACTAAGACTAACTAAGACTTTTTGTATAGATGTGGACAGTCAATAAATAACAACAAATGCGAAAAGAAATGCGAAAATGAAAGTTGTGATGTTAGTACAAGAGAGAAAATGTTAGGTCTAAGGAGACCAAGAAAGAGTAACATGAATCAAATAAAGGGACAAGTTAGCGTCGAATCGTATAAGGAAGTGACAGAGTTTGAGAAATTACAGAAATGGAAAGAGGAAAATGGAACGATCTCCACTGACAAGAGCCTCGTTCTTAAATTTGTAGATTATGTTATTTATTGAGACTTTCTTGTAGAATACCTACCTAAGTAGATAATGTGAAGCTACTCGGTATTCGTACATTCGTTTGTTTTTCAGAGATGATCTAGAATTAATAGATCGATTTTTCCTGTCCAAAAAATATATATTTCGTTTAATGTGATTATTAAAATTCCAGTATGACTACTAATTAAAGTATAATTAATAAAACTTATTAGTAGACTGGAAAAGCGATACAAACATGGTCACAATCACAGTCACAATCACAAAACAGGTTAGACGAAGCTGTGCGTGTGTGTCGGTGTTTACGACGAGACGCGACATTGAAACGAAAACAACACAATAACGAAAATATAGAATGAGCATTCATAAATACTAGCTTTTGTCCAAGGCTTCGCCGGGCGAATTACCCACGGGAAAAGTGCTTTTTCCCGGGATGAAAGGTATGTCCTTTTCAGTATACTTCAACCTATGTGTATGAGAAATTTCAGGAAGATTGGTTCAGTGAATAAAGCGTGAAGAGGTAATAAACAAACAAACTCACTTTCGTATTTATAATACTAGCTTTCGCCCGCGGCTTCGCCTGCGTTAATTTCCCACGGGAACAGTGCTTTTTTCCGGGATGAAAGGTACCCTATGTTCTTCTCCTTACTTCCAGCTATGTGTATGCAAAATTTCAGGAAGATGGGTTCAGTAGATAAAGCGTGAAGAGGTAACAAACAAACAAACAAACAATCTAACAAACAAACTTACTTTCGCATTTATAATATTAGTTAGGATTAGTTAAAGTTAGTTTATAATATTAGTTAGGATTAGGATACGTCCATTTTCCGTAATCGGTTAATAAAAGGCTTAACTTGTTAATAAAGGCACAAATAGTTCTTGAGCTAGACCTAGGCAATATTGGAATGCGGAAATAGTTTTCAAGAAAAGTATCAATTTTAGTAGTAGAAGAGCTAAAGGAAAATGGACAATTCCTCATATCTTTACTATAAGACCAATCATTGAGGAAGATTTCACCCACTGTAGGTTTGAATTAAAAAGCGAATGAAACTAAACTCCATTTATTCTTACCAGTCCTATCATGTAAACTTAAAAATGGAGTTAAAAATGGAGTTTAGGTACTATGCTTCTGTAATTTCTTATTTGGTGAGCGATGAAGGCTTACAAGTACAGCCTATAACAGGGAAGTGATCACACAAGCTCATTGTGACGTAGTAGCCCCCGGTACGCACTACGAGTAGCTAATGGCCTATGGTAATGCATAAATATGGATCATTAAATAAAGGAGTTTTTGATATATATTACAATAAATTAAAATAAATCAAGTAGATATTACTTTAGGTATAAAAGTACTTTTAGAACAAGTGTTTTATGTTTGAATTTAAGAATTTTTATGGTCAAAGTAACAACCAAGCACGTTTTAAATGTGTTGTTAAAAAAATCGCCTAGACAAGCTATAAAATACAGTACCTATACCTATACGTATCCAAATAATAACAATGTATCGCTGTGTAAAAACAAGAAATATTTTTTTTTAACCGATTAGGAATTCTTTCTGTCATTTAAAACTCATCATTATTCGATTACAAAGTCATTATTTATCTTGTTTCATTTGGATTGAAGATTCTCGAGTATACCTCCGCTCTCGATAACCCATAGACAGTTCATTGGCGTAATAGTTTTGTTAATTTAGTAACGTAACTTCTAAAATCAACCTTGAAGTTGGTTTTCTTTGCATCTGATAAGATTTCCGTAAAGTTAGGCGCTAACACGAAATAAGGAAGTATCTATAGTTCAAAAATTGAAAGCATGATGCCATATGCCATTAATTTTATTATTATTTTAAATAATACCTACATTGAGAGTGCATTGTCTTGACTTTACCTAAGATTTTTATATTCTTACGTCATTAGTATTTACCTATGCAAAATAGCGGAATAACAAATTTTTAATGCTTGATATAAACAACTATTGAAAACAAGTTATCTTGTTTAAATTAAATACTTGCACTTATGATATAAAGAATAAAAATAGCCTCATGTCTGCACTATCGTCTTCAGCCGATTTTTCTTCGAAGATGTGGGTCTATTTGTTTATTTATTAAGGAACAATAAACGAATGGTTGTGATAATAAGGCTTAATCTAAATAAAAATAATTTTATAACCAACCACGATCAGATCACGTTGTGGCAATCAGAGAGAACCTCTATTAAATATCATTTGACATTATCTAAGAAAGGTGGTAAATCTCTCACCAATGCGACTGATGGCGACCTGCGCCTGCGGCGAGAGGGGCGCAGCGTCCACGGCATCTCTCGCAGACTCCCGACGAGCCCTGGGGGACGTACTCCCTGAACTATCACTTACCTGAAACAAACAGATCGGAATGAATAAAAAACAAATATTGTTAGGTACTTATTTTTAATATTTAATAATTCCGGACCAAAAAAAAAATTAAAAATATATATAGAAAGAAAGAAGAAATTCGTTTATTTGATATTCCGCACAAAGAGAACAATAATATAACCTTATACAAAAAAGAAAGAAAAGGGACATAATATTTGTGTTATATCAAAAAAAGATCTCAGCATATTGTCGCAGTAGAAACCACAAAGCTGGTCTTCCGAGGGCACCATTAAAAATAACTTAAAATTAAAAACAATTAGAAAACTCAAAACCCACAAAATGAACGTCACACTTTACTATCAATCAAAGGCGACGCTCCACCATCAAATTTTCCTTGTCCCTATAAAACAAGTAGGATCGATCAGAAAATTTGATTTGCGTAAGATTACCTATGGAAGAATTTTAATTAAATATAAAAAAGTAGTTATATTAAATGTACCTAATAGAATTTGGATGGAAGCTAATAATTTTATTATCTTTTCCACGGTCGAGTAAATAAATAAATATACGTTGATACGTCTGTCTGTCTATTTAGTACATAGGTACATTTGCAACGATAATGTTACTGTGTGTGCTTTCTCCCTGATAACCTCACAATAAGTTCAAGTGTAAATTCATCCTTGAGAATGTTTTGTAGACAGATCATTTTATTGATTAATTTATCGAAGAGTATATAAATAGTTACCTTCTGCTACTGGTAGCGATTTGGATATTTACAGAAATAGTGAAACTATAATTTGAATGTGTTTATATGTTATGTTCGGAACGATCAGCGGGGCAGTGGGCTCACGGTTCAAAACCGCCAACCTTGACTCACTCTGTGAATAGATGAACTCCAGTACATTCCGATGCTGGGAATCTGGATGGATGGCGTAAGCAGAAACATAGGTACTGCGATTTTCAATGAAATTTAGTACTTTAGTACTGCACTTGAGTGCACAAAAATCCTTAAAAAAGAAAATTAGTTTGTCACAGGCACTCCATACACTATTTTGTTATAACTTGAAAAGTATACCCTTCTACGATGATTTAGCCAGGGGTTGTTGATTAGATTGCTTAATCAAAACTATTGTTATTGGTAATCCTGATTACTTAATTTTTAAAATTCGAAAGCGCGTTTGATTGTTTGTTACGCTTTCACACCCTGGCTGTTAAAGGCCACAACAACATTAACTCACGATTGACAGGCTAGTACAAGTACTTATACAATAATCAAAAAATAGCATTTTAATATATTCATTAAAAGGTAACGTCGCCAGTCTCCTAGGTACCCTACCCCATAAAGGCAACGATTTAGGCTCAATTTTTTATTTAATGTAAATTTATTAGTTATTATGTTTACTTTTTAGTAGTTTTAATATTAGAATTCAGTTTTCTTACTTAATTTAGTGTTTAAATATATATATGAATTGTAAATTGTTATTGAATAAATATTTTCGTGATATATTAATTTTGCATCATGAATTCAATATACTAATTGGCACTTTTCCTAACAAAAAAATATTATTAGTAAATCGCACCAATTGTTGGAGAGGGAGGAAGGTATAAGAATGCTATGTTAATCGAATCTATCGCAGTTCTAGAACACAACCTGTGAGTAAGGGGGAGGCACTCGGGGTTCACATCGAAATTGAGTTTGCATTGTTCGAGCAGACGTTTTTCAATTAAAATCACTACGATAGCCGCTGCATGCCGCCACAGGGTTGCCAGCAACAGGGAAATAAATTACAATGTTACCACTTGACATTCGCACAAAAGATTTCAAATATTTATATCCTAGCTTGATATCTTTGTTCGTATCTTTTTCCTGCAACTTTCCTAATAATAAGTTTAAATATTTATTTTCCGTTGAAAAGAAAAAAAAGTCTGCCGTCCTCCTGTTAATCCAAATTTCATGGCAAAAAACTATGAAAAATAAAGTTACATACATTAGGTTAAGGCCATGTCGTAGCACACATTCGAAAAAATTTTAATTTTTCATGAAGAAATTTTCCTAATTAGAGTTTAATTACGAAGTGGAAAAATAATACAGGATATAGATATGATGTACAAATTAATAAACATATTAAGGTTTCAATCGTGTACTTTTTAATAAAAATACATATTTTCGGCTTAATTAATTCATAACGGCACCGAAAATTTAGAAAAAATTTCAGCTTTCAAGCAGGGCTTGCTAACCTGGTTAAAATTCTAAACCGGAAAGACCCAAAATATTTCGCTCTTTTCGACGATCGTGTTCTATCTCGCTCTAACTATGATTATTTCTCACTCACGTTCGATATAAATCTAACCAATCTACACGTTGAGACTTGTAAATGCGTAAGTGAGATAAAACGCTGAGCGATATACCCGTCCTTGTCACTCGCCCGCGCGGGATTAACCAGGTAATTTCCGCTCGCGAGACCGATTCAAAAGGGTTTTCACTCCGATCGTAATGGCCCGAGCGTTATTTTTTTATTTATTTTTATTTAAACTTTATTGTACACACATACAAAAGTACAGTACAAAAGGTGGACTTAATGCTAAAAGCATTGTCTGACAGTCAAACCTTAGGGTTGAGCAGAGAGTTCATGTGGGTGTAAATAAATTTTATTATACAAATTAATTATTGGTAAATTAAACAGATACATATAAAGATGCTACGTAAATAAAATAAATTAATAAACATATAATACATATATGATACAAATAAATACAAGAATATCCGTACCTATAAATATATATACTTACATGAATTACAAATAAAGATGAAGCAATCAAACAAGGGTCAGTTTTGCCGATGATTCAGCATATGTTTGTAGACAGTCACTTTAAAAGAATCTCTACTAGGAGCCCTTCTGATGGAGTCGGGTAGCGCATTCCAGAGTCGCACAGCTTTAACGGTAAAAGAATTAGCAAAGAAGATAGTTCTGTGAGGGGGGGTAGCTAGGATAAGAGAGTTGGAAGAACGCAGGTGCCTATCATGAGTGGAACTTAAAAGTTTGAAACTGGATTTTAGGTATTCAGGGGAGTTAGGGTTATTAAGAATGTTGTACAAGAGACAGAGAAAGTGGAGATTCCTATGCGTTCACGAATTGTTAGCCAATTGAGTTGCGACCTGTACTCGGACACATGGTCAAATTTGCGAAGGGAAAAGATAAATCTAATACAATAATTAAGGAGACGATCTAATTTGTTAAGTTGCTCTTCAGTTATATCCAAGTAGCATGCGTCCGCATAGTCAATTATGGGAATAATCAAAGATTGAGCTAACATGGTCTTAGTCTTTACAGGAAGGAAGTTTTTCAAACGTTGCAAATAGTGAAAACTAGCAAATACCTTACGGCTTAGTTCTGCCAGATGTGTTTTCCAAGACAGTGTGTTGTCAATAAAGAGTCCAAGATCTTTAACGTCAGTGCTAAAAGGAATATTATTGCCACCATATGAGACTGGCGTAACACTGCTTAAGTCTAAAGAATTTAGCTGCCTAGTACTGCCGACAACTATAGCTTGCGTTATTGCGTAACCAGGTCAAAACACTTATTTTTTAGGTTTTTTACTAACCGGTTTCAAGCCCTGCTTTCAAGTCATGGAACTTACAATTTTAATCGATAACATATATATAATAAATAATATATAAATAAATATATAATTTATATAATTAGTTAATATATATACTATATTAAAGTTTTAAACGAGTACTTTTGTTTTTAGACTAATATTTTTAAAGATATTTGAGAAATAGTTGCTAAATCGGTACAAAATCTGTTCGATCCTGCCAACGAAAGTAGAACATTGTGTTGTGCAAAAAACTATCTTATTGCAACACGCACACGGCGTGGTTAAGCGCATATGAATTTTGTTTTTTGCAGCTCAGGTTGGACCTCGTCTTAATACATTAGGTATCTACCATAATCATTGTTATGACTTACACAATTTTCCCTGTTAATTCTTTTTACTCGTTTTAGTCCTCATTCCAAATATAAATGTGATTTCTTTGAAATGCAGACAATTTAAGCACAAGATATAGGTACATTTCTCGCTAATCGCAACCTGTACGTACGGTACTGCGAAACCATGGTAATTAAATATTAATCTTCCACGGCTTCCCACTGGCCTGGCTCCGTGCCCACCATAAATCCATGAGCTCTTTATCCCCCGTTAAACTCTGGGTACTTTGCCTCCCGTATTCGCTCAGTGTGCTTGTGCATTTTCCTGCATACGACGAGGAACTAATTTCCCGCGGAGGTATGCAAATCTTCGCGCCGGAACCCTAGCGACGGGGTCAATGCACCCACTGCACTGTTTTTACTTAGGCACAGTTTGTGTATAGAACGGAGTGGACTTGGCTATACGGGAAATCGATATGAGAATGACCCATATGGGCTCAGAAAATATACCTACCTAATAGTCGGGGCTGTGAATTTTCAGTTGTATGGAGGTGGTCACATTAAATCCTACGATGGTGATTTTTATAAACTACATAGATTATGATATTACAAGTGCAAATTTAAGTGTAAAAAAAAAAATCACCACCGCCGTTTTTTTTTAAACGCTATTATAAGACTCATATTGTTATAACTCTCAAACGAAAAATCCTACGAGGGTGATTTTTTGTTACATGTTTCCTTACGAATAATAAAAGCTTGATTTAAAAAATCACCAGTAAATAACAATCCGAAATGGATTTTTTAATAAGTTGTAATTTTTATACTTTAAAAACATCCTGTACAAAAACAAAAAATCCAGCAATGATGACTTTTATATATTATTCGTATACGATTGTAATGAACCATGTCCTCAATTTTTATAAGGGTGACTACAACAGTTTTTTTTTTATTAACTTTTAATTTTTTTTTTTAATTCTACAGTCGAGAAATTTGTATATTCGTACGTAATGTGAATTAATCAATCTTAATTTTAAAAAACGACTCATGTATATGAACCCGATTTCCTGTTATTAAATCAAAACCATATTGTCATTTATAACGTTAAAAATACATTTTATGACTAGAAAGCCTTAATATAAACCGGCCAACTTTTATTTACAGGTAAATGAAGTCTTAATAATTAATTGTGAACAGTAATCTCTATTGTAAACTTTTTTGTTTACGAGCAATTCAGTATAGTTTATTTACCCCTCCCATTTCATATCGGATCATCAAAATTCTTTTTTTTTTATATAAGGATGTCTAAAAACATCAAAATAATGTTAAGTATAAGAATCATGGTTGTAGGAATTTGTCGGTGAAAAAAATTTAAATGCCCCGCCTATAACTGTTTCAGATTAATATATTAATAAACGCCATATAATTTTGGGTACGCAACATATACGCAAGTAAATATTATATTAGTAGTTTTGAGGAGGGAAATGTAACCATTTTTTTTTGCGAAAACACATTTCAATACACGTGATCGCTAGATATAATTACAGAAACATAACACCTGTTATTTATGCATTTATTACTACTTGAAAATTAGCAATTTTTTTGCACAAATTGACTCCGTAACTATGGAAAGCAAATAATGATAATTGTCTCTGGAAAATAATTTGTAAAAATGTAATAATTACTTCGTGACTTACATCGTCATGTTAATTGCAAGCTGGGATGGAAATATATTTCCTTGTAAAAATCTTTAAAGTTGGCATGACTTCATTATAACATAAATACACGTGGTAGCATATCACAGATAGACGAAACTACTGGCAAATCTATTTAGATATTCTATGTATAGTTTCATTCAAATTTGTCTACTAGTTTAACTATTATCTTTGCATTAATAAAAGTTGACTTAAACTCAAATAAAAGTCTTCTTCGTCTTCCCATAGTACAAACTGGCTATGCTTATCTGCCAAATTCACCATTATATTATATCTTGCTGATGCTGGGATAACGCACACTATTATTAGGTACCTATTACGATTTTAAATTACTTTTATTTTAATTCAGTTAATATTAAATACCTACCTACGTAAATATTTAATTGAAATTGAAACTGCAAAAAGAGATAGAACTGAAACAGTTTTTTAAGCCGATGGGGTAGACAACTTTGAGGCACAGAGAGATATCTAAAATTATCCAGTCAGAATCGATCTGACCCTTCCTTCCTGTAGTGTCTAGACAGGCATATGCCCGGCACGTACAAATTATGGTACTTATATACATAAGTACTCTTACCGCTCGATACTCTTTTTGAAGTCTACTCGATTATGAACAAATAGTTTTTTTAATTCTGTTTATGATGGAAAGGTTGCAAATACCTAGTTAACTATAACGTATATCATATGAAGTCTCAAAATTGCGAAAAAATATAGAAAAGTAAATAAACAACTAACTCAGAATTGATGTTTTATTAAAGTGTTCATTAAAAATAAAATTTCAAATGTTGTTGCTGTTCTCCTATGTTAAGACAATAAGCGAAACGGCCTACAATTTTTTTGCAGAAAATATGTAGTATTTTAACATTCAAACATCGTTTTAATTAAAACAGCGTAAAAGTAACTGTTTTCGTCAATTATTTTTGTAGAAATAAACGTCATCTGAATGTGCAACGTTGTAGTTCATATGGAGAGCGTTACATGCGAATATAATAAATGCGATACTGATTTGTAAAAGAATATGTTCTGCAGACCGAAAGCGAGGTAAAATAGGAAAACTTAGCCCAACTCATTAGGTATCTACCTATTTGAAAATTGTTAGGTAGGTACTACCACATTTTCTAACTAATAACTTAATTCCACTTAAACGTAGTACCTAATCATAGTACAGTCATTGTGTCAGCTCTCAGTATCATGCCGCAGCGCGACAATAAGCATTATCTAATCAGTAATGTAAACATTAGACTTGTATGTAAATCTACATAAGTATATAAAACACCCATCGGCCTTCCGTGATTGATAGCTATGTAAAACATCAAGAAAATACGGACATGGCAATAACCACTATAGATAAAAGGTGAAATTCTCCTCTTTCCAGCAGCGATTTGCTTAAAGATCGAATTATGTGAGTAAGTATATAATAAGTAAATGCTTTTTTAAAGTTTAGTTTTACATATCGAAGCTGCCTGTTTACGTACAGTATGTCGAACGTCACAAATCGACCAATTTGATAAGTTTGCCAAAGCGAACTGAATCTAAAAACATCTGGGGTGCTTACCATTGATGCGTCTGTCAGTAAGGGTGTCCTCCTCATCCCACCACGGCTGGTCTGATCTCTGCGTAGATTGTCTTTCGAAGTTTCCATAGTATTGAAACTCCATTACAATATACACATCACTAGTTCGTCAAATCGTAGACAATGTTTTATTTTTTCACTTAAAAACAATACACTCGATGTCGTACAGTATCACAGACTCCGCGCTTCGTTTGCTGTTAAAGCGATACTGATTTGTTATGAACTTCTCAAGCAAACTTATGAGATAAAACAGTCGCTAAGTAAAATGCTTTTGTTGAGCTAATTGCAAGTATAATATTAGCTGTTACGAGGGGTGAGCACGCCGAACACCTTTGTTATAAGTTATTTCCCCTTGTACATGGCTTTGTTTGTATCTCGCCCGTCAGCTGACGACAAACACTAGACAGTCAGACAAACAACTGGAGCTGAGATTGCCACTAGCACTGGAGGCAGACTGCAAAGTCTATAGAGTCTAAACCTGATGTATATTGTATCTACATGTTACCATTTTTGTTTTATCAACCTTGGCATAATTTTTTCAAGTAGGTAACCTGCATTTCTGGGTAATTAAAACGAGATAAATTAACTTTTATAGTGTCTTCTTATCATTTCAATTCAATGCTATTTAATACCTGTTTTATTGGTTTAAAGACGTCGAGATTACAGTGACGTATTTCCCAAGCATGTCGTCGTTGGTAAACTTTCCAAAGATCGCATCAATTATTGTGATTCCTCAGACAACAATAATATCAGGGGTGCAATTTCTTTACAACTCACCAAAAACGAATGAAATTTGTTTGTAATATATTGGGTAAAACTAAACGCAGGCGTTTCGCATTGCTGCCGCCAGAGGGCGTTCGGGGTTTTTCACACTGCTAGCGCGAATGGCTCGCGGACGGTCGCCATTGCATTGCCCTATGCGATATCGGTTTGATTTTTAATACGCGAGAGGGCCCGCGTTCTTTGATTGCTAATTAACTTGAGTTGTATTTGTGAATTTCCTGTTTGTTAAATAACTATTGAACTTTGTGTTTGTGTACCCGTCATTGGGACTTTCTCCTGTGGGATGTGACGCGTGGCTGCTCGCTCACATCTACCTGTTGCCGAGCCGATTTCGGGAAGAAATCTATTTATTTGTCCTGGGGAATTGAGATCTCAAGGGTTAGGTAGGGTGATTAGGAATTCCCCCTTCCCGAAGACACTCAAGTTTGGATCCGAAGAGAACGAAGATTTAGTTTGGTAAGTGTTCAATTCTAGTTAATTTATAGGTTAGGTTATCATATAGGGCCCTGTAGCTCCCTTCATAAGCTACGGTGGTAGCAGACTGCGTATAGCTTAAGTTAGATTCTAGTCGGACAGACGTGGTGCCGCGTGGAGATTTCTTCCCGGTACTTATTTTTTACCGGTGGTTTTTTCCCGGTAAAGTTCCGGTACAGAATTCTTCCCGCCGCTTCGTTTGTCCGGATTCTCTCTGCCACATTTTCTGGCAGCAGAGCGTAGTTGCTCTGCACACTTTCTGGTAGCAGAGCGTAGTTTATCTACCCTCTATTTGTTCGTTTGTAAAAAATAATTAATTGTTTGTAAAAATTATTAGATTTTTCTTAGTTTGTTTGTATAAGAATATTTGTAACCTTTTTTGTATTTGTTTGCGGTTTGTACCGTGCGTTCCGGGTTTGTGCCATTCTCATACCTACCGCGGTTCTTCGTGTAGTTGCTTGATTTTGTTGTTTTTTATTTACCTTTTGTTATTTTTTTGTTTGTGACTTGACGCGATGGCGAAGGCCTCCAATGCTAAGGCGACACTCGCCAACGAATTGAGATGGTTTGTGACGGCCGGAGGACTCCTGTCCCGGAAGGACAGGGAGGGCGCCATACTGCTAAGAGCGGATCACCTCCACTCACGATTGATTAGCGCGGAAGCGGCCATGGCGGCGCTTACCGAAGCCGATCTTACCCCGGAGGCCTACGCAGGTCACATGGCGGACATGGACCAGATCCTGAGTCTGCACGATGATATCGCGGAGGCGGTGACCGCAATAAGGGCGAGACAGGCTGGCGGACCAGCCCCTCGCACACCTGTTAGACAGGAAGGACCAGCGGTTACTGGTCGGCTCCCCACCCCTTCAGCTGTCCCACTTTGGGGGTAGGATGGAGGAGTGGGTGGCATATAAAAATATGTTTGAGTCCCTGGTCGTAGCACGACAGGATTTGTCGAAGGCCCAGAAGATGGCCTACCTCCTCTCCACTCTTGAAGGTGAAGCGCGGTCGCTCATCCAGCACCTCCGGGTGGAGGACGACCAGTACGATACGGCTTGGGAGTTATTGAACTCCCGCTACCAAAATTTACGTTTGTTAGCGGATGCGCACGCCGCACAGTTGATGGCCCTGCCCAAAGTGGCCAACAGGGCACAGTTGCGCCTGCAGTTGCTCACGCCCGTTACAGTGGCCTGTAACGCGCTCCGCACACTGGGGCTGCCGGTGGACCAATGGTCCTTTTTGCTGGTGCACATTGTATTGGGCAAATTACCCAATGACATCCGCTCGCGATTTGAGCGCGAGAATGCGGAGCGGGATAGCACCACCCTACCAACATTCACTGACTTGGTGAAGTTTTTGGAGTTTGAGGCACGGGCTGCTGAGAATACCATGACGGACTCAGCGCCATCCAGAGCGCCTGAACGTAGGCCCTTGGAACCCTCATGGCGAGGGAGGCCCCAACAGGGACGGCAACCGCCACCGCGTGGAGCTGGTGCGCGGGTTGCACACACGGCAGCAGTCGCGAGGGACGCGGACTGCCTGCAATGTGGTCGGATGGGCCACAGCCTGCTGCAATGCAGGGACTGGCAGGGACTGCCAGTACAAGATCGGCGCCGCATGGCAAAGCGGCATGAACTTTGCTTTTATTGTTTGGGCAGTCACTATGCACGTGACTGTCCCAGTGCCATACCATGCAGTGCATGCCGTGGGCGGCACCACGCGATGCTCTGCATGAACCGGAACAGGGGATGGCCCCCGGATGTTGAGGCAGGGGTCCCCTATGGGCGGGGGCGCTCCTGCGCGAAGCCCTCCACCACCGGACGGAGGACGCGGCTTCGCTCGTCGCACCCCTCGGGAGGGGGTCGCGTACCTGCGCGGGTCTTGGCGGACCGGGACCACGCGCCCCAAGGTCATGGCCAGTATGTAGCTGGCCAGGCCCCGGATAGGGCCCCCATGGGCGGGGGCCCTAGATCGGACGTGAGAGTGGGGACACCCCCCTCCACGCGGGTTACCAATGCCCAACACATGCAGCCGCAGCGGTTTTCTCCGCCGCTGCACGAGTACCCACGGCTGGAGTACCACCCGCCGTACCATATGTATGGCCGGGCCGCGGGTTATGCCCCCTCAGATGGGGATGTGCACTCGCCCGCCATATTATCCGGGTCAGTGGCGCGCCCTGGTTTGGAGAGAGTGGGGAGCCCGTAACTAGCTTGCTCCCTTGCTGGGACAGAGCCGCGGACGGTTCTGCTCCCTACCGCGGTGGTCCGCGTATGGGGTCGTGGGGGAAGCCATTAATTTGAGAGCTCTGTTGGACTCAGGGGCTCAAAGCAGTTTGGTTACCACTCGAGTGGCACGCCAGTTAGGTTTAGTCGTGGAAGACTCGCCTGTGCCACTTCTTGGAGTTGGTGGCATACAAGTGAAGTGTCTGACGGGCCAGACACTTGTCACCTTTTCTTCGCTGAAGTCCTCCACAATGAGGATCACGACTTCGGCTATGGTAATGGATACCATTGCGGGTTGGCACCCCTCGACAGACATACCGCCGGGTGTGTTGTCTTTGGTTTCGGGTCTGGATTTGGCCGACCCCTTTGTCTTTCATCCCGGCCCAGTGGACTTGCTCCTGGGCTCGGACGTATTGGGTTGGATTTTGTTGGGTACCCAGAGAGCTCTGGGTTCGTCTTCACTGATGGCAGTGTCTACTATCTTTGGTTTCGCCCTGATGGGCCCTGTGTTTGATAATGGCACCGCGGAGGAGCCACCGGTTGTCGCATCTGCGTCCTTGGCCAAGACCATGCAAAGGTTTTGGGAGGTGGAGGAGCCACCTATGAGTTCCAGGATGGATCCGGAACACGCTGAGTGCGAAGCCCTTTTTCGATCGACCACGGAGAGGTTGCCCTCCGGTCGGTTTGTAACTAGATTACCATTTGTTGCTACACGTCCTAGCCTAGGGCAAAGTAGGGCGCTTGCGGAGAAACGACTGCTGTCCATGGAGCGACGCATGCAGCGTGACCACGTACTTCGCGATAAATATATTGAATTTATGCGCGAGTACGAGGATTTGGGTCACATGTCTCCGGCTCGAGTTGATTGGAGCTCAACTGAGCATTATTTTTTGCCCCACCACGCGGTGGTGAAGGCCTCAACAGGCAAATTGAGGACCGTCTTCGATGGGTCCGCACCCACTTCGAACGGGGTTTCGTTGAATCTGTGTTTGCATTCGGGTCCCAAATTGCATAGGGACATAATTGACATCATCTTGAACTTTAGAAGACATCAAGTGGTTTTTGGTGCGGACATCCGGATGATGTTCCGCCAGACAGTCATACATCCTGAGGACAGGCGATTCCAGTTGATACTCTGGCGTGAGCGCCCTGAGGATCCTGTGACGGTGTATGAACTCAACACAAACACGTATGGTTTGAAATCTAGTCCCTATATCGCCATCAGATCATTGCTTGAATTGGCAGAGCGGGAACGGATCCGCTTTCCCCGTGGGGCTTCCGTGCTGTCACGTGACTTGTATGTTGATGACGTGTGCACCGGAGCCCAAAGTATTGAGGAGGCCTCCTACTGCGGGATGAATTGATTGAAATATTGAAGACAGGTGGCTACGAGCTACGTAAGTGGTTGTCTAATGAGCCTAAAGTTCTAGAAGGGATCCCGGAGGATCACCAACAGAACCCTCACCTGTTTGAGGATGTGGATGATCCCAACAGGATAGCGGTGCTGGGCATGCAGTACCAGCCGCTAACCGATATTTTTACATTCCAAGTGGACTTGGAAATACCAAAGGTCTGGACTAAGAGAACGGTGTTGTCCGTAATAGCTCGTATGTTTGATCCAAGCGGTTGGATCAGTCCAGTGATATTCTCTGCGAAGTGTCTTCTTCAGAGACTTTGGACTTTGGGCGTCTCGTGGGACGAGCCGCTGTTTGGCTCTCCATTGGATGATTGGCTCGAGTTGTTTTCATCGATTAAGGAAGTCAATCGGATTGCCTTGCCTCGTCGAATATTGCCACCCGGGAAATATCGAGCCAGCCTGCATGGCTTTTGTGACGCGTCGGAGCGAGGCTACGCCGCGTCAGTCTATATGCGGACAGTTGACGCCGATGGCCGGGTCAATGTCTCGCTTTTGTTAGGGAAGAGCAAGGTCGCCCCCATCAGGACTAGGCTGACTATTCCCAAGCTTGAGTTGAGTGGAGCTCACCTTCTCTCTAAATTGTTGCATCACGTTGCATGTGAGCTGGCGGCCACGGTCGAGATACGGGACATCTTCGCCTGGTCGGATAGCCAGGTCGCGCTTGCATGGTTGCGCGCGGCCCCACATACCTTGGAGGTTTTTGTGGGAAATCGGGTTTCCCAAATCCAGAATATCGGAATTGATATAACATGGAGACATGTGCCGGGAGAGCTTAACCCAGCGGACTGTGCTTCCCGAGGTTGTACGGCACCAGAATTGGTGTCACACCCGCTCTGGTGGGGTCCAGAGTGGCTGATGGGATCAGAAACTTCTTGGCCTGTCTGTCAGACAGATGTTACTTCTTTGAGTTTGACTGGGCTCCGTGTACATGCTGTAGTCGCTGAGACGACGTCGGAGCCGGATTGGCTACTTGCTCGGTATAGCAGCTTGGATAAGCTTCTGGGTGTTACCAGTTGGATTAAGCGTTTCATACATAATTGTAGAAACCCACAGGCAAAGCGGTTGGAGCCGATTGCAGGTGCAGAAGAGCGCCGGAGCGCATTGTTGCATTGGGTCCGTGTCGTGCAGACCGGACGGTTTGAGTCAGAGCTTCGTATTTTGCGCGACGGACGCGCTAAGTTGAAGGGCGCGGTCGCTCGTTTGAACCCGTACATCGACTCGGATGGGCTTCTTCGGGTTGGAGGCAGGCTCCGGAAGGCGGATCTTCCATATGAGACTCGCCATCCTCTGTTGTTGCCCAAGGGCGGACCCTTGGTGCAGCTTTTGGTGTCTGATCGACACATTCGTAACGCCCATGCTGGGTGCAATGCTTTGTTGGCTATTTTGCAACGCGAGTTTTGGATTTTGTCAGCCCGAAGAGCAATCCGTAGTGTCCTGTTTCGATGTATTGCATGTTATAGGTTGAAGGCATCCACGATGCAACCACAGATGGGTGATTTGCCCGCTGATCGAATCCGACCTTCGAGACCGTTTGACGGCGTTGGAACCGATTTTGCCGGTCCCTTTTCGATCAAGGCTTCTCCCTTTCGTAATGCCCGTATTGTGAAGGGCTATTTGTGTGTATTTGTTTGTTTGGCCACCAAGGCTGTCCATTTGGAGGTGGTATCGGCTCTGACTACGGAGGCCTTCGTCGCCGCGTTGGATCGCTTTGTTTCGCGTCGAGGTCTACCTTCCCTTATTAGGTCTGATAATGGCACAAACTATAAGGGAACTGTAAATTATCTTAAGGATGTTTCTGTGTTTATTGATAAAAATTGTACTAGTTTAAGTCAAATTGCTGCCCAAAGGGGAATAACCTGGAAGTTTAGTCCCCCAAGTTGCCCCCATTGGGGAGGGATTTTTGAAGCGGCTGTGAAATCCGCAAAGACCCACCTCCGCCGCATTATCGGAGAAACGGCTCTAACTTTTGAAGAGCTGGCCACAGTGTTTTGTAAAGTTGAGGCGGTCCTCAACTCTCGTCCTCTCTGTCCGCTATCTCCAGATCCAAATGACTTGGAAGCTCTCACCCCTGGTCATTTTTTGGTGGGAGGGCCTTTGAATGCCCTGCCCGAATACCCGTGGAAGGACGAACGCGTATATCGGTTGTCGCGTTTTCAAATGTTGCAGCAAATGAGCCAGGACTTTTGGCGTCGCTGGTCGCTTGAATATTTGCATTTGCTGCAGCAAAGAGTGAAGTGGACAGACAGGACTGAGCCTCCCAGGGAGGGTGATCTAGTATTGTTAAAAGAGGCAAATTTGCCCTCATTGCTTTGGCGACGAGCTCGCATATTACGTTTGATTCTTGGCGGAGATGGCACTCCGCGTGTGGCTGAGGTGTTGGTCGACGGTTCGATTTTAAAGAGAGGTGTGACCTCTCTCGCCCGCCTTCCCGTAGAGTAAGCTAGCGGTCTGCTTCTCAGACCGGGACGGGGGGATGTTTGTAATATATTGGGTAAAACTAAACGCAGGCGTTTCGCATTGCTGCCGCCAGAGGGCGTTCGGGGTTTTTCACACTGCTAGCGCGAATGGCTCGCGGACGGTCGCCATTGCATTGCCCTATGCGATATCGGTTTGATTTTTAATACGCGAGAGGGCCCGCGTTCTTTGATTGCTAATTAACTTGAGTTGTATTTGTGAATTTCCTGTTTGTTAAATAACTATTGAACTTTGTGTTTGTGTACCCGTCATTGGGACTTTCTCCTGTGGGATGTGACGCGTGGCTGCTCGCTCACATCTACCTGTTGCCGAGCCGATTTCGGGAAGAAATCTATTTATTTGTCCTGGGGAATTGAGATCTCAAGGGTTAGGTAGGGTAATTAGGAATTCCCCCTTCCCGAAGACACTCAAGTTTGGATCCGAAGAGAACGAAGATTTAGTTTGGTAAGTGTTCAATTCTAGTTAATTTATAGGTTAGGTTATCATATAGGGCCCTGTAGCTCCCTTCATAAGCTACGGTGGTAGCAGACTGCGTATAGCTTAAGTTAGATTCTAGTCGGACAGACGTGGTGCCGCGTGGAGATTTCTTCCCGGTACTTATTTTTACCGGTGGTTTTTTCCCGGTAAAGTTCCGGTACAGAATTCTTCCCGCCGCTTCGTTTGTCCGGATTCTCTCTGCCACATTTTCTGGCAGCAGAGCGTAGTTGCTCTGCACAAAATTAATGAATGATCGAATGAATATTCCTTGAAATAAATAGCATCCCAGATCAAAGTACTTAGGTACATCGCAAAGCAAATAATAAGTTAGCACATCTCGTTGATTCGAACATAACGCGTTATATGGAGTGCTAATAACGGGCTCACTACTCGATGTTTATTTGTAAAATTTTCATATCGAACAAACACCAAAATGGTAGGTGTGTTAACTGTAAGTATATAAATTTGATATTACCATTTTGGTTAGGTATTTTTTCTTTGGTTAGGTGGCATCTCGCCTCTCATTTAATACGGTATACTTGTCCAAATCAATGGATATTCCCCCAGGGTTTGTTACAGGTATCAAATTCTCATGTAAAGTACCGGTATTTTTCGGTTCATATGAAAAATTTGGTACCGGTAAACTCTGCATTACACTGAGATATAAAGGTATAGTGAAGTACCTTCTCGGATCCAGTATTTTTTTATAGTTACGTTGGCGATTAGAGATCCTAGTATAGTTTCGTTTGTTTCTTTATTACCTACGCATTAAATGTCATGCTGCATTGCATGAAATAACAAAGGGCGAGATCAAACATCGAGATACAAGCAAAGGACACAGATCCGCCGCTTGTTTGTCTTATTAATTATTTTAAGAAATAGCAGGGAAATCTGCCAGAGTCAATAAATAAACATGTTTTGAACCTTCAGAGAGATCACCTTTCACGACCTTCTCATATTTATCGGCTGGTTCGTTCAACCACTACTGCTAGATATTGAGCACGTAATAAACTTCAACCGTAAACCGGAAAAACTTACACTTCTTAGCAGTCATAGCAATATTTTCAGGGTCCATTTCAAATCAAAGAAATTACCCACTTTCGATCCGAGAGGGCGCATGCTGTTTGCTTACTTAAAAATTGATCATATAATACAGCAGTACAGTAATTACAATAACTTGGAAGAGGTACTCTAATATAAAAAATTATTACTTTAGTACTAATTGCATCTGAGATGCTCAAAAATCCAAAAAATAAACTTGGAAGAGGCTTTAAAACTATGGACTAACTACAATAGGCTTCAATGAAGAAATTTTATAGCAATCAAAAATATAGTCAACTCTTTCACTTTGGTTCAAGATATATTATCATATTTTCCCTTGAAAACACATAACAATCAGAAGAAAGAAGAAAGAAAAATCGTTTATTTGGCTATAAAAAACCAAAACGGTCTCTGCTCAGCATGTGTCGTAGACCGTGGTACGGTGTACAACGCTAGTCTTCCACAGAAACCGACTAATTATACTTAGAACCTGGAAGAATCATCACCTGACGCTACGTTTTAGTAAACAGATACATAAATAAAAACGTGAGTTTTCTATAAAGTTGACTTTTGGATTGTCCTGCGCTGCTCACGCGCTGTAATGTCATGTCGTAGACACTGCTACGACGTAGCGCGGGGCGTAGCATTCGGCTACCCCTGTTACTATCATCGACAAATCGATGTTACTATGTACCTACTGACTGCCAAAGATAATATAATATTCAAATATTTGCTCTAAAAATTATGATAGTTCCGTCAGTTTTGGTGTCGATGACGACAACACTACAAATAAAATATTTACCGCAGTAGCCAGTAGTAAATTCACACTCTCTTTTAAAAATCAAAATTAATATCTATTTTTTTTAATATTAAGCATCACATCAAAGATCACCAGACATCTATTAAGTATAAAAAAATTACAAATAAGTATAACGCGCGAAAATTTAGAAAAGATAAAACTAAGTAATCTTTATACACGATCTTATGTCTACACGATCTAGAAGTATGGCACAGTTATCATTATTATAGTTACTGACCTCGCCGTAATGGGATCGATATGCGGCTTATGAACTAATAGCTGTCATACGACTCCACTTGAATTAGCCTCAATAAATAAGTCATGATTTGGCTAGCACTTGCTTACTACACACGTGTGTACAAACACATGGGTACAAACCATCGAAATACAATTTGTACATAATTTCATTTATTTATAAGGATACATCCAGATTCACAGACAATAAATCCAAAACACCTGCATGTCATACATAAAAAAATTAACAAAGATTGAAAATTAAGGTAAATAGTAATAATTGGACCATATTATATTATAAAATTAATTATAATATCTCGTTGGTCTGTACTATTATTTTTACTAGGTTTTGCAGCAAAACACATTTACATAAGTAAGTGTATCCGTCAGTCTATCGGTGGTATCTCAGATACTAAAGGCTGGATACTGTTTTTGCATAGATATCTTTTAGTTACATAAGCAAGAAAGAAGTCCGTTAAAAATACACACATTTAACAGGTACTGTGGATTTTTTCTTTTCTACCCCAATATCTAAAAATATTTTTCGATCTATTTCCATTAAAATAATTTAGTATTGGTCAAGTATCAATTATTACGAAGCACTAGAGTAGTAAATTAACAGATTAAAAAACGTTCGTAAATAAAATTAATGAATAAGTAAGTTTTATTGCAATAAATATGATAAAGACAAGCCGGTAAAGTTCAATAAAAGGAAAAACAAATATGCTTATCTTAACCTTAGATAGGAGAATTCAATTCTACAACAATCAAATAAAGCAAATACTTATTCAGACTGACATACAAACTTCTATTTACAAAAGATTTTACGTGATTTAGTTTTATAGGTTATGAAGGTAATAATTTATCTATGATTTCATACACAAAAAGAAGGAAGTGGCAATGATATAGCATATTGTACTCACAGGGAGATCCCTGAATAATCCATACATGTTCAGTTGTCCAAATCAGCACAAATCACATATTTTCCCATTTTATCTCTAGAGTCAGCTGACCGGGCGTCTCGCGTGTGAGTCCTCCGCAAAACTGACGGTGTTTGTCGACGTTTGCGCAGCGAGTGAAGCCTCTAATAAACACCCTATTAGGCAGGCTTTGCATTCAGATCGTGCGATATTTTTTTACAGTTTATTTCTATGTCAAAAGTATTTTTTTAATCAAATTAGTTCTATATAGGCAACTAATGGACAGTCTCTGTCGCCCTCTTTGGAAGTAAAAGCCGAATTTTCCCTTATACTTTCAGAAATATACTCAGATGATTTAATGAATGAATTAACGTTATATACGTCAGAGAGATGTTAGAGATACTTACTAGAGAGATAGCTAGAGAGATAACGAGAGAACTAGATATATGTATAGGTAAGATACAATTTTAAAAGTACAATTGGCGGTCATTAAGTATATAAGTGCAGGTGTACTTAGCCGATTTCAATTTCGCATCGTCTGGCACGTGATTCGCCAAACATATTTCCTTATAGATTGATTGATAAACAGCAGTTGACATAACAACGCAATGTGTCGTGTCGTGGTCTTGTGAATTAATCAGACACACAAAGTCCTGAAGAGCTAACAATGAGGATGACACTTTAGCAAATTCCTTTGAGGATTTGAAGTGCGTAGTGTGCACATTAAATCTCAGGTAATATTTCATTTTTCTGTGGCAGTGAGTGAGATATTTCTCTACCTGTATAAAGGGAACTAATGAAGAAGTCGTCATAGTAAGCCATAGTCATATACATATAATACATGATATCATCGATAAAATATTAGTAACTATAGATGGATACCCTTCATATATGAAAGTGTGCCTTGCTGTTACTTGTTCCTCGTCTAACTAGATGTCGCTACCAGTCTTAATCTCACGCATATCTCACGTATTTTGTCGTAAAAATTAGAACCAACAAAGCATGATCAAACCGCGTCAAAGCATACCGCGTTTTACCACACAAATTCACTAGATGGCGCAATTCTTAGAAATAAGAAGGTTTTGCGCATTTATTCTTTTATTTGTTCCATTTCATAAGAAAACAATATTCAAAAATTACAAATAAATACTTATATTTAAAAAAAAATATTGAGGAGATAGATTTTTTAGATTACAATTTATTTAAGTATATATTGTAATTGAGATATTGTTTCGCATGATATTTTAAGTGTAAATCTATATTGGAACTTGTATTTCGTGTTAAAATTTACAACACGGGGAGCTACAGCATTAAGAACAGTAAAAACCGTAATAAATTAATCACATTTCCCACGTAAGTACACGTCTTTTTGTGTTCAGATCTCTACCACACACTTGCATAATTATTATAAATAAATAAATAAATATATACGGACAAATCACACAGATTGAGTTAGCCCCAAAGTAAGTTCGAGACTTGTGTTATGGGATACTAACTCAACGATACTATATTTTATAACAAATACATATATAGATAAACATCCAAGACCCGGGTCAATCTGAAAAAGATAATTTTCCATCTTGACTCGACCGGGGATCGAACCCGGGACCTCCGGTGTGGCAGTCCGGCGTGATGACCGTTGGGCCACGGAGGTCGTCGAAATTATATTTAGTTTACGAGTCCATGCAACAGTAGGTAGGTACTTTCTACCTAAAAAACAAAAATTTTAAACAAATTATCATTTTTTAAGTACTTCGAAAGTTGTGTTGAAATGTGTTGCCAATTGTAACAAAAAAATTCTCTACTCGAGTTATATTTTTTGTTTAAACCCTTATCAGTGAGTAAATATCTGTAGTATCAACTACTTTTCATACTCGTAGAAGTACTTTTATTGCCTATTTATAAAAATAACTAGTGGTTCGCCGCGAACTTAGACATCGCGATTATTATTTTTAAAATTATGCGTATATTTCAAAAACGACTGAATCGATTTTGTTGCGCAACGAAATTAAAAATTCTATAGATAGTTGCTACACGTATTCTTGATATCATCGAAATTAATTTAACTGTTCTAGAGTTATCGAAGAACAAACATACATACAAACAAACAATGTGTTTTCGCCCCAACTTAAATTATAGCTTATAGCTATTTTATTAAATATTTATCATATTAATTTTTAAATTTGACATTTTAAATTTTTTTTACTTGTGCGTAATTTCCATCGAAAAGGGGAAAACGTATAATGCTGGCAACACTCATTGCCAGAATGAGAAACAGCACCGATCAAATATTTTTGAAATATAGAAACAGCTATAGGATATGTACCTACCTAAAGGCCCCGCCATGCGCCAGGCCAGGAGATCGTAGAAACTTTGTAAACAAAGAATAGTGGTACGCAACCTGTGTACGCAACATTTGGGTCAAATCAAATATATTATTTCTGTAATATTTTTATTTAATGACAAATAATATGAGCCAATTTAGGAATAAAATTCATATAATGTAGAATAGTAATAGACAAGGTGTAATTTTTCAACATATTTTTAAATAAATGGAAAGATCAAAGTTTTATAACAAACTGTTTTTATTTTCGATTTAATTACCTAGTTATTTCAAATTGAAAATTCATACCAACGGAATACGCCGAACAGTTACCGAACACTTCCGATTAGCCCGGTGACGTCACACAGGTGTTTTCCCTACTCGGTGCGCCTCTCCCCGCCGGCACGCAGGCCCGCGCGGGTGTGGAGCTCGGGTTTGTGAGTGAACTGACAAGAAGGAGATCGGATTTTTTCGGGGCATCGGATTTTTTGGTACTTTTAATTAGATATAACTTGATAATTAGGTCGAAATTTAAAAAAATAAAAACCGTTTGTTATTATACTTTTACATGATCTTCCCAAAAATAAAATAAAAAAAACATTGTCAAATACCCTATTACAATCAAACAATAAAATATTAAAAACAACTTTAAGATTGCTAAATTTAAGAGAATACCATTGTTTATATTTATTTTAGAATGAAAAACATATGCCACCATTTTTATTACATACTAACTTTCGCCCGCGTGAATTTCCCACGGGAACCGTGCCTTTGGTGAAAGGTACCCTATGTCCTTCTCCGTACTTCTAACTATGTGTATGCGAAATTTCAGGAAGATTGTTCAGTAGATGAAGCGTGAAAAAGTAACAAACAAACAAACAAACAAACCAACAAAAAAACAAACTCACTTTCGCATTTATAATATTAGTTAGGAAGTTAGGATAATAAAATATTATAGCATGAAATGAGAATAAAATAATGGGGTTTTATTTTAATTTTTTGATATGAAAATAATAAATGATGACGGATCTATGTCTAAATGGTGCGCCAAATGTTTATATTCAGCTTTTTATCGCTGACGTATAATCCGACTAATTTAAATTGCCCGTTGGTTTCATACCACTCGCTTTCAATTGAAGTATAATATATTTCACTTCGTCGGTCCAAAATTTTCGGCATTACTTTGTTTCTTGGTAAAAAACAAATTTTTGGTTTGGTAAGTTTAACACTACGAAATCACTCCTATAGATTGTCAGAAGCCAGACGACAGATGTTTTACATCAAAAACAAGCAAGCATTACTTACCTAAAACGATTGTATGAAAATGATGTCGTAATTTATTCGTTATTCAAATGACGGATAATATCACGGATTCGAGGCCAATTTATCCGCGGATGATTTATACGTATATAAATTATCCGCGAATGAATTTCCACGGATAAAATTTTATTCGTATGATAATTCGAGTAAAAATATCCGAATAAAAAATTGTCTATTTCTGCGCATACTCATAGTTAGAAGTACGGAGAAGGACATAAAGCGTACCTTTCATACCGAGTAAAAGCACTGTTCCCGTGTAAAATTCATGCGGGCGAAGCCGCGGGCAAAAGCTATATGAAATCCTCTTTGCATAATCATTAAAAATTTTTTATATATCATTTGTCAGTATTATTAGGTACCCTATATTTCTAATTCACACTTGTCATTTATTCTATACTCGTATTATAGTTGTCTTATTTATTTTGCACAATATTTTCACAACATACAAAAGTAGGTAGTCGCGAGAGTACTACAACAAAACATCAAATAAATGAATGCATGCTCATGCGAGCAACTCGCGCGCTGTTGCCGTACCGTCCCGTGCTCGGCGACCGCCGGCGGGGCGGCGCGGCGGCGGCGGCGCGTTAACCGCGCCGCGGTACACATGACGTGCACGATCTAGCAACGTCGCCTCGCAGCCTAAGTGTATCGATAAAATGATCGATACTTTTATACCAGTTCACCATAATAGCGATAAAAATATTGGTATTTACTTCAGTTATCGATTCCGTTATCGATATTTTCGTCAAAATATCGGTATTTTGAAAATATCGATATCCAGTCCCTGGCTACTCCAAATAAAATGTGTGTCCCGTTTTTGTAAAGGTTAAAATAAATCCGCTGCAGCGCTGGAGCAATAATTAAAGTGTCCAGAAACAAGCAGCGCTACGAGCGCTTCAAGGCTATTGTTTACTTGCGACCAAGATTATAACAAACACCACAGAGTGGACATCTGTTTCGCGTTTTGAACTTACCAAATCTTTTGAATAAAACTTGGTAGGTACAAAACAAATTGATGTTTGTTTCTTTATTGCATACTAGTTTATGCCCGCGACTTCGTTCGCGTGTAATTAGAACGCAGTATACTAATTACAAATTATACTTTTAGTTTTGATAGGTACAAAAAAATAAACGCCATATAATTTTTCAGTGAGTAATATTTATTTAATTCCTTCAAACAATATAAGTTTAATTAATTTTTGCCGCTTAGAAGATAAACGATTATTATTCTGATGCCACGTTTTTGTTTCTTGGCTAAAACAAACATAATACAATGTTAGTACATAAATAATATTTTATCAAAATGGTATCACTTTTATAAGGTAGGCTAGGTATAACAAGAAATTACAGGTTATTCTACCTACACTTGTTCTATCTGAATTCTTAGTCTATGACAAATGACGCGTCATGGGCATCATGGCGTCCGCTAATAATATTTAGCACAAATTAAGTTAAAAAATGATTATCTAGTAACTCACCGAAGGAAAGTTACTCCATCCCACTTCCATGTATTGCTCGTATTATTGGTACGGTATCGTAATAAACGCGGGCGTATTTCGAAGAAAATTCACGATTTTTTGATCACGAGCAAGCAAGACTTAACACTCAAAGAGCTTGCGTAGCGACCGTCTGAGCGAGCGAAGAGCCGCCGGCTGGCGTATGATTACGCGCCGATGTATTTCGGCGTCTCCTCTAGTACGTAGTAAAATATCTCGATGACCTACCTACATATAAATAAGTAATTTTATAGTCGTTTCGTGCATGTAGTGTAGACGTCGATTATTATTCGTATAGATAGGTACCTACTGTAGTTGTAGAGATGGTGGTGCCATCTATTGCCATAGGTAGGTACCTACTGTAGTTGTAGAGATGGGGTGCCATCTATTGCCTCTGAATATTAACTAACTCGTATGGTATTTGAACTACGACTGCAGCGACACACGGAATTTTCATGAAAACCGAGATGATGTACTTCTCAGTGGCGCCATCTAAGTATAATACAAATTTGGTGAGGTACAGATTCAATGTACGTGAATATCCATCTATAGGTACTAATATTTTATCGATGATGATATGTACTTTCGTGACATAACCGTAAAGTACGGTTTTTTCACTTGGTGTGTCATACAATACAACAATAGGTTGATTTATTGCACTATTAAGATTATAACATATTCTCCTACGTATAATGTATATAAACTCCTACAAAATAAACAGCTAAACAACAAGCACAACATACTTCCTAAAACGGCTAGAGCCTACGTTAACAAAGCTAAGAAGGTTGCAATGAAGACCAATAATAATAAAATTATTTCAAAATGTTTTGTTAGCCTTCTTTCTATAGGCCTAGGATATGGTTTATTTAGGAGTCGCCGCTCTTAGAACCCTCAGTAACTTATAATAACAAGCTAAAAAAAAAACCGTCTGACAACTCACATAGCATATTATGTCACCCGGAGAAATGCGTACTCAAAAAACACCTCTCATCGACAGGACTTATGGTGGAATAAAAAACTTACATAGATACATACATGAACCATGTTTTTTTTTGTCAGTCTTGGAAAAATAATCTACCACAAGTATTAGCTATCACAGCAGAGGGTGAGTGCACTATTATGTATTCTGTGGTGAGGGTCATAGGCATAAAACACTCGAACAAAACAAAAATCTATAAAAGTTTTATTAGGTAGGTACCTTACATTAAGACATTTATTACTTACTTACGTTTTAGCTCTCTGGTATTGTATTCCTAAATCTACACAATCTAACTACGTCAAAATGTCAAACTGCAGAACAATGGAGACTGATATTTGTTCAGTGATTGCTTATCAAGTATAATTTATACTAGGTATCAAGTTTATTACAATGAATTTCAAGCAATAAAATGAGGTACCTACTTTAACTAATTACTATGTAAATTATATGTTTAATGATTATTCAGAAAACAAGTTTTGTATATCTAAATTGCCTATGAATTAATTATAATGTACCTACCACTTTGCAATCTCAAAAAATGTTCCAGTACCTACCTAAGCATGTGTGTGTAATGACGAATCCTAACTAATATTATAAAAGTGAAAGTGAGTTTGTTTGTTTGTTTTTTACCTCTTCACGCTTTATCTACTAAACCAATCTTTCTGAAATTTCGCATACACATAGTTAGAAGTACGGAGAAGGACATAGGGTACCTTTCATCCCGGGAAAAAGTGTGTCCACTGTTCCCGTGGGAAATTCACTCGGGCGAAGCTGCAGGCGAAAGCTAGTTTCTTATAAAATGAAATTCGTCATCAAATATCTAAATAAAATATAAGTTTACGTTGATAACAAATGTAGGCATTTAACCTAGCTTGCCTATTAGTGCAAGTAAATAGGCACTTTCAAAGTACATGGTTTAGAAAGACGAGCACTGAAACAGTTCGGTACGGTAGCATTCGTGGTCCCGTGCTGTCTAATAGGTTCAGTTGGTCTAATTCGTCGAACGTCTAATCCCTGAACGTCTAATTCCCCGAACGTCTAATACCCGACTGTCCATTTACCTTTAAGTCCATTCCATGAACGTCCATTTCACAGGCATTTTTCTTTACATCAAAAAGAAAGACATGCTTTTACCTGATAATCCCGATTTCCATCTGGCTACATTAGCATTTTATCATAGGTAAACAAATACAAATAGGTATAAAATAGTGCAAATAAAAATTAATGTTGTAATAGTATACCATCTAACAACTCATTTAAGTCTAGCCAAAGGTAAAATTCCAAGTAACGTTTGTGAATACGGGTGTCAACTGTCAATACAGCAAAAAATCACGCATATTTGTCACTTATATGTTTTAATTCTGAGTTATACAGATACGCACCTCTCGATCGAACTATCCTTGTCGATTTTTCCTTGTTCACAAAGCTGGTACAGCCTTATCTATCATTCAAAACGTTTGAAATAAACCCAAAATATTCTCAGAGGATATCTATTGTCGACAAATGATAAACGCATATGAATATCAGAAGGTATTAATAATGTCACTCTTAGTTCAAAACATGTAACAAATCCGCACAAGCTAGCCGTAGTGAAGATTAGTGAAGCAAATGTTTACTCACCGTCGTCGTCTTTCCCGAGGCCGAGGACGAGGGCGCTGCGCATCAGGTGAGCCATCTTATCCTATTACGATGCTGAATTTGTGCAAAATTATATCTAATATCAATAACATACAACTTTTCTACATATATAACAACAAATTAAATAACTACTTCGCTAATACTTAATAAGAAAACAATGGATTAAGATTACTGATTACATTAAACTGATAACAATTACCGCCCTTGTCGGTCAGAACGGTAAACGGCTACATCTCTGCTAAAATTAGTTTATTGACACGCTTCTGTTAGAAGAAAGTCAACCGAATGTAGCTCGTATCGGAACTGGTGTATAAATGATGTAAACTGAGCGCTAACCGAAATTATAGGTCGCGTTAGGAAGATGAACAGAAGGAACTGTGGAGTAGCTATTGCTTATGAAATAAAAATAATACATTGTGAGATCTGTTGGAAAATGGAAAATTTATGCATATAATGCAGCATATAGTTTTATCATAATTTAAATTACATAAATAACAGCTTTTGTAAAAAGTATTAGAATAATTAACAAAAGCGTGGATGTATACATTGCACCACATCATTTCCAAAAACAAAAGAATAATAAAATGTTTTGGTTAAAAAAATAATAAGACCTTGCTACGACTGGAACGTCGTAGCTGTTTTGTAGCACCCCCATGTAAAGTTGTAGCAACCCTACGCCCCGGCGCGCTACGCGTAAATTTGACGACGACGTATTTATTTTGTATTGTAGAAGTTGTAATTATAGAGGAAATTGGCAAGCTACTTTTTAAATAATTGACTCTAGGATTGGCCACTCAAAAAACATAAAAATTATTTCAATATAGACAAAAACCTACAAAGATAAGTGTAAGGTCAACGAAGACCTTATACTACAAGACTACAACGAATATGTTGCGCGTCGTAGCCACTTTGTAGCACCCCACAGAATCTTCGATGTGCCTAGAGTTGCTACGACTTCACACGGAGTCGCAAATGCCGCGTGCGCTTTTATTTGTGACCGGTTTTCATTCTGCGCTTTAAATGCTTCTATTTGTAATTTTCGCAAGTATTATCTAGTAACGCTTTTGGTCCCATTAAGTAGTTATTACATAAATTAAACTTCATACTAATTATTAAATTTTAGTGTTGTCACTATCACATATAAAAAACAAAAGACGAAACTGACTAAAGACTATCTACGGACTCGTCTTGTTCTTGGGTTTTTACCCACATAATCAAATATGTAAAATTAAAAAGATCGTTCAGCCACAAAAACCTCAAAAATCTACGTCGTAGCTCCCGCATGTAACATTGTTGTAGCTACTCTACGCATGGCGCCGTTCTCGTCAGCTATTGACTTAGCCGGCGAACAATACGGAGTTATCTACGAGGCTGATGGCACGGAACAAACAAGGTGCTTCAGCGTGCGCTCTCAACCTCTCACTAAGGACCAATGGATTGGCTATTTTATTTATTTTTATTTATTTATTCATTCTTAAACAATATACATTGTGTGAGAAACATTAAAAACTATAAACAGTATATTAGCAATTAAATTATACAATACAATTACATTATCTTACATATAATAATCTGTACATATAATAAAACAGTAAAAAGATTTTGTCTGTACATTTAGTATTTTTGACTGAAATGGATAGAGGGACACCTAAAAAGAATAATAGAAAGCAAAAATAGTTTTTTGGAATTTCTTGTCTTTCTGTCTGTCTGTCTGTATGTTTCATGTACGCGTTTCACGCAAAAACCACTGGACGGATTTGAATGAAACTTTTTTTGTTGTATAGCTATTAAGTCTGGGCAACATATAGGCTATAATTGATTTTGAAAACTGGAACACCTGATGAAGAACCATAACAGAACAGCTAAACTATAAGAAATATGGAAATAGTGCCTTAACAAAAGTTATTCAACCTCATGAGCATTTTCTGCTGACGTATAAAAATTTAAGATCTGGAACATCTGATGAAGAACTGCAAGAGACCAGCTACACTATAACATATATGGAAATGGCGCCTTAGCAAAAGTTGTTCAACCTGATGAACATTTTCTACTGACGTATAAATATTGAAGATCTGGAACATCTGTTCCCGTTCATCAACATATATTACCGCGGGACACGGGATAACGGCTGAAATTTTGAGTACTGGAGTTTAGGTTACTATGAAGCGAAATTCACGCGGGCGAAGCCGCGGGCAGCTAGTTTGTACTAAAGCGATTAAAAAATCTCTCTCTCTCTCTCTCAGCCGAAAGACGTCCACTGCTGGACAAAGGCCTTTGATTAAAAAATCTATGTTTTGGAAATAAATGTTTTGCTTTTCTCATTGATATAATCCTACTTCTATAAATACAAAAGTTTTGTCATTTAAACGTCCATCGTGTGGTGGGCTGGTTCGGTGGTTTGGTTTGGTTCCCAAAATTTATATTTATATTTTAATAAATTATATTTTCATCGAAATATTGAAAATACGGGTACTAGCACATAGTGTACTTTTTATCTCGAAATTCCCACGGAAGCAAAGCCCGGGCTAGTAAAATATATCCTATTTAAAGTAAAAATTCTAAGTTGCTACCTTATATTATTTGTTTAATTTCTCAGGTACTACTGAGATAACTATATATACACGTAAATAAATATACAGACAAATCAAATAAGGGAAATCTTCCACAGAGTATTTTTACAGCATTTATAACGAAAATATCGCAATTGGTAGATTTATAGCCCTTACTACTTACCTCCCACTACTGTTTTGTTTATGAAAACTACTGTGTACCTAATTCAGTCGTTGGATCCGGTCAACATCGAAAAAAGTAGATACTATATTTTCACTAAAAATAAATTCATAAGCAGTTAAAATATTGTACTATATCTTTTCTACGTGACATAATTTCCGTGTTTACGTAATGGCGTGTATAGGATAGGACACAAATAGCACAAGGAAGGGACGGCGTAAGGGATCCCCTGGAAATTGACCCAAATTCCAACAGGAAGGTGCTCGGCTGTCATCATTTCACGGCTAATTAACGTTGAGCAAAATCCGATATTTCATTTTAAGCTATCTACGTTATCATTTTTACATTATGTATTTTTGGAATAGTTAAGTTTTTTTTACAACTTCTTTCTCTAGTAGCTTCTCGAGGGCACAATATACATTAGTTGTCCTGCTTGCACTTTACACTAATAAGTATAATTAATAAGAGGAACTGTTTAATAGGAACTACTGAACCGATTTCAAAAATTATTTCACCAATAGAAAGCTACATACCCGAGTGACATAGGCTATAATTTATATATGTACCTCCTGAGCGAAGCTGGGACGGGGCGCTAGCTCTGTTTGGTACACTGTCAGAATGATACCAGAAATAACACGTAGGATACTTTTATCCCGAAATTCGTACGGAGAACTTAGCCCCGGGCGCAGCTAGTAATAAAAATGTAAGGATGTCGTGTTACCTTTTCTCGTCTAAACCGCTGAACCAAGTTTAAAGTACCTACCTATTTAAGTTTAAATAGGTAAAAATAAGGTACTTAATTCTGAAATGTTTTAATCATCCCTCTCTCTCAGCCGAAAGACGTTCACTGCTGGACAAAGGCCTCCCCAAGGATTTCCATAAAGACCGGTCCTGCGCTGCCCGCATCCATGCGCATCATATTAATCATCCCTACCTTCTTTTATATGAGTCTCAGAGCGGAACAGAAATTCATCGTCAGTTTAGAGTCGTTTGTTTGGTAATGGTTGCTATGGCTTCGACCTTGCTTAACATCGCATCTCAATTGATATGCAAATGATAGGAAATGCTGTTCCTTCCCTACTTATCTATGAAGGTGAAGGTTACAGACGCGACACGTCTCAGTTATTGAATGATATTTGTATCCTAACTAATATTATAATTGCGAACGTGTGTGTTTACTATTCACACTTCCTGAAATTTTACATACACATAGTTAGAAATACTGAGAAGGACATAGGGTATACCTTTTATCCCGGGAAAAAGTATTGGTCCCGTGGAAAATTTACGCTCGCGAAGCCGCGGACAAAAAGCTAGTCTAATATATACGCTAAAAATTATAAATTATATAATATACTAATGAAAGAAAAATTTCTAATTAAAATTTTTAATTTTTTAAATTAGTATAATATTAAAAAGATTTAAGAGATAAAAGAATGGTTAATTGGAAAAGACTCGTATATGACATTAAAGATTTATTATGACGAATTGAAATTACATTTGTTATTTAAGATTTTATTATATTAAAGAATATCGGTAGATTGTATCTCCTATTTGCATGCCATATATGTGGTAAAACATGTGTACTTTTTTATGTGTAAGACTTTAACTATGTTTTATGCAAATAAAGAATTATTATTATTAATGTCCATACACAATGGATGTACTTAGTACCTCAAAAAGCCCCACCACATAACCAATACAACAGGTTTAAGGGAATAAATAATAAAATAATAATTTAATAATATAGTAAAAGTAATTATATTATAAAAAATCCTTATAAAATAAAAGTAATATAACAGACACAATATAAGTGTCATGTAACTCCAGATAGTCCAACTTCTGCAAACAAGTAAGCATTGTATTCAAAGTATGTGTCAAGTTCCCATGCACTTATATATACATCTAGCACCTGCTCGTCTCTGCAGTGAGCAACATTTTCTGAAAAAAAAGATAAAGGACATTATAAAGAAAATTAATAATTCTTGTGTGGATAAATAATAATAATTCTTTATTCAACCAACAAGGATCATTACAATTTTTACAAAAATTTCCTTATATAAAATTTTTAAATTATTAAATTAAGTTATTGTAAATCAAGTTAAATTTAAATTCCAGTCAGTACATGAATCATCGCTGCATGGTTCATGTACTGACAGTCAAATCTTTCTGAAAACATCTTAAGGATGCTGTTACTGCTGTCTCGCACCCTGTGCACCAGAGATTGTTTGTGTGTGGATTGTTTACCACCAGAGATTGTTTGTGTGTGGATAGTCATGCGGAAGCATGACTGTGTAGAAACAATCCACATGGGAAGTGGCAAACATCCCCAACTGCAAAATCGAGGCAGCCCCAACAACATCCTAAAGGCATTATTGTATTGGATGCGCAATGCCTCGTTCTGTGTCTTGGTATATGACACCCACAGACTGCCCGTGTAGAAGGATGTACAAAATGCTCTGAAAAGAGTAATTTTGACATCCCTCGAACAACAGGCAAACCTGCCCGTTGTTAGCCGAGGGAGTCAGAGCCCTGCGCTCCTTTTCATGTCAGCATCATCCTTCAGGTCAGCGATAAAAAATAAGATAATAAATTTTCACCTGCAATTATTTCTTTCAGTTTATATTCTTTTTGCAGAGATAAGCACATCTTTTCCACACTATCCGAAATTTCTTTAGTCGTCCAAGTGAATATGACTGGCTGATCAATGGGAGGCAACTTTGAAAGTGATTTTAATTGATTATTTAGCAGTATTACACCTGCAATGAATACATACATTTTGTTATATGTACTATGATAATAATAATTCTTAGATGGCAGTCATGTTTGAAAACATATCTCACACATTTAGCACGCACTACTCACCTTCTACAATATGTTTCATACCATCTACTGCTTCAAGCAGGCCCTCTGTTAAAGGTTTTAATTGGTGTGGAAAGTAGTCATCTGTAAATTCGTACAATTTTATTGCACTTATACCTCTACAGAACTTTGTGCCTTTTTCTCTTATTCGAGACCAATCTGTTAGTAGACCATGTAGGTTAGATACGTGTGTGAATACAGTCTTTGATGTACCAGGGAAAATCTTTATTGGGTGTTGTTATTTCTGCAAAAAATACAATTTGAAATAAAACAAGTGTATTTAGATTACAGACTTGATTTAAACTTCAAGTAATTATTATAGGTTATTTCATAATTCCTTTTACCTCTAGGTGTAAAATTTTGTGCCGAAGAAGGGCTATTGATAGGTGTATGAGACATTATTATATTAGATGTATATATTCCAAAAAATTAAATGTAAACAAAATTATGTACTAGCTAGAAAATCAACAAATTTAAAATCAAAACAAACAAAAATAAACTAACGATATGACAGTTGACACTGACACTAATAAACTTTTTTTAAAGTTGGGTAGGATGATAGAGTTGTCTTTTTTACGTATTTTTAACATAGATGTCCGTTTTTTACCAACAGAAAAATAATATGCCCAATCCCTATCCACTCTCGCGTTGCGAGGCGGCTCCTAGACAGGGCTTGAAACCGGTTAATAAAAAACCTAAAAAATAAGTGTTTTGACCTGGTTACGCAGTAACGCTCGGGCCATTACGATCGGAGTGAAAACCCTTTTGAATCGGTCTCGCGAGCGGAAATTACCTGGTTAATCCCGCGCGGGCGAGTGACAAGGACGGGTATATCGCTCAGCGTTTTATCTCACTTACGCATTTGCAAGTCTCAACGTGTAGATTGGTTAGATTTATATCGAACGAGAGTGAGAAATAATCATAGTTAGAGCGAGATAGAACACGATCGTCGAAAAGAGCGATATATTTTGGGTCTTTCCGGTATTTTGAACAGGAACTGAAATGATATCGCGCTTTGAACATAACCAGAAATAATATATGGTTTTGCTTAACCGTAACTGATTTAAAACGCTCTTTTTTTAAATGTATGGCGCATCGAGTGAGCTGGTTTAGAATTTTAACCAGGTTAGCAAGCCCTGCTCCTAGATACAGAAATAAAATAAAAAATTAATATATTTTTCTTACTATTTTTATATGTCTGTGCTTCTAGCTAGAGCTTCTTCTCACCCATAAAAAAAGTGATCTGTAAAAAAATATTTCCGTGTTCTCAGCACGACTAGAGATGGGCATTTACCCGATAAATTTTCGAGACTCGGAAATTTATCCATTTATACCCATTTTTTCCCAGGAATTTTTAATTTATACCGGGTAAAAATTAAAATCAATTAAAATGTTTGTAATTACGATATTTTATAATATATCGTTAAGATTTATTATAAAATAAAGTGTTTAAGCACATATTCAGTTTTTAAATTAAGTACTGTGCAAAGTTTCACGCAAAACTCCTGCACGGATTTGAATGAAACTTTTTTGTTGTATAGTTATTAAGCTCTGGGCAACATATAGGCTATAATTTTGAACACCTGATGATGATGAAGAACCTTAACAGAACAGCAAAAGTTTATCAATCTGACGAGCATTTTCTATTGACGTATAAAAATCGAAGATCTGGATCATCTGATGAAGAAAAATGCAAGAGACCAGCTACACTTTTACATATATTGAAATGGCGCCTTAACAAAAGTCGTTCAACCTGATGAGCATTTTCCGCTGACGTATAAATAGACAGGAAACAGGATAGGACAAAGAGGGACTCGGGGTGGAGTTGTAGTACACGGAAAATTGTAGATAACGAGCAGACGAAGATCGTTTATTGAATGAAGTATCACTTTTGATTAATTTTAACAACGCGACTGTAATACGAGTACCTAATATATTCCCGCGGGACACGGGATAACCAATATGGCTGAAATTTTGAGTACTGGAGTTTAGGTTACTACAGTTTGGAACACATAAAGATTTTTCATCTAAGCGAAACTCACGCGGGTGAAGCTGCGGGCAACAGCTAGAATCAGTAATAATGAAAAACTTAATTTGAAATTAAAATGCAGCAAACTTAGTTACTAACTCTCTCAAAAACACGTGTGCATAAAATTTTCTCGATAAAAAATATTGCGAAGTTACCTCCAAATCCTAATCCTAACTAATATTATAAATGCGAAAGTGAGTTTGTTTTGTTACCTCTTCTCGCTTTACTACTCAACCAATCTTCCTGTTTCACATACACATTACTGAGAAGGACATAGGATACTTTTCATCCCAGGAAAAAGCACTGTGCCCGTGGGAAATTCACGCGGGCGAAGCCGCGGGCAAAAAAGTTAATCTATAATACAATTGAAGATGTTTTGATTTTTTTGTTAATTCTACTTGAAACAGCCATATACTAAATATGCATCATTATTTTCAAAATATTATTTGAATACGATTTTAAATCTGTTGTTTTTGTTTTTTTAATATTTGAACCGAAAATAACTAGTTATTTGTCTTCCTTTAATCAAAACATACCTAATATTTTTACTTTATTTATTATTCTAACAGTATTAAAGTAAATAAGGATATTTTCCTTTCATTTTAATTTCTACACGGCATAAATTAAAAATATCGGGTATAAAATGGGTATAAATTAATTTTTACCCATTCTACCCATTCTTTCCCATTTTTACCTTCCCGAAATTTATCCAAGCGCCCATCTCTAAGCACGACTGCACTGCACGAGTGGCTAGTGGACCTAGTGGACCACAGAGCAACACGGACTCCGCGCGCCTGTCAATGTTAAACCGGTCATCGGGAAATTAGACATAAACAAGCTGCTAAGCTCAGAGCTAAGCTTTTTGACTTTTTGGTAGGGTTGTTTAAAACGTAGTGATTATATGCTCTTTGGGGTTGTTTACTTGTTTTCTGGTTGTTTTCACGTAGTGATTACCTACATGATCTTTGTTGTTTTCATTCTACTTTTCAAGTTTTATTGAGTTCTCTAATTTAATTGTGGAGTTTTCCCAGTTTTCCAACACTGTCTCCGGCTGGCATCTTATTTTCGTGACACTGTGACACTCTGTTTTTCATAACGTTAGTCTTTACTGTAACTATTATATACAAATACAATACCTATTTGCAATTAAATCACTATGTCAGGGCCGATTCAAGATGTTGTAGAAGAAGATGCAGCGGACTTGCAGTTTCCTAAAGGTAAACCTATATCAAATCCTAACTAATATCATAAAAGCGAAAGTGAGTTTGTTTGTTACCTCTTCACGCTTCATGTACTGAACCAATCTTCCTGAAATTTTGCATACACATAGTTAGAAGTACGGAGAAGAACATAGGGTACCTTATATCCCGAAAAAGCAATGTTCCCGTGGGAAATTCACGCGGGCGAAAGCTAGTACTATATAAACTCGCTAAAGTATTTGTGGTACGTTCTCAGACCACGTATAGTTCTGACCCATTGTATAAGCTACTGAAATTGAATTGTCTAATATGTACATTTTAATTCCTACATTTGTACATTTTTCACTGTTTCCAGAATTTGAAAATGCAGAAACTCTTCTAATATCAGAAGTAGATATGTTATTAGAACACAGAAAAGCACAGAATGAATCTGCTGAAGAGGAACAAGAATTCTCAGAAGTCTTCATGAAAACTCTTACATATACGAACATGTTCAAAAAATTTAAGAATAAGGAAACAATCGCTGCAGTGAGAAAGTACGTATATGAATAAAATTTTCATGGGATAAGGACGAGGGAGAAGGAGTTGAAAATATTTTAATAAATCATACTATGATAATAGTAGTATTAAGGAAATTAGTAAGATGCTAGAATTAAGTTACCAGGTAACTCAAAACCAACCAACCAACGTGAGTTACCAGGTAACTCAAAACCCTATACGGGTCTTGGGGAACTGGGTGAAATGGTCTCAGCATAAGTGGACTGTACCCGTCTGGTGCTCGCGCTGGCGTCCCCATATAGTAAATAATAATAAATAAGATGCTAGAATTCAATAACAAGCATGTTGTTTCCAAAGCCCAACCCAAGCTACTGAACATAGAAGCAAAAGTTCTTTATCTACCTAGGATAAGAGAGCAAAAAGATTTTGAAAATTCCAAACTAAAGTGGGTAAAAAACCTTTAATCATGCGGGGAATCTGGTGGAAAAAACCTAGGTTAGCTCTAATAATGGCTTAGTGTGCTATGTTCTATAAAGAAATCCAGCAAATTATTATTATTATTTTTTTGCAGCCTCCTTCAGTCAAAGAAACTTCATAAATTTGAAGTTGCAAGTCTTGCTAACTTGTGCCCAGAGACCCCGGAAGAAGCTAAGGCGTTAATACCGTCATTAGAGGGTAGATTTGAGGATGAAGAACTTAGGATATTGCTAGATGACATTCAAACAAAACGAAGTTTGCAGTATTAGTGTTATATTATTCTAAAATAAACTTGATTAATACTACATACTTTTTTTCTATAAGTTAGGTTAATAATCAAAGATTCATATTACTTTTGGCTATGTATAACTAGACAAAGTTTGAACAAACAGCAATTATATACTCACACCTTCAGAAATTAATGCTCCAGTATTCTATAATCCAATTGTTATTGTCTCAGTAAATTAATTGTTAGTCTGGTTTGTCCTCACTCGTTTGAGTGAATAAATATGTGATATAAAATTATCTATCTGTTAGCTAGAAAGGGGAAAAATAATTAAATAAAAGACTTGATTAAATCAGTCTGTATATTGGATATGTCTGCAATACAGCAAGATACATTACAGTGAAAACAGGTAAAAGTGATAAAATATTGGAAACAAAAAATAGTAATTAGAATTTCTTCTCTGAAACAAAACTATAATAAAACCATTCTTAACATTACTTAAAAAGTAGATACTATTAATATTGATGTTATTTAATGCCTCTAACTAAACAAGCCTTTTGTCATGCATCACAAGTAAAAAAAACTAAAAAGAATTTTTTATCAATAAACCTCAACAATTTTAGATAACTAAAACTCAACAACCCTTTGATAATTTCCTTAATTCCTAATTTTGTTGCCTAAACATTATTCTTCAACAAAATGCCGAACAAAAGGCTTGCTAGAATTATAAACTTATATCAATGGGCACTTTTGGTTTAGTTTAAATGTTAGTATTTAATCTAATATCATAGTAATAAAAATTACAAACTTATCATTCATCTAAAAGCAAACTTTAAAATAATATTAACTGTCTATAAAAGAATTATTAAATCTAGATCCTAGCCATGTTACTTTATACATACTGCATGTCTCCTACCCAACATATAAAAATATCTTATGTACTTTTTAAAAGATTTGGGACACCTAAAATATCTCAAGTCACCAGTTAGCTTTCAAGTGATCGAGTTTTTACATCTTCAAGGCTCCCCGGCCACACCGTGGTTACTTTAAATTAATCATAGGGGACCATTTATAGCACACATTTATTAACAGCTAATAATTTTACGGTTCACTTTACTAAAAATTACTAATCCTTAATTAGGTAACATTTTATTGGGAGATACTTACATAAATACTAAATTACAACCTGGACCTGTGACATAAGTATTGTATATTGTTAGTAAAGCAAATATCGTTTGTATTGAAATGTGGGGTTCTAAAAGCGACATGGAAGCTGATAGGAAGCAAGGCAGATACAAAGCATGAATCTTATACTAGTACATGTGAGTTTATAATGAAAAGTGCGCAACTGAACGCATCTCTGAAACAATTAGGGATATTTTAAAACATTACATAAATATAATATCAAAGCTGATTTAATAAATTTGAGGTTTGCTAGTAAATTCCAATACTACAGCTACATATTGCACTTATTCCAGAACTATCTATCAAACATTCGGATTTTAAATACTGGCTCGGTTTTCTTCCATGTTTCAACTTTTACCACTAATAAATATGAAATGTATGACAATTAAACAAATTATCAGAATGCTATTTTTTAAAAATCTCGCTTATTAGCACTGAAGGCCTAAAAAGGCCACTCCGATTTAACCACAATAGGATCCTTTCCAATATGTATTCCTCAAAGTAGTCTTATTAGACCTGTTGGACTATGGTTTAGCTGATTCCAGTATGATATTCTAAACAGAGCGTCCGAGTCGCGACGAGGTCACAAGTCACTCACTGTACACTCCTATGCTACGCAGCACCTTCGACAACACTTCACAACTCACGGATACCGTTCACTTTGTGCATCTTGTCTGTTCAATGTAAATACCACAGGAGCGCCTAAGCAAAATCAGTATCTAAAGTTGTCAAGTAACAGTCAATGTTCATATTCAAACTTACATATCACATTAATTTGCTGAATTTTACTAAATAATCAATACATACTAATATACATAAGCAACTGGGAATATTACAATCACAATACATTTCAAATTCGGCATGCATCATAAGTGGCTCATAATAAAATTTTGATTTGAGCAATGATAGATTCAAAATACTCTATTCTTCCAAAGGTGAGCCGTCCAAAATATATATATTTGCCGTTATCGTCTTGTACAAAATATTAAAAAATAATTGCGTACGTCCAAAAGCAGATCTAACTATTTAATGCAAGTTGTCAACATTCTACATTATCAGTCTCGATGTTGAAAATGCATTTTGGCCAAAATGAGAGATCTAACTGGCATGGTCCATCTTTCCTAAACGAATGAATACCGTAATACACGCCTCCGTGATACCTGATACAGATACTATGACATTAGTCTCTAAAAAATATTTTTTACAAACTGAAATTTCATTTCTAAACAGGTGAAAAACAAAGAAACGATGGAGTAATTTAGGTCTTTCAAACAGGCACTTTGTATAGTACATCTACACACTGTCAAGATACCTGTATCAAAGTACGAGTAAATTTTAAAAATTTCAGTCTATTTTCTTACTTTCTCAAATTCCACAAGTTAAAGCTCTTTACAATATAAATGTCGGCCAAGCAATCAATCATGACCATAATCGATAATATTCCGGCCATCTGAGAAAATTGGTCCAAGATTTTTCCCAAACACTAAACAAAAGTTAAAACTTACACTGAGAATTAATTGTTACTAAACGAATTATCCTTATAACAATACACTCACTTTTGCTGTGTAGTATAGTAGTGTTATGTACACAATTTTAAATAATACATAAAAATGAGATCAAATATATATCCAGTCATAACAAATGAGATGGTTTAGCTGGAGGTAAAACAATACAAAATAATGTAACTTAATATGAATTACTTTAGCGCAAACTAATATAACATCCATCTGAAAATTGTTTGGTTTAAAAAATTTAAATTATATTGAAATGAAGACAAAATGAAATTAAATTGCTTTGGTTCTTTTTAGAAACTATTCACATTAAATGTTTAATACAAGGGATATTTTATACTCTCACTCATGATTTGATATAAATTGACAATCATGCAATACTTCAAGTATCAAAGGACTCGCGGTCATGGAAACTAACTATTATGATTATTGTCATAACAGAGTATGAAACACGATAAAAAGTTACTTTACGTCATGAGCGCTACACATTATTCCTGTATGGTATAAAGCTGTTTGAAAATAATTCGCATATACTACTGACAGATATTGTACAAATATAATTCAAACATATAACTTTGAAACTTACCGTTCCACATGGAGTTAGATTACCCTGACTCACTATTGTGGGATGTCAGGTTAACAATGCAATTCAAATACATAAAACGAATTTGTACAACATTGATACAGCAGGCAAAATAAAGTATAAAAAATATAAAAATTAGTATTACATATGTCGTCTTCTCTACTTACACATAACATGCATCAGCACAATTATGGGAATTAAACAATGATTTTTCATTACGAGGAGCTAATAGTTTTTATACACTTTTTGCTAGTGTAGGTACGGTTTAAATGCCAAAATAGTAGAATACTTTTTGGGATAAGTCCGCCATTGTACGCCTCTCTTTATGTTTCACTATCTTTTGTATTTTTCTTGTGTGTATGTGCAAATAAAGAGTTTACAAACAAAATAACCAACTGTATTAAAATTCCCACAATTGCGCGAGCGCATATTTTTATACACGTTGTCACGACTATAATACAATTAAAAAAAAAGAGACCGAGATATGCGTTATATTAACATTACATTTATAAAGTGGTTTTTAGCCGAGTAATATGCTCAGACCGTTATACAGTGTTAATTTTAAATAATGGCAAGTTCAAGTCATCTTTTGCACAACAGAAACTCAAATCAAAATAATTCTAAATTTAATAAGATAATGAATACAAAATTGATTTTAATTTCGCAAGTAACATTAACACGGTTCTTAGGTACACATGCTATTGTAACTCAGTGTTGTTGTTGTTGGCGAGTAAGAAAACATTTGGTCGGAATTGACTCTGAATGAAATGATTTGCACGCAAGCCATGTTTACTGTGATGACAGATATGGAAAATAGCAAGTGAATAGAAATGTGAAAGATGTGTGTTAAATTTCCAATGAAGCCTAATATTTTAAGTCGGGCAGGTATTATCCCTTATTATGCGTATCTGCCTTCACAGTAACTAATAGACCAAAAGTTTGATGTTTTACATTTCAGTAATCTATTGTTTGTCTGGAAGAAATCGCTTTCGTGTATTTTTTATTTATTAGCAACAAAGTAATATTATTCTATCTTGAATCAATATTCATAATTATGGAACTGATGAAGAATCAAACGTCAAAATTGACAGGTATCTTCTATTAGAGTAGTATAGATAGTTAAATTCACGAAGCAGTTTTCCATTAATTTTTGGATAAGTATGCACATACAAGATGTTGAATTTTAACCCTGTCATTAGATAATACAATGCTAAAATCTCTGGTCTAACATCACACGAATTTTTAACGTAAGAATTACGTTGAAGTTATTGTATGTATAAGATGTGGTATGAGATGAAAAAAAATATGGGGCGTCCTCTTGGTTTGAACTATCGAAAGCTCGTAATCCATTTCGATGTACAGTCGACCGCACCTCAAGTTACCCTGCATGATCTCTTATGCCGCGGCCGCAGAGTCGAATTTGCAATGAATTTGAGTAGGTTGATGTGCTGTTGACTGTACATTCGGCCAATGTTAGTCTAGTCTGCATAGATAAAGAATTTATACAGGGAGATGGATTGAGTGATTACACAGACTCACTGATAAAATACTATACTTTATTGGACCACTGAATAACTTTTCCTAAAGTATATACTTATAATGAAAAACTTAAATAAGTGAAATTCCTAGTTGACAAATTCCTTAAATTGTTAACTAGGTATTTAATTTATTTTCATTTTTTTTTTCTTCTATAGTAAATCCGGTCAGGGGGGTTAAAATGGCCACTTCCATAAATCAGAATATGATTCATTTCTCATTTTCTAAATATTTAAAAATGAACCTTATGTTTGGTTGAATAAGGTTAATTTTTCAATATTTAGGAAATGAGTAATGGATATATTCTGATTCATCAAAGTGGCCGTTTTAACCACCCAGGCCGTTACTTGATCGGATATATTACAGGAAGTTTTATATTTTGTTACATAATTTAGGAAAGTCATTCAGAGTCACTGACCGTTAGGCATGATTCCCCCGCAAACCAAGGACATATTTCGTTTCTGCGCAGTCTTGTTTCGTGCCGAATGTTGTACCTTATGGCTGGTATACACTTTGTTTAGTGTGTGTAGAGTGATTAGTGTTAAGTGATTAGTGATACCTACATTAAAAAACTTTGACTTTGTTGACATAACTAAACACTTAACAGTCACGTCCAGACGTATTTAGTTCTTGTATAGAGCAAGTGAGGGGTGAAGACGGGACGCGCGGGAGGAGTGACTCGCAGCAAAAATAGAACGCGTGTTTAGCCGTGTACTTCGCTAATCACTATACACTTATCACTAAACAGAAACTGTCCTGACGTGTTTTTTGCTAAACACTTAACACTAAACAAGCCACTCGCACTAATCACTAAGTATACCGGCCATTAATGATAGTGTAACAAGCAGTGTCGGGTGGAGTGGGCATCAGTGCAGGTCGGGGTCGGCGGGCTGCAGCGGCTGGAAGGCGGAGCCCTGCGAGGGCCGCAGCGTGAACCCGCCCACGGCCGGCTTCAGCACCAGCACCGGCGGGGAGCACGAGCCCTCGCCAGCACGAAGATTCACCTGCAATGTCAGACTAGTTTAAACCCGTTCAAAAATAATAAATGCTGTTCGCTACTCAACTTGTTACGAGGCGGAATTTCTCAATTCAAAGATGGTATAATTGACAATGATATATAATTTCTGAATACTAAATACATTAGGTAGAAAGGAACAAAAAACGTAAAAATCACATGCGACGCGCCGAAACTTGCCCCGTCTAAATGGGATGGTCGCAAACGTGCATCCATCCATATACACGATGAATTTAAAAACATTTCTACTGGTGAAAGTACCCATGTATATGTATGAGCAACTTTGTTTGTTTGTTTGTTTGTTTGTAATAACTTTATTGCACAATAACATAAATACAATAGATACTAATTACAAATCCAGAAGATGGCAACGGCGGACTTATCCCATGAAGGGATCTCTTCCAGTCAACTTTTTGTATAGGACAGACTCTGATGACTCAAAAAAAACAGCTGTGCCACTTGTTTATAATATTTACAATACCTACGCGCCCAAAATGTATGAACCAGCGGATTTCTTGAGATATCAGAGTCGGTCCCATACAAAAAGTTGTCAAAATCATGAGTACAGTCCCAAGAAATATTATGTAAATACGATAGACACAAAAATTACAGCGTCTAATTTTGATTGAGAAGTTAGTATATTTATTGCTAAATAACACTTTTAAATGAATTTTTTTATACCTTTTCACAGCCATCCGGAGGTTCGCGTGCCAGAAAGCGATTGATTTGTGGCGAAGTACCCAACTTGGAGCCGTCCAAGTCCGGAGACGAACATACACTACCACCTGGAATTATCAACATTCCATATTACTCTTTACTACATTCTATACTTGCCATTATGAGTTGATACGAAAAGCTACTTTATGTGAAAATAATATTCTATTGCGAACACATTACATTAATTAATTACTTCTACTAAAAACTCCATGTACCCAAGTTTTCGTAACTCTGGGTGCATGCATATATCTAGTTGATATTTTATGCATTACTATGTATATTATAAATTATTTAAATTGAAGTAAAAATGATAAAAGATCCCCAAAGAACTATTTAAGATGATTGATGATTGACTGATTTGGAAAACCCACATTGGTATATCTCCTTTAGACATATAATTTAAAATACCTTACTACCACCAAAAATTTCCATTTTTAACTTATTTTCGTAGAAGTAGTATGAAGTTTTTAACATAATTCATCTTCAATTTAAATATTCTAATCCTCAAAAGCAGAAAATAAAAACAAAACAAAACATGAAACACCATGCTAGGAGATATGAAATCATTCTGGTGCTTTCTTCTAAATATTGCTGGGGATAGTCTAAAAGCCATTAATATATTCAAGAGACCTGTAGCAAGCAGTTCCATGGAACCCTCACTGGATAGTGACAGTGACCCTCGGGATGGTGGATCTATACCCACAATATTTTCATTTACTTCTCATAAGAAAATATGTTAGAACACTTTCATATTTCAACTAATTTAAAAGGAAAAATAATGACTGATTGCAAAAAACAGTTATGACAACTATATGTTCAAAGGTGGATGACAGAACTATACTAATTGCAAGTTAAGTGTGCCAATAGATCACCAATGGTGACTTTGGTAATTTTTGTAGCATCAACTACATCACCAAAATCAATATTATTTACAAGATGAATAATATTAATAATCTATTCGTGTTATTGACATAACTTGCGTTTAGTACACAAAATAAATAAAAATACACAATGGATTTAGCAAAATGAAACATTCTTATGATATCCAGGGCATCGAATAACCACTGGACAAGAAGCCTTTGCCTATCTGGATTAATTTTGCTATAACCCAACAACAATGGGACAAGAAATAAGCTTTGAAAAAATATATTTTTAGTGATATTAATAAATATAACAATTAGCTGTTGCCCGCAGCTCCGCCTCAAAATATCACATCAATCCATTGCTCCGTTTTGACGTGAAAGAAAGACAAACACACTTTCACATTTATAATATTAGTAAGTATTGTTTACAAACCTAATGCTGAGCGTAATTTTGGTCGAAAATTCTACACGAGTATATGTTATAGAGTCAAAACATGTGGTCACATGTTGTGACCACATATTTTGGTATTAACATTAGCAAATAAGCCGCTTTGCTATTTACCTGATGAATGGGTGGTGTGACAGAGGTCATGCGGTGTCTGTGTGTTGACTGAGCGTCTCAGAAGCTCTGCCAATGGGGCTCTGTGGCCTTCCGGTGTCACCTGAAAAATAAAAACATTATGAAATGGTTATCTCTTTAAAATTTTGTTGCAAGCACAATTCTTTTACTTTGTATTCTTTTGCAGTTGCACAGCATCATGGCAACTAGCAGAATTAAAACATCTTATTTTTCAAAAGGGATTGGATGTAGTACATTATGAGACCCATATTTATACATGCCTTGTAAGGCACCACATCAGGCATAAATTATTTAATTTGTAAAGTATTCTTTGAAAATTAATCTTTTGTGAATTTATTTTCTACTTACTGGTAAATTTTTTATTTGAAAACAAACCAAATTTTTTGCTCTTGATATTATGACACTAATATATAAATGGCAAAATATGTGGATGTGAATCAGTGTGTATGTTTGTTCGTCAAAATCAGTCCAGTAGATTTTGAGTGATTGAGACTCAAAATCTACTGGACAGATTAAGATGAAGTTAGGTACATGAGTAGAAAAATATTGGGAATAGCATGACTACTTATTATCCTGTTATTCCCATGTGAGCAAAACCCCTGTGTGCAGCTAGTATATTAAATACAGTACCTTATCTCGTAATCGGTCAAGATGTGGAGTTTGGGTTCCACTGGCTGGATAGAGAACCAGTTTTTCAATCTCTTGATTGAGGCCCTCCACTGACGACCGTGCTGCTCGGAGAGGGACGCTGCCGGTGCCAAATCGAGACCCTGAACAGAGTACCTTAATGTGGAGTTTACAGGTCATGTGTTGCATACTTTAGCTCTAATTGTTACTATGACACAGGGCGGGCGCTTCATAGAAACGGCGCGTCAAATATGCCTACTACTACTACAAATGAAGGAGGAACTACATTTCTTAGGAATGCCCTTGTTTTATAAGTACACCTTGTAAAACAAAGGTATTAAGTATTTGTGGACCTGTTTAGGTATTGTTTTTGCACCTACTCCTGCAACTAAATATTGGTACAAGCGGAGTTTACCTTAAAAGGTTAGCACAATTAGCTTAAGTAAACTACTATTACTTTATGTATTAGATAAGCATGATTTTTTGTAATGATATATTGTAGCAACCAATGGTAGACCTAAATAAAGAAAATAAAAATAATAAAATAAAATGAAACTGTATATCCGTGAACACGTCAGTAACACGTCAATGTGTGCGTTTTCATAGTCGAACGTCCCACAGTTACACAAGAAAGGGGGAGAAGTGCGGAAGGAGCGGGGGGGTGCCATATTGCGGGAGGGGCAGGGAGTTTCCTTTCTGTACGTAGTACTAATATTAATTCTGTGACTATGAGTAAGCAAATGATAGGTCTTTTAAAAAAATTATATCAGTTACTGATATGAACTAGTGGTTATGTGAACAGTAGACCTCGCAAACACCACCGGCAACAAAGCTCGTCTCCTCACTATAACGCTACAACAAACTTCCCCTTTGCCCTATTTTTTGTTAATTTTTTTTGACAAATATCTGACAGAATCTGGTACAATGTTTCCTCCAAATATAATTAAAATCCATCATACTAGCGAACTTCCCCCTTTTTGCCTCCATATTCTCCAAAATCGAAAAAAGCTGACGACACTTTCAAAATGTGTCGCCTTGTTATACATGTAGATCCTAACTATCCTAAACCTAACTAATATTATAAATGCGAAAGTGAGTTTGTTTGTTGGTTTGTTTGTTTGTTACCTCTTCACGCTTTATCTACTGAACCAATCTTCCTGAAAATTCGCATACACATAGCTGGAAGTACCTTTCATCCTGGGAAAAAGCACTGTTCCCGTGGGAAGAGAAATTCACGCGGGCGAAGCCGCGGGCAAAAGCTAGTGTAGAATATATCTTACAGTATCCAGGGCTCATTGCTTGTGCAGAGTCGCCAGACGCGGAAGGTTTGTGCGGCCGTTGCAGGCGACTCCGGCGGAAACGGTCAAGTTTGTCTTCGTCAGAGCTCCTGGAGGACCGGCCTGATACTCCACCACCGTCATCAGTCTACAAAAAGAACAGCCCTTATTTAGTATTAAAGAACTATGGGCGGAATCGTCCCCACCCACCAACAGAAATGAAACATAGGTCAATCAACATATCTTGGCAAGCTGAAATTTTTTACTATGGGGTCATTGCCCAAATGCATGTGGTTTTTATAACGTTTTACAAATATTTATCTCATACATTTTTATATGGAGCCCAATTATTTTTACAAAACTTTATTTTTTTAAATTAACCCCACTGATTTATGAAAAAAAAGTACTTTAATGAAATAATAGACATTTTAGGAACACTTTGGCATCAGTCCCATTTGTGTTGGTGGGTGGGGACGGAGCCCATACATTGGTGGGTGCCCTGTGTCCTTTTGGATAAAAAATTGCAATGATTAATGTATGTGCATTAAAATCGTGTAATGGTTATTTGTTGCGTGATAAATTAGTGTGTCTACCATGTGAAATATTTAATTCTGACTCAATCTTCTCTGATAGTACCTACTAAAATCAGAGATGGCACCAGCAAAAGTCATTTGTTATTTAGAATTTAAGAGAAGGAAAAAACCAAAGGTGGTGTAGAATTTCTTATTTTCTCTCAGCCGAAAGACGTCCACTGTTGGACAAAGGCCTCCCCCAAGGATTTCATCCATGGAGGGTTTTGCCGTAATCGCCACGCTTGGCAGGCTTTATACTTTGGTAAAATTCTTGGATACCTGTAAGACTATGTGATAGTATCTTTTCCAACAATATCTTGTTGGAAATAGCAATAAAAATACTAGTTTCAACAAAAATATTGAAACATACTTGGGTGGATTTATCAACTTGTAGCTGGCCTGCATGTAGATAGTAGTCTCTAGACCACTGCCCCTTCTGATACAATGTGTCCAAAGATGCGGTCCGTCGAATTACATTTGAGCCAAAGCGCCCTTTCCCTGTAATCAGGATATTTCAAATTACATAACAGTTGCCAAATCTTATGCTATACAAGGCTTTTTTTAAATTACAGAAATATATATTAAATATTGGCAATGGCAATAAAATGAAAAAAAAAAAGGAAACATTGATGTCTAAGGAGCATCAATGTATAATTTTATACAGTACAGATTGAAATTAAACACAACAATTTACTCAACAGGTGCTCAAACTGTTAGTCTAAGCGGTCACGGGAATTTTCGTAACGATCAGGGAAACGGATAGACTTGCTTTTATGGGTTGTAGAGTAGTCCCCTAATGTGAATGATGTCGGTCTGCCGGCTCTCAGTGGTAGCTTCTTCGAGCTATAGGGCCTGGAAGGTGCTTCATTGTTGCGAAAAAAACGATCTGAGAAATGGTTAGTTTTAGTACATATTCAAAGTATGGCATCTCCGCATGTGAAACAAGTTGGTCTGCCGGCTGTCAGTGGTTGCATTTCAGAGCTATGAGGCGCGCAAGTCACTGCATAGTTACAAAAAAAAATGGTTAGTTTTAGTACCAATTGGAAGAATGGTGTATCCACAGATGAAACGAGTTGGTCTGCCGGCTGTCAGTGGTTGTATTTCAGAGCTATCATCGTTCACGTAAGTCGCCCATTTGAGGAAAAAGTCTAAAAAAACATTGAAAAGCGGGAAAATAGGCGAATTTTTCTAGTTCATGCCAGCCGCTGTCGTATCTGCGTATGTTTGACCCAATCTCAAGCTTGCGCCGCGCACCACCGCACTGTAGGGAAAAAATTCGCCTCTAGAGAAAAAAAGGTATTCTTCAGAAAATCTACGTCGATTTTGGTAAAAACTGATAATGTATTTCATTTTTTGATCTTAATAAGAAGACTTTTTATTAATACTATTTTTGCTAACATTGCATTCTTTTAAAAGGTACTAAAACTGACCATTTCTCTTACCGTTTTTTTTTTCGTAACTAAGCAGTGACTTTCGCGCCTCATAGCTCTGAAATGCAACCACTGACACCCGGCAGACCAACTTGTTTCACACGCGGAGATGCCATACTTTGAATATGTACTAAAACTAACCATTCCTCAGATCGTTTTCTATTTTTTGCAACAATGAAGCTCCTTCTAGCCTTAATAGCTCAAAGTGGCAACCACTGATAGCCGGCAGACCAACTTGTTTCACATGAGGAGATGCCATATTTTGAATATGTACTAAAACTAACCATTTCTCTGATATTTTTTTTTCAACAATGAAGTAGGCCAGGCCCTAGGTATAGCTCGAAGTGGCAACCACTGAAGGCCGGCAGACCAACTTGTTTCACCTGTGGAGACACCATTCTTTCAATAAGAACTAAAACTGACCATTTCTTTTACCGTTTTATTTCGTAACTATGCAGTGACTTTCGCGCCTCATAGCTCTGAAATGCAACCACTGACAGCCGGCAGACCAACTTGTTTCACATGCGGAGATACCATACTTTGAATATGTACTAAAACTAACCATTCCTCAGATCGTTTTCTATTTTTTGCAACAATGAAGCTCCTTCCAGGCCCTAGGTATAGCTCGAAGTGGCAACCGCTGACAGCCGGCAGACCAACTTGTTTCACATACGGAGATGCCATACTTTGAATATATACTAAAACTAACCATTCCTCGGATCGTTTTCTATTTTTTGCAACAATTAAGCTCCTTCTAGCCTTTATAGCTCAAAGTGGCAACCACTGACAGCCGGCAGACCATCTTTTTCACATACGGAGATGCCATACTTTGAATATATACTAAAACTAACCATTTCTCTGATCGTTTTTTTTCGCTACAATGAAGCCCCCTTTCAGCCCCTATAGCTCAAAGTGGCAACCACTGACAGCCGGCAGACCAACTTGTTTCACATGCGGAGATGCCATATTTTGAATATATGTACTAAACCTAACCATTTCTCTGATAATTTTTTTTTGCAACAATGAAGGCCATTTTCCTCAAGGCAATTTTCCAGGCCTTAGGTATAGCTCGAAGTGGCAAACACTGAAGGCCGGCAAACCAACTTGTTTCACCTGTGGAGACACCATTCTTTCAATAGATACTAAAACTGACCATTTCTCTAACCGTTTTTTTTTTGTAAATATGCAGTGACTTTCGCGCATCATCGCTCTGAAATGCAACCACTGACAGCGGGCAGACCAACTTGTTTCACATACGGAGTTGCCATAGTTTGAATATGTACTAAAACTAACCATTTCTCTGATAATTTTTTTTTTGCAATAATGAAGGCCATTTTCTCAAGGCAATTTTCTAGGCCCTAGGTATAGCTCGAAGTGGCAAACACTGAAGGCCGGCAGACAGACATGCGACAGCCGTCAGTGGTCGCATTTCAGAGCTATGAGGCGAGAAAGTCACTGCATAGTTACGAAAAAAAAACGCTAAGAGAAATGGTCAGTTTTAGTACCTATTGAAAGAATGGTGTCTCCACAGGTGAAACAAGTTGGTCTGCCGGCCTTCAGTGGTTGCCACTTCGAGCTACTAGGGCCTGGAAGGGGCTTTATTGTTGCGAAAAAAAATTATCAGATAAATGGTTAGTTTTAGTATATATTCAAAATATGGTATCTCCGCATGTGAAACAAGTTGGTCTGCCGGCTGTCAGTGGTTGCATTTCAGAGCTATGAGGTGCGAAAGTCACTGCATAGTTACGAAAAAAAAACGGTAAAAGAAATGGTCAGTTTTAGTACCTATTGAAAGAATGTTGTCTCCACAAGTGAAACCAGTTGGTCTGCCGGCCTTCAGTGGTTGCCACTTCGAGCTATACCTAGGGCCTGGAAGGGGCTTCATTGTTTCAAAAAAAAATATATCAGAGAAATGGTTAGTTTTAGTACATATTCAAAATATGGCATCTCCGCATGTGAAACAAGTTGGTCCGCCGGCTGTCAGTGGTTGCCACTTTGAGCTATACCTAGGACCTGGAAGGAGCTTTATTGTTGCAAAAAATAGAAAACGATCTGAGAAATGGTTAGTTTTAGTACATATTCAAAGTATGGCATCTCCGCATGTGAAACAAGTTGGTCTGCCGGCTATCAGTGGTTGCATTACAGAACTATGAGGCGCGAAAGTTACTGCATAGTTACGAAAAAAAACCGTAAGAGAAATGGTCAGTTTTAATACCTATTGGAAGAATGGTGTCTCCACAGGTTAACGAGTCTGTCTGCCGGCTTTCAGTGGTTACCACTTCGAGCTCTAGAGCCTGGAATCATTGTTGCGAAAAATATGCTCAGAGAAATGGTTAGTTTTAGTATATATTCAAAGTATGGCATCTCCGTATGTGAAAAAAATTGGTCTGCCGGCTGTCAGTGGTTGCCACTTTGAGCTATAAAGGCTAGAAGGAGCTTCATTGTTGCAAAAAATAGAAAACGATCCGAGGAATGGTTAGTTTTAGTACATATTCAAAGTATGGTATCTCCGCATGTGAAACAAGTTGGTCTGCTGGCTATCAGTGGTTATCACTTCGAGCTCTAGAGCCTGGAATCATTGTTGCGAAAAATATGCTCAGAGAAATGGTTAGTTTTAGTACATATTCAAAGTATGGCATCTCCGTATGTGAAACAAGTTGGTCTGCCGGCTATCAGTGGTTGCCACTTTGAGCTATAGGGGCTAAAGGGGCTTCATTGTAGCGAAAAAACGATCAGAGAAATGGTTAGTTTTAGTATATATTCAAAGTATGGCATCTCCGCATGTGAAACCAGTTCGTCCGCCGGCTGTCAGTGGTTGCCACTTTGAGCTATACCTAGGGCCTGGAAGGAGCTTCATTGTTGCAAAAAATAGAAAACGATCTGAGGAATGGTTAGTTTTAGTACATATTCAAAGTATGGTATCTCCGCATGTGAAACAAGTTGGTCTGCCGGCTGTCAGTGGTTGCATTTCAGAGCTATGAGGCGCGAAAGTCACTGCATAGTTACGAAAAAAAACGGTAAAAGGAATGGTCAGTTTTAGTACTTATTGAAAGAATGGTGTCTCCACAGGTGAAACAAGTTGGTCTGCCGGCCTTCAGTGGTTGCCACTTCGAGCTATACCTAGGGCCTGGAAGGGGCTTCATTGTTGTGAAAAAAAAATGCTTAGAGAAATGGTTAGTTTTAGTACATATTTAAAGTATGGCATCTCTCTCTGTATGTGAAACAAGTTGGTCTGCCGGCTGTCAGTGGTTGCCACTTTGAGCTATAGGGGCTGAAAGGGGCTTCATTGTAGCGAAAAAAAAAACTATCAGAGAAATGGTTAGTTTTAGTATATATTCAAAGTATGGCATCTCCGTATGTGAAAAAAGTTGGTCTGCCGGCTGTCAGTGGTTGCCACTTAGAGCTATAAAGGCTAGAAGGAGCTTCATTGTTGCAAAAAATAGAAAACGATCCGAAGAATGGTTAGTTTTAGTATATATTCAAAGTATGGCATCTCCGTATGTGAAACAAGTTGGTCTGCCGGCTGTCAGCGGTTGCCACTTTGAGCTATAAAGGATAGAAGGAGCTTCATTGTTGCAAAAAATAGAAAACGATCTGAGGAATGGTAAGTTTTAGTACATATTCAAAGTATGGTATCTCCGCATGTGAAAAAAGTTGGTCTGCCGGCTGTCGGTGGTTGCATTTCAGAGCTATGAGGCGCGAAAGTCACTGCATAGTTACGAAATAAAACGGTAAAAGAAATGGTCAGTTTTAGTTCTTATTGAAAGAATAGTGTCTCTACAGGTGAAACAAGTTGGTCTGCCGGCCTTCAGTGGTTGCCACTTCGAGCTATACCTAGGGCCTGGAAGGGGCTTCATTGTTGAAAAAAAAAATTATCAGAGAAATGGTTAGTTTTAGTACATATTCAAAATATGGCATCTCCTCATGTGAAACAAGTTGGTCTGCTGGCTATCAGTGGTTGCCACTTTGAGCTATTAAGGCTAGAATGAGCTTCATTGTTGCAAAAAATAGAAAACGATCTGAGGAATGCACGGTGGTTTCCCCCATACGTCAAAAATAAAAAAAACAATTATAAAAATACCCACATTGAGTGTTGGATCTAGTAACTACAATGTCCAAACAAGATAAAAATGTAAAAATAATTAGATTTTTATTTACCCTCATTTCAATATTTTCATCGAAAGTGTCAGTTGTTCGACGCATTAACCCGTGCTATTTGATAGCGACGCACTTTTTACTCGATAATAGATTTAATTACGCTGAAAGTTGTTACAGTTGTAATTTGATTTATAATGGAAAATCAAGGTCAAGATATGTATTTTTATCTCTGATATTTATATTATTAAAATATTATTATTTTGTCGCGTAAGGTGAGTGCTACGCGAACGCTTATAAATCAAGGGAAAAAAATATTGTTGGCATTTCTCATTGAGTTTTACTATATTGCACCTCGACTTGCCATCATGGAAACTTACATGATTATTTAGATTATACTTTTCTGTATAGGAAATAACAAGTTTTATCAGTCAATTCTTACAACTTTTTGAAATATATGGGTGCTACGCCAAGATTCACTTCTCGTAGCAAATTTCTACTTAACCCGAGATTACGAAATATATGCATATTTACCATTTTTAATATTTTTTTTGTTACTATTTAGGTCCAAGCTGCCAGTGCGTATTCAGGCACATGATTATATTTGATATTTGGGATAAGAATAACAATAGGTGCTGGCCTATATATGGACCGTGTCAGGAAGAGGTTAAGGCCAACTTACCAGTTGAAAATAAGGATATTTTGAACTTAGGCATACTTAAAAACGTGTTTTACTTTTATATCAAAGGATAAAGTTAGTTTAGAAGAAAAATCATAACCTATAATCCAAATTTCCAGAAAGTCAAAATCAAAATAGCTTAACGTTGCACTCTTGGGTTCGATTTGTCGAGTTTTTTATACATTTCTCTTACTGGCTCGATATAAAAATGTGGCAGGTAAGGGGACAAGCTAATAAAGACTCGGTCACTAATAAAAAATGATAGTTCAGTCTCAATTTAGAGAAAAATTGGGCCTTATTGTTGTTAAACCTAAACAAGGAGGGAGGAGCACTTCTAATGATGGAAACACGGACAGAATTTTTTTGATATCTTACGATGACTTCTGAAATGACAGGAATAGATAAAAATTGATATCACGTTGTGCTGTAGTTTAATGTAAGTTTTTGGTTTATATTTATAACGTAATAATTGTGATAAAAAAATATTACATGCTAGCGCCTCACTCCGGCTTCCCTAGGGAGGTACATACTTAAATTGTCGCCTATGTTATTTAGGTGTAAAGTAGCTTTCTACTGGTGAAAGAATTTTTGAAATCGGTTCAGTAGTTCCGAAGATTTTCCCCTAAAACAAAGTCACAAACATACAATCTCTTCCTCTTTTATTATACGTGTTATTAGTGTGATGACTAAATAAGTATGCAAAATGCATACATTTGTTTATTAGTAAGATGTATGACATTGTTTAATTTTGTTTTAAATAAAATTTTATGTTGGTACAATATTTTTATTTACCTACGTAGATTTGTTACAACTTGTCATTGAGAAAAAGTACTTAAACAATGATAATGATAATTTTTATTGCGTTTCATTTTATTTTATGCATTCATTATCTTAAATGAATATTAAATGTATTCTAAACAAAATACATTCAAATTTCGTCTTTAAAACCCGTAGAATATGTTTTAAGTATTATTGACGCACCTTAGTATGGACGGGGAACGGGGAAGTGTGGAATGGTTAGTTTTAGTACATATTCAAAGTATGGCATCTCTGCATGTGAAACAAGTTGGTCTGTCCGGCTGTCAGTGGTTGCATTTCAGAGCTATGAGGCGCGAAAGTCACTGCTTAGTTACGAAAAAAACGGTAAGAGAAAGGTCAGTTTTAGTTTCTATTAAAAGAATGCAATGTTAGCAAAAATAGTATTAATAAAAAGTCTTCTTAATAAGATCAAAAATGAAATACATAATCAGTTTTTAACAAAATCGACGTAGATTTTCTGAAAAAACCTTTTTTTCTCTAGAGGCGAATTTTTTTCCCCACAGTGCGGTGGTGCGCGGCGCAAGTTTGAGATTGGGTCAAACATACGCAGATACGACAGCGGCTGGCATGAACTAGAAAAAATTCGCCTATTTTCCCGCTTTTCAATGTTTTTTTAGACTTTTTCCTCAAATAAGCGACTTTACGTGAACGATGATAGCTCTGAAATACAACCACTGACAGCCGGCAGACCAACTCGTTTCATCTGTGGATACACCATTCTTCCAATTGGTACTAAAACTAACCATTTTCTCTTATGGTTTTTTTTTGTAACTATGCAGTGACTTGCGCGCCTCATAGCTCTGAAATGCAACCACTGACAGCCGGCAGACCAACTTGTTTCACATGCGGAGATGCCATACTTTGAATATGTACTAAAACTAACCATTTCTCAGATCGTTTTTTTTTCGCAACAATGAAGCACCTTCCAGGCCCTATAGCTCGAAGAAGCTACCACTGAGAGCCAGCAGACCGACATCATTCACATTAGGGGACTACTCTACAACCCATAAAAGCAAGTCTATCCGTTTCCCTGATCGTTACGAAAATTCCCGTGACCTCTCGGTCTATGTGAATCAGGATAATAAAATTACACTAAAAAAAAAGGTCATGCAAGTTAAAATGGTATGTAATAGACATAATATACAAAGACAATTTTTTTACATTAAATCACTAAGCTGTTGCCAAGAAATCAATAAGTCATCAATTTATCTTACAAAAATTTAAAATAACTGCAGTTCTAGACGTCACATGCCTGTATTACCCAGGAGAACATATGGAATCTAAGGATACCTCACACATATAGATGTGCGAGGTATCCTTAGATTGTTGATGTCAAGGTGTTTAGGAATAATGTAATAATAATAAACTCCCATACATACATAAACCATGAAAACAGTACTCTTTTTGGGCAGTCCTGTAAAAACTGTGTTTTATCTCCAGTTTTGCTTCAATCTCAATTACCCAGGCTGCTCAATTTACCAGGCTACTTTCAGTTACTATCACCATTTTCTTAAATATTCCACCTGCAGCAGTGGATTATTGGCTTATAGCAAAATTTTTGGAATTATCACGTCTGCCTTCCTTTGGGGTAGGCAAACAATAAGGATTCCTACTTGCTAAAAAAAATATGTACACACCTTTATAGTTTACAGCTCCAGGACTTCTCTGTCCCGACAGCGCGTGGTCTGGTGATATCCGCCGCCACAAGTTGGTAGGAGACAGCGTCGGACTATTGCCTGTGCTTTTCTTCAGCCCGCCACTTTGTTTCATCACCGAAGACACTGGTAATGTAGCCCTCATCGGCCCTTTACCGACCGGGCAGTCAGACTGTTTTCTTACGCGTCCCGACATCTTCACCGATCCGACACTATTTTATTCCAAAACGTCTCACAGACCCAAAAAACCACACCTGTCCGAGTAAATAACCAATATTGTATACCGACGCCGCACTGATTCTTTGTAGAAAGATTCCTATTGGAGTCCCGATAAACAAAGCTTGAAAAAGTAAATACAACTTCTTATTACACAATCCGATAACACATAGGTTCCCTAACTGTTCACAAATAAAATAATGATTGTACTTAAAGTTTATCTAGCACTTATTATATAAAAAACAGAATTACAAAGCGAACAAGTCACATTTTTTCTGCACAATGGATGAAAAGCTGACAGTTGACAAGGGACATCGCGCCATTCCTCTTCTTTTTTCCAGTAAACATTGAAATAAACAATACTTTCTACTATTTATAATACTGTTGGCTCGAAATTAACAAAAACTATAATAAAATAAGAAAAAAATTGTGTTATTATACATAATTTAGAATTATTCGTTGGCATTGCAATTAACAGCTGATTACTCCGCCATGACAGTTGTCTTTCGTGCTTTGGTTGTTGGTTGGTTCCACAGATTCGATTTGTAAACAATATCTATGGTTTTTAAAGCCCCTGCATACGTTGCAATTTCACGTCGCTGCGCTGCGTAGAAATTTCCTGTTCCCGAAAATTATTTCTCTTGGAATCCTAAAATTCTCAGTTTCTCGGGTTTTTAGGAAAATTTTCCGTTCTCGAGAATATGTCCAAGAAACTTTCCGCTGTTTCTTTGATTTTGGGAACGGCACATCACTATCGCTGCTACTTCATAAATAGATTGGGATGACCGGATGACGTTTATAAAAGAAAAATAAGTCTGACCACTTCTCTTTCATTTGTATAACGTCATCCCTTTCTGTTACTGCGACGACAGTCGTCATCAATTTAGCTTTTAGTAATTTTTGTTCCAAGTCCTTTTTTTCGTAGGGCACTTTTATCTTCATCTATATTAATTCGTATTGTTCGTCCATCCTGTTGTACATTTACCGTTCATAATATTATGTAATTTTTTTTTTCATAAAAATAATAAGGCGAAATTATTTAAAGGAACGGGAGGAGGAAGGTAAATGATACTATCTTATAGATTCAAAAGATTTATTGGAACATCAATTAACATAACAGGGAATGGAAAATAATCTATAATCAACAAACAAAATAAAGTCACTGCACCAAAAGGAACTGATATGTAACGAAACTTAAACTTCAATACATAGAAATAATATATTAAAATATTATATTACAGTTAATTTTACATTACTAATGTCACATAACCCCCAGGAAAACCGCCATTTACTTGCTTACATAAAGGCGTATTCCGATTGCTACTAATGAAAAACGAAAATTTTCGTCGAACAGTTAAGTTTTGGTTTAGGATACGAGAAAAATATAGAATACAGTCACAGAAGGATGTAGTAGTAAGGATGTGTATATGTAGTCTTTGAAATAATGTTCTCGGTTGAAAAAGTCGCAAAAATGAACACTTTTTTCCTCTACCTTGTAAAAAGGAATCCCAATTTGCTTCAATGGCTGCACTACCAAGATTCTACTTTGACCAATAATTAAATATAATTGATTAGAACAGTGGCACCATAGTCATGTCGTTCATAGATAAAACACAATATGTACAATTTTACAACAGTTAAGTGATTCAATTTACCTATCGTAGCAAAGAAAATCAGAATGTCAACAGATGAGTGCACTGGCTGTCATTGAGTTCTTCAAAAATTAATTCATAAATTATTATCAATACGAACCAAAGTGACTATATGCCTGCAAGCATCCTACGCATCAATGTGTTCTTAGATAAAAAGGTTTCATAAGAAATCTACACCCTAAAAATTAAACTACTGATACTAGCTTTGCCTAGTACCTACTTGTGTATATAATATACAAGTCTTTTATTTCAGTACTTAGTCATTACTGGACTGGGGTTGAGCAATTTTCTGCTTCTTTTCGGCAATCCAGGCGTGTATTCTTTCTTTGAGTTCAGTGTTGGACTTCACTTGATCCATAGACAATGGTGAACGGTTGAAGGGATCCGACTGGTCGCTCAGAAGGTGTCTGTAAAGAAGAAAAATATTATAAGCATGGGGTCACTAATTTGTTGTAAAGTCCGTTTATTTATAATAGTCCTATTATGTAAACAATCTTAACATGTCTTTTTATGATATTACAACAATATAAATTAAAATAGATATTTTAGGAAATTACTTTCGTGGTTAATAAATGTTTTACTTTAGAATGTTTAGGTTTGAACTAATATTTGATTTATTTTCAAAAAAATTCAATAAAAAGTACTTTGAAGATTGTTTACATAATAGGACAATTAAGAAAAAATAGAGTTTAGAATAGAAGTTGTTTAGTTGTACTTATCTCAAACTTATATTATTAGAATGAAAAAGGTCACATATTGAAGAAAAAGACCAAGGGAGGCGTAACGTTTTTTTTACTAGTAGTAGGCAAACAAGCATGCTGGTTACCTATTTTAAGCAAACACCATTTGCGTATTTTTTTATTTATTAGGTTCGCCAACTGGCTGTGCAACACACGTTTATAGGAATATATTTACAATCAACCAAGTTGTCAGCCTTCTAGGAACGAACACAGCATGCACATTGATATGCTCGCAGGTAAAATTTAAAAAATCATAATAATAGTAAATTTAGTTATTAGGTTACAATGTTGTGTAAAAATACTTTTTAATCATTTATGTATAGGTTTCGTCATGTAAGATGAATGATGGCGGTTAAGCTGCGCAGTAGGCGATTTATCTAGCGAGTTAAGTCTACCACTTGTACATAATTTTTGTATTTTTTTGCAATGTATTCACATCAAGAAGATTTGACACTTTACTTGTTATATGTTTTTTTAAGAGTGCGTGTTCGGTGTCTGGATCAAATAAAAAAAAATTGTTTGAAAAAAATAGTAATGATAATGGTATATAGCTAACGATAGGGCGGTGGAAGTGGCCAAATACTGGTCGAAAAAAATCTAACTTTTGCCATTTCGACTTGAGATGATGAGATCATCATCTCAAGTCGAAATGGCAAAAGTTAGATTTTTTTCGAGGTAGATACCTGGCTATAGTAGTCCTGTCGACGGTAGTGCGGGAGCTGGGTAGGATAACAGGGTCCATCATGAGGGTGCTCATGATGGGGTCGAGGAACTCCTCCGGGGCGTTGGCGAGGATCTCCTCATCACGCTGTTTTTGTTCTGCCAGGCGGCTGACCCGTGACGCTACTTCTTGTAACGAGCCTATTAGGCTGCCACCGCCGATTCGTACTGAAAATTGAACAATTCTTAGATTATTTACTAATGACTATTTCAAAGGAGGATGACAATAGTGTTGATAAAACAGTTCACTTTACAAAACCGTACGCGTCGGTAAAGTGGTACCCATGGAGTGAAATTTTGGTAATCACAATATTGACAATAAAACAGTTCACTTGACAAAACGGTTCGCGTCGGTTAAGTGGTACCTATTGGAGTCCAGCTCTAAACCCCGTTTTTTCCTACTTGTCCTATTATGTAAACAATCTTACCATGTCTTTTTATGATTTTACAACAATATAAATTAAAATAGACTTTTTAGGAAATTACTTTCGTGGTTAATAAATGTTTAACTTTAGAATGTTTGGGTTTGAACTAATATTTGATTTATTTTTAACAAAAAGTACTGTGAAGATTGTTTACGCAATAGGACAAGTAAGAAAAAACGGAGTTTATGTACACGAGCATTGATATGTATCCAATTTTAGACCTTATCACATTGTCTGAAGTACGAAGTGTTTACATACGAGTATTAATGTTCGACTGTACACGCGACAGATGTCCATATCTTATACCAACAAAGCTAAGTCCCTCACCCAGCACAGCCTCGGCCAGCGTGAACAGCTCGGGGCAGTAGGAGCGGCCATCGTCGGACACAGCGCCGCAGAACCGCTCATTAGAGCCGAGTTCCACGTACATGCAACAGGTGTCCATATCCTATACCAACAAAGCTAAGTCCCTCACCCAGCACAGCCTCGGCCAGCGTGAACAGCTCGGGACAGTAGGAGCGGCCGTCATCGGACACAGCGCCGCAGAACCGCTCATTAGAGCCGAGTTCCACGTACATGCAACAGGTGTCCATATCCTATACCAACAAAGCTAAGTCCCTCACCCAGCACAGCCTCGGCCAGCGTGAACAGCTCGGGACAGTAGGAGCGGCCGTCATCGGACACAGCGCCGCAGAACCGCTCATTAGAGCCGAGTTCCACGTACATGCAACAGGTGTCCATACCCTATACCAACAAAGCTAAGTCCCTCACCCAGCACAGCCTCGGCCAGCGTGAACAGCTCGGGTCAGTAGGAGCGGCCGTCATCGGACACAGCGCCGCAGAACCGCTCATTAGAGCCGAGTTCCACGTACATGCAACAGGTGTTCATATCCTATACCAACAAAGCTAAGTCCCTCACCCAGCACAGCCTCGGCCAGCGTGAACAGCTCGGGGCAGTAGGAGCGGCCGTCATCGGACACAGCGCCGCAGAACCGCTCATTAGAGCCGAGTTCCACGTACATGCAACAGGTGTCCATATCCTATACCAACAAAGCTAAGTCCCTCACCCAGCACAGCCTCGGCCAGCGTGAACAGCTCGGGGCAGTAGGAGCGGCCGTCATCGGACACAGCGCCGCAGAACCGCTCATTAGAGCCGAGTTCCACGTACATGCAACAGGTGTCCATATCCTATACCAACAAAGCTAAGTCCTCACCCAGCACAGCCTCGGCCAGCGTGAACAGCTCGGGGCAGTAGGAGCGGCCGTCATCGGACACAGCGCCGCAGAACCGCTCATTAGAGCCGAGTTCCACGTACATGCAACAGGTGTCCATATCCTATACCAACAAAGCTAAGTCCCTCACCCAGCACAGCCTCGGCCAGCGTGAACAGCTCGGGGCAGTAGGAGCGGCCGTCATCGGACACAGCGCCGCAGAACCGCTCATTAGAGCCCAGTTCCACGTACATGCGGCAGATGTCCAGCACCGTCGTCGCCGGGTCGAACTCGAACTCTTTCATGTCTTTCACCTGGAAATAAAATAATTATTTGAATTAACCGCACGCTCATTGTAAATTTTAAATTGTAAGAAGTGTTTTCTCAGTAAGTAAAATACCATTGTATTTGGTATGAGGAATAAATGTTCTTTAGACCTATTTGAAAGATGGGACTATAATTTAAACTTTTAACCGTCAGGTTTTCAAAAATAGTGCCCAGCTTCAGATAAGTACAGCTTTATCTCTAATGACAATATTTATATATTATTTTATTCATTTATCTCTAATGATACCTTGAAGTTCTTCTTGTTGGGCCCCACGAGATGCAGCAGGAAGTAGTTGAGCATGGAGGCGATGCGCTCGACGAGCGTGGGATGGCAGAAGACGTAGGGCGCGTGCGCGGTGAGGCGCACGAGCGAGCGCACGGTGTCGCGGCGCAGGATGTTGTCGAAGCATATCTGTATCTCTAATGATACCTTGAAGTTCTTCTTGTTGGGCCCCACGAGATGCAGCAGGAAGTAGTTGAGCATGGAGGCGATGCGCTCGACGAGCGTGGGATGGCAGAAGACGTAGGGCGCGTGCGCGGTGAGGCGCACGAGCGAGCGCACGGTGTCGCGGCCCAGGATGTTGTCGAAGCATATCTGTATCTCTAATGATACCTTGAAGTTCTTCTTGTTGGGCCCCACGAGATGCAGCAGGAAGTAGTTGAGCATGGAGGCGATGCGCTCGACGAGCGTGGGATGGCAGAAGACGTAGGGCGCGTGCGCGGTGAGGCGCACGAGCGAGCGCACGGTGTCGCGGCCCAGGATGTTGTCGAAGCATATCTGTATCTCTAATGATACCTTGAAGTTCTTCTTGTTGGGCCCCACGAGATGCAGCAGGAAGTAGTTGAGCATGGAGGCGATGCGCTCGACGAGCGTGGGATGGCAGAAGACGTAGGGCGCGTGCGCGGTGAGGCGCACGAGCGAGCGTGCACGGTGTCGCGGCCCAGGATGTTGTCGAAGCATATCTGTATCTCTAATGATACCTTGAAGTTCTTCTTGTTGGGCCCCACGAGATGCAGCAGGAAGTAGTTGAGCATGGAGGCGATGCGCTCGACGAGCGTGGGATGGCAGAAGACGTAGGGCGCGTGCGCGGTGAGGCGCACGAGCGAGCGCACGGTGTCGCGGCCCAGGATGTTGTCGAAGCATATCTGTATCTCTAATGATACCTTGAAGTTCTTCTTGTTGGGCCCCACGAGATGCAGCAGGAAGTAGTTGAGCATGGAGGCGATGCGCTCGACGAGCGTGGGATGGCAGAAGACGTAGGGCGCGTGCGCGGTGAGGCGCACGAGCGAGCGCACGGTGTCGCGGCCCAGGATGTTGTCGAAGCATATCTGTATCTCTAATGATACCTTGAAGTTCTTCTTGTTGGGCCCCACGAGATGCAGCAGGAAGTAGTTGAGCATGGAGGCGATGCGCTCGACGAGCGTGGGATGGCAGAAGACGTAGGGCGCGTGCGCGGTGAGGCGCACGAGCGAGCGCACGGTGTCGCGGCCCAGGATGTTGTCGAAGCATATCTGTATCTCTAATGATACCTTGAAGTTCTTCTTGTTGGGCCCCACGAGATGCAGCAGGAAGTAGTTGAGCATGGAGGCGATGCGCTCGACGAGCGTGGGATGGCAGAAGACGTAGGGCGCGTGCGCGGTGAGGCGCACGAGCGAGCGCACGGTGTCGCGGCCCAGGATGTTGTCGAAGCATATCTGTATCTCTAATGATACCTTGAAGTTCTTCTTGTTGGGCCCCACGAGATGCAGCAGGAAGTAGTTGAGCATGGAGGCGATGCGCTCGACGAGCGTGGGATGGCAGAAGACGTAGGGCGCGTGCGCGGTGAGGCGCACGAGCGAGCGCACGGTGTCGCGGCCCAGGATGTTGTCGAAGCATATCTGTATCTCTAATGATACCTTGAAGTTCTTCTTGTTGGGCCCCACGAGATGCAGCAGGAAGTAGTTGAGCATGGAGGCGATGCGCTCGACGAGCGTGGGATGGCAGAAGACGTAGGGCGCGTGCGCGGTGAGGCGCACGAGCGAGCGCACGGTGTCGCGGCCCAGGATGTTGTCGAAGCATATCTGTATCTCTAATGATACCTTGAAGTTCTTCTTGTTGGGCCCCACGAGATGCAGCAGGAAGTAGTTGAGCATGGAGGCGATGCGCTCGACGAGCGTGGGATGGCAGAAGACGTAGGGCGCGTGCGCGGTGAGGCGCACGAGCGAGCGCACGGTGTCGCGGCCCAGGATGTTGTCGAAGCATATCTGTATCTCTAATGATACCTTGAAGTTCTTCTTGTTGGGCCCCACGAGATGCAGCAGGAAGTAGTTGAGCATGGAGGCGATGCGCTCGACGAGCGTGGGATGGCAGAAGACGTAGGGCGCGTGCGCGGTGAGGCGCACGGTGTCGCGGCCCAGGATGTTGTCGAAGCATATCTGTATCTCTAATGATACCTTGAAGTTCTTCTTGTTGGGCCCCACGAGATGCAGCAGGAAGTAGTTGAGCATGGAGGCGATGCGCTCGACGAGCGTGGGATGGCAGAAGACGTAGGGCGCGTGCGCGGTGAGGCGCACGAGCGAGCGCACGGTGTCGCGGCCCAGGATGTTGTCGAAGCATATCTGTATCTCTAATGATACCTTGAAGTTCTTCTTGTTGGGCCCCACGAGATGCAGCAGGAAGTAGTTGAGCATGGAGGCGATGCGCTCGACGAGCGTGGGATGGCAGAAGACGTAGGGCGCGTGCGCGGTGAGGCGCACGAGCGAGCGCACGGTGTCGCGGCCCAGGATGTTGTCGAAGCATATCTGTATCTCTAATGATACCTTGAAGTTCTTCTTGTTGGGCCCCACGAGATGCAGCAGGAAGTAGTTGAGCATGGAGGCGATGCGCTCGACGAGCGTGGGATGGCAGAAGACGTAGGGCGCGTGCGCGGTGAGGCGCACGAGCGAGCGCACGGTGTCGCGGCCCAGGATGTTGTCGAAGCATATCTGTATCTCTAATGATACCTTGAAGTTCTTCTTGTTGGGCCCCACGAGATGCAGCAGGAAGTAGTTGAGCATGGAGGCGATGCGCTCGACGAGCGTGGGATGGCAGAAGACGTAGGGCGCGTGCGCGGTGAGGCGCACGAGCGAGCGCACGGTGTCGCGGCCCAGGATGTTGTCGAAGCATATCTGTATCTCTAATGATACCTTGAAGTTCTTCTTGTTGGGCCCCACGAGATGCAGCAGGAAGTAGTTGAGCATGGAGGCGATGCGCTCGACGAGCGTGGGATGGCAGAAGACGTAGGGCGCGTGCGCGGTGAGGCGCACGAGCGAGCGCACGGTGTCGCGGCCCAGGATGTTGTCGAAGCATATCTGTATCTCTAATGATACCTTGAAGTTCTTCTTGTTGGGCCCCACGAGATGCAGCAGGAAGTAGTTGAGCATGGAGGCGATGCGCTCGACGAGCGTGGGATGGCAGAAGACGTAGGGCGCGTGCGCGGTGAGGCGCACGAGCGAGCGCACGGTGTCGCGGCCCAGGATGTTGTCGAAGCATATCTGTATCTCTAATGATACCTTGAAGTTCTTCTTGTTGGGCCCCACGAGATGCAGCAGGAAGTAGTTGAGCATGGAGGCGATGCGCTCGACGAGCGTGGGATGGCAGAAGACGTAGGGCGCGTGCGCGGTGAGGCGCACGAGCGAGCGCACGGTGTCGCGGCCCAGGATGTTGTCGAAGCATATCTGTATCTCTAATGATACCTTGAAGTTCTTCTTGTTGGGCCCCACGAGATGCAGCAGGAAGTAGTTGAGCATGGAGGCGATGCGCTCGACGAGCGTGGGATGGCAGAAGACGTAGGGCGCGTGCGCGGTGAGGCGCACGAGCGAGCGCACGGTGTCGCGGCCCAGGATGTTGTCGAAGCATATCTGTATCTCTAATGATACCTTGAAGTTCTTCTTGTTGGGCCCCACGAGATGCAGCAGGAAGTAGTTGAGCATGGAGGCGATGCGCTCGACGAGCGTGGGATGGCAGAAGACGTAGGGCGCGTGCGCGGTGAGGCGCACGAGCGAGCGCACGGTGTCGCGGCCCAGGATGTTGTCGAAGCATATCTGTATCTCTAATGATACCTTGAAGTTCTTCTTGTTGGGCCCCACGAGATGCAGCAGGAAGTAGTTGAGCATGGAGGCGATGCGCTCGACGAGCGTGGGATGGCAGAAGACGTAGGGCGCGTGCGCGGTGAGGCGCACGAGCGAGCGCACGGTGTCGCGGCCCAGGATGTTGTCGAAGCATATCTGTATCTCTAATGATACCTTGAAGTTCTTCTTGTTGGGCCCCACGAGATGCAGCAGGAAGTAGTTGAGCATGGAGGCGATGCGCTCGACGAGCGTGGGATGGCAGAAGACGTAGGGCGCGTGCGCGGTGAGGCGCACGAGCGAGCGCACGGTGTCGCGGCCCAGGATGTTGTCGAAGCATATCTGTATCTCTAATGATACCTTGAAGTTCTTCTTGTTGGGCCCCACGAGATGCAGCAGGAAGTAGTTGAGCATGGAGGCGATGCGCTCGACGAGCGTGGGATGGCAGAAGACGTAGGGCGCGTGCGCGGTGAGGCGCACGAGCGAGCGCACGGTGTCGCGGCCCAGGATGTTGTCGAAGCATATCTGTATCTCTAATGATACCTTGAAGTTCTTCTTGTTGGGCCCCACGAGATGCAGCAGGAAGTAGTTGAGCATGGAGGCGATGCGCTCGACGAGCGTGGGATGGCAGAAGACGTAGGGCGCGTGCGCGGTGAGGCGCACGAGCGAGCGCACGGTGTCGCGGCCCAGGATGTTGTCGAAGCATATCTGTATCTCTAATGATACCTTGAAGTTCTTCTTGTTGGGCCCCACGAGATGCAGCAGGAAGTAGTTGAGCATGGAGGCGATGCGCTCGACGAGCGTGGGATGGCAGAAGACGTAGGGCGCGTGCGCGGTGAGGCGCACGAGCGAGCGCACGGTGTCGCGGCCCAGGATGTTGTCGAAGCATATCTGTATCTCTAATGATACCTTGAAGTTCTTCTTGTTGGGCCCCACGAGATGCAGCAGGAAGTAGTTGAGCATGGAGGCGATGCGCTCGACGAGCGTGGGATGGCAGAAGACGTAGGGCGCGTGCGCGGTGAGGCGCACGAGCGAGCGCACGGTGTCGCGGCCCAGGATGTTGTCGAAGCGCGCCAGCATGCCCACGTGAGATAGGTTTGACAGGTTCTGTTCGCGCTCGTGCGGAGGTAAGTTCGCCCAGGCGCCGCTTTCCCTGAAAAAAAAATTACAAAATTTATCACTTTAAAATTAAATATTTCGGAAACGAAGCCCTAAATCAAAAAATGGTCTTTGCACACTAATCATATTTTTGAAAGACCTATCGAATGATACCCCACACGATGGTATAATCGAGAGAAAAATATCATCCCCATTTAAGTGTAGGGGAGCCACCCTAAAAAATTTTTTGTGATTTCATTCTACAGTTCGCTTCGCGTTTATTATGTACATCTATACCAAATTGCAGTTTTCTAGTAGTAATAGTCTCTGAGCAAAAGCCTAGGACAGACGGACAAACATGACGAAACTATAAGGGTTCCTAGTTTACTTCGGACCCTAAAAAGGACGGAGGGTTATAATCACTATACGTACTGCGCAGCTTGCAAGGTGCGTATTTGCGCCATATTAGTGAGCGCCTCATCGAGCAGGAATATAGCGTCGTTCATGAGGAGGTTGACGAAACGCAGGAAGATGGGGGGCTGCACCGCCTCCATGTTGGCCTCAGCCTCCCTCGCCAGCCGCCTGGAAAATATAAAAAAATATGTTAAACCTCCTTTTAAGCAAATATATGTCTGAGCCAGGAGAAATAAGCGTTACACTTATATTCACACTTCACACCAAGGTAAATTAAAAATCATTGGCAAAATGTTTACTAGTGAAAGTACTCGTGAATACGAGCAACTTTTTGTATGGGACCGACTGTGAAATCTCAAAAAAAAAACAGCTGTTTCATAATATTTTACAATACCTACTCGACCAAAACGTATGGAATGGAAGGTTTTATTAGATATATGGTATTTTTTTAGATGTATGGTATATACGAAATGTTGCTTATATTTATGAGTACTTTTACCGATAGAAATATGCCAATGATTTTAAATTGCAATTCCACTAATATTATAAATGCGAATGTGAGTTTATTACCTCATCACGCTTTATCTAATCTTCCTGGTATTTCTCATACACATAGTAAGTACTGAGAAGGACGTAGGGTACCTTTCATCCCGGGAAAAAGCATTGGCGAATTCGGGAAATTCACGCAGCCAAAAGCTATTTGTGAAATAAAGTAGAAACATACGTAAACGCCTCTCTGTGTTCCTCGAGTCCCCACAGGAAGTCCATGACGAGGTACATGGGCCGGCGGTAGTTGAACTTCTGCTCGAACTGCACGCTCTGACCCGTCATCTCTATGCCCACGAACACATCCAGCAGGCACGGCACCAGCTGAAATAAAATTAGTATTTCATGTTATGTCATGTTTATTAAAATTTACGAAGCTTTTCTCCAACGGCCATAAAAGCATATTTTCCAACGGCCCCGTTACCGGGGCAGGCCCACCGGGAACGTTGGGAGTCACTCATATTATTCATACTTCATTCATTTTCTCGCTGGGTTAATCTATGTATATAACGGCCATCACCTGCAACCTATGCGGGTGTTCCTTGAACAGCTGTTCCCGGGAGAAGGACGCCAGGCTGCTGAGCGGCTGCTGATCGTCGGGGTGGTTGGGCAGCATCGCCTCCACACATTCCGCTAGTCTCGCCCTGGAAACATTATGTTCTCATTTAGCATGGGCCCGGGACGGATGATGTGACTTTGTTCCCGTGGGATTTGTGGGAATTCCTCTCTTAGTGCCCGACACTCCCTAAGGAACCTACATAACAAATTTCAGCTTTCTACGTTTTGGCTGAAGTTGTCTGCCAGGCCAGTCACTCAGTAACGTAAGAATTTTATGTATATTATGATTATATAATAGTATGAGTACCTATTACTCTTTTACCCTTTTGCCCAGCAGTGGGACACAAATAGCTAGGAAAAAAATAGCATGAGAAGAGTATTCTCCACACAACTCCTTGCTTGATCTTGCTTATAGGAGTCGCGTCGCAGTAGCGAATTTTAGGTGTCAGCGGGGCGTTACAGAGGGGGAAGGCCGAGTCACACCCCCCGCTATCACCCCACCACACGCGGTGGCCTGTGGCCGTTCGTTACCGCGCTCGCAACTAACTTCAGAGCCGCCATCCTTATTGATAGTACCTCAAATCGACTGCG